>VWPU01001724.1:0-561535 GCA_013398955.1 Callaeas wilsoni | reverse complement strand
GCCCGCAGCGCCGCGGACCCGCACCGGCTCCGGCCGGGCAGCGGCCGCGCCGTCCCGGAGCCGTCGGTGCCCGGGCTGCCGTGTCCTCCGCCGCCGGAGGAGCGGGCGGCAGGGGTGCAGGTACGGTCCGGGGCCCTTCCCGTGCTTGGGCTCTGCCTGCCCCCTCCGGCTCTGCTATGAGGCGCCTTCCCCGCTGAGCTGCTTGAGCGTACCGTGAGCTACCTCAGTGCCTGTGTCAGGTGGTAGAACGTGTTTTCTCCTTCCCTTTAAAGGTCCTGAAATTCAGCATCTTCTTGTTCGTCTCTGACCTCGACTCTTGTATTCTTGTGTTTTACATGCGTTGTTTTCTTTTTCTTTACCTTTTCTTCCCCCTCTTTTCCACCCTAAAGCAGTGACAACCTGACTACAGCTTATCCTTGGTTTTCTGTTTGGCAATCAAAATGTTAGGTAACTTCTCATCACTCAGAATTGATCCTGTCACATTCATTTTCTTGCTGTTTTATTTGCTCTCTTTTCTGTGGGAAACAAAGGAGCTGGGGAAAATTATCCCACAGTACTAGAACGGTCCAGGTGTTTGTTAGTTTTTCTTTTGTTTCTCTTACCTAGCCTCTGAGTGCGTGTTACTCAGGTGTATCAGTTTCAGTGAAACTTTGAATCCATAGTGTCAAGCTCTGTGCTTGGTGTTTTGCCTTTTAGTGCTTTTACATGTTACTGGTCACTTGAAAAGTAATGCTGCCGAGTCTTGCATTTTGTTCCGAATTTGCCAGTGTCTTATCCATCTGTCATATAATTAACTGGAAAAAGTAATTAATTGGAAAACCTGACTTGTTGAAAGTACTTTAATTAATGTTCTGAAATTCTTGGTGATGAAATGTTCCTACAGAAAATACAGCTGGTCTTACAGTTTGGATATACGAGTTCTCTAATAGGAATGAGACTAAGTACAGTGTGTCATCAGTAATTTGTATGCTTATATCTTCCTGTTGATGATGTTAAACAGATGGTGGTATCTGTTTTATCAGGGAGAAGTGCATCACTTGAAATAACCTGTTAATCCTAGTAAGTGAATCCTAATATCTTCAGCTGCACTTGGAGTGGTCAGTAAGCAGCAGAAGGATGTATTTCTGTTACATACATTAGTGCTTGGCATCAGACTTTCTGTTTTCCCGAGGTTAAGAGGCTAAAAGTGTTCTGTGAATAAATCTCTGGGTTATAAATAGCTGTATGCATTTGGCTATTTTTGCAGCTCTGAAGGTTTTGGTGATCTTCTTTGATTTGCCTCTTTAGTTGTGACTCCCTGGAAAGGATAATCCTTTTCTCAGAAGTCTTATTTCTGTTCCAGTAAGGTGTTTATGAATGTATGTATGCCCATCACCTTGATGGACTCTATTGTACAGTATTTGCAAGCAATCTTAATTTCTGAAGGTGAAAGTTGAGAGCAGTGCTTGGAACTTGTGTATTTAAGATCCCAATCCATGTTTGAAGTGGAATGTTTGTGCAGTTAAATGTTCTGTTGCTATGTTTTACTGCCAATGTATGTTTTTATTCAGGATATAAATATTACAAAGGATAAAACATGAGCCTGAGTCACCAGAAAAAGAATTCGGAAGCCTAGTTGGTTTAATTCAATGCTTGTATTATAATTTTTTCCTCTTGTGTTGTGTGGAATATAACATACAAATAAGTTGTCAGTAATTGTTGGGAACTCCATGGAGCATTTCAAGTGTTCTGGTAGTACTGGATTTCTCCCAAAGCAGAGTTAGCTCGGTTTGTCTCAAAAAGTTGATCCCAACTGTATCCATAGCTGCCGAGCATTGGTGTGAGTTCTGGGAGAAATCGAAGTGCTGTAGGTTTTGAAACAGGAAGCAGTGTTGGTGTGTATTGGAAGGGGGACGTAGGTGAATTAAAGAATTCCAGTCAGCCTCCTTTGAGGCAGTTGACCAGGCAGTGACGGGTGGAGCGGCTCTTGGAGTTGAACAATGCTATTCCTGTCACAGCTGGCAGGGGTCACTGGAAAGCAGTGGACGTCATTTCTTTCCTAATTCTCCAAAGTTACATGTACTGTCTTCCCTGGCTTTTTCTATATATCTGTCTTTACTTATTTCTAGTAGAAATGTTGTTGAAGAAATTCTTTTCTCAGGACCCCTGTGAGTGAGAATGATGACAGTCAAAGATTGGGGTTTGGGTTTTCCTTTATCTGTGAGGAAGTTCTTTTCATAATAAACAGTTGTTTATGGATTCATCATCGGACAGTTTATGTGGATTTTTAGCAAGACTTATTAAGGGCACAAAGCTTGTACAATTGCTTTCTTTGTCCATCTTCTCCAATTTGAGTCACTTCTTACTCAGACGATGAAACCAAAGTTAATGGCAACTGAAAGTCATTACCTACACTGTGACAAATTTTTATAAAACTTTTGACAGGTAGTGACCCGAATTAATATTTCTACACAAAAAAGGCAGTCGTAATTGAGTCCCTCCCTTCTCCAAGAAGTGAGCAACTGTTGGGCAGTCTATGTGCTAAGCTCTGAGCCACCAGCAGTAGCCTACTTCTACTGGCCCAGCCAAACACTTGAGATGGTTGTTCAGATGGGTGGGGGGCAGGAAAAATATTCTGGGTGGAGTGGAACAGGACGATAGGGACCCGTGGGACAATGGTAAAAGCAGGCAGACTTAATTGCTTCTGCCCACAGAGCAAGGTAGGCCTATTTCTTCTCTAATGTTTTTTTGTTTTATGAAGGAAACAAAACAAAACTCTTGGGGTACCTGTCAGAGGTACTGCTGCATATGATTGTTCAAGGACAGTTGACCACCACTTACTCAAAGATAGGTGGTGGTGTGAAAAATAACAAGCTTTAAATGTCGTGTTTTCTCCCTTGAGTTTACTGTGCTGTTATTCATTAAGGTCTTTCTTGATGGGTGCAGAGGAAATGGTTAACTATTTGAAGAAATTATATTCGAATTTTTAAGGAGAACCCAAAGAGCTCAATAAATTGCCATAGAGGAAAAAAGAGTTAATACTAATTAGAGCTGTAATGTATTGCTGTGTAATGTTTGTGTATACTCTACATGTAATCACAGAATAATTTAGGAAAGGGTCATTGGAAGTCATCGGTCTGGTCCAACCCCATCTCAGAGCAGCTTCAAAGTCGGAGCAAACACGTATACGTATTGAGAGATAGCCATTGTGTTGTCAGGAAATTTGGAAATACAGCTCATGTTTGTGGTGGGTTTTTTTGTTTGGGTTTTTTTTTTTTTAGTTGAAGGGGAGGACATCAGGGAGTTCCTAGAACTATTCTCTTATTTCTTAATTTATGCATGTGAAGGAGATTTTTTCCAAATTTGTTTCTGCTGGGAGTATATGTAATGTTCAGTATTTAATTCTTTGCTCATTTGAGGTGGTCTTGGTAGATGTTCTCTGAAGAGCCTAGATAGCTTTCTGGAATGAGTCCAAGCATTGGACTCCTATTTGCAAATAATTTGTGGTTCTGTTCTTAAAAAATAAAATACAACTTCAAAGCGGGAGAAGAAATTCAAGCAATATCACACCAAATGTGAAATCATGCAAGCCTTGCATTTTGGAAGTTGGCCAGCGCCAGATGCTTTTGGGGTTTAGGTGGTTGGCAGATGCTGGCTTGGCAGCTAAACACTCTTCGTGTTGATCTAAGGGACAGTTTGTTCTGTGTGTGGCTCACACTCTCCTTGGTATTGGCTTCTGGCCGTTGTGGGGTCGGGTTCAGGGGAGTGTTTGGACGGCCGAACACAGCCCAGTGATCTCTTTGGATGCTTTCTTGCATCCTGGGTTATGAAGCTTGAGGTTCCCTCAGCTGTTTATTTGGTTTTTTCCCTTATTATTGTTATTTTCTGTTTAAATAGCTGCTTTCTTTTTGAATGGGAGTAAAATCTTGGCTTCAGTGACTTCCTGTGGCAGTGAGTTTAACAGTCTAGTTATGTGTTGTAATATAATATTTCTCTGTTAAAAATTTGGCTTTGCTATCCTCTCAGCTCAGTTAATAAATGAAGTTGCCTGTATTATTGGGAAGCTGTTGTTTTATTGACTATATTTTCTGTTTTTCTCTTGAAGTCTCATTTAATTTATTATAATGCCTTATTTTTCTGTTCATGGTTGCCTGTTTCAATAGGAGAGTCTTTCAAGTGTTTGGTAATTCATAGCCGTTCTCAGAACCCCTCCCCCAGTATTTTAATATTCTTCTCCCAGTAAAGTAGGTGTATTTCAAGTCAGGTTGCACAGCTGATCAACAGAGCTGTACTGCAGTGTGTTCCTTGTCATTCCCCTTTTATTCAGGTCTCCCTGCTCTTGTGACTGTATTATATTGGATGGAAGAGGTCCCTGAACTGCCAAAGTTCCTTTCTGGATTTGAGATACAGGTTCTTAAGGCTTTGAGTGGTGTTCGTAGTTCGCTCCCTCTGCCTTCCCTTACAGATAACATTGACATGGTTGATACTGAATTGCGTTTATTTTGCCTATTCATTGTTAAAGTTCATATGTCTTGAGCTTTGCTAGTTTAAGATTGCCGTCTAGAAATGTTACTGCTTCAGGTTTTCTTTTCTTCTTTGAAGTCTAAAAGATAAATACAGTGAGCACTGCTGGACCTTTTTACAGAAGCTTAAAATTTGGAATAATAGGACAGGGTTCAGTTCACTCTATTTCCGAACTTAATTTAGGCAGTACTTCATAAAAACTCTTGTGTACTGGTCCAAATAGGAGGAGGAGACGGCAGATAGCCATAATTAGTCGAGATTACTGTGTTAATGGTGCTTGAGAAGGCGTACAGGGAGAGATCCAGAGTGTCCGTGCTGGCTGCGGCCAGCGCTGCCCCAGTGCCGTTGGTGCTCCCTGTGCTGCACGGTCCGAGCCCTGCGGGGTCAATTGTGTGAGAGCTGCTCCTGGACTCAGCAGTGGCAGGCACATCCTGGGAGCTGTCTCCTGTGCAATGGGCTCCGGGGCTGGAAGCTGGTGACTAAGGACAGTGTACTGTGGTGATACTGGTTTAGAGTGGTTAAAACCCTTGTGGAGCCTTAACAGAGCTGTCCTGACCTTCGCCATTGCTTGTGTGGACGTGTCTTTAGGGAGCGATTGCTTCTGCTTGAAGTTCCCTTGTTAGAGCTCTGGGAGCCAGCAGCAATGTGGGGCATCTCTATTTGTAAGCTACCCTTACCTGTCAGGGCCCCATGAATAATGGCATGGTGAGTGTCTGTGTTCATCTTTCTTGATGGTTGGAATACTTACCTGGAATTTGCCATTTCTGGATGCTCATATCCTTTAACAAGGTAGTCACTGGGCACATATATGCTGGATGAGGCTCTGAATGTCTGCCTCTGTCACTGCAGGGTGCTAAGGTATGTGAAAGCTAGCGGAACGTAAAGAGACCAGGCTAGGAAAATTTAGTCTGTTTTGGTTTCAGGATTAGGATGGTTCTGCATGAAGGAGAACGGGGATTTGTGTGCACTTTGCCTTGGACTGGCACTGAATGGAAGAGCTACAGGCCAGTGGTGCGTGATCCAAGGAGATTCTGGGCACCAGTATCAGGTGATCAATAGCCTGCTCTATGCAGTCTGGATGCTGCTGTTAATCTTCATTATCCAGTTAGCTGATTGCAGTGAAGAATGTTGATTCCAAATTTTGTTCAGTATTTTGGCTGGTTTTGATCTGTGGCAGTGTCTGCTTTTCATAGACAACAGACTATTTGGAAGTCTTTGACATCTTTCCAAAGGTTCTTTGAAAGTCCACATATGTTCTATCACTTGCTCTTGTTTATCAGCTAGTTTGACATGTCCAGAAATACTGATAGACTGAGACATGATCTTCCTGTGCAGAAACTGCTGATTAGGCCCTATCAGGTAGTCTTTTGGGTATAATGGTGTTCCATTTTTAATGATTGTTTTGAGAACCTTGCCAGATACACATGTAAGGCTTGTTACTCTGCAATTCCTTGCTTGGATCACTCCAGGGAGTTGGTGTTTTTTTTTTTTTTTTTTTTTTTTTTAAGAATAGAAGCTCAGCATTTTCAACTGTGTTCCTACAGAACAGTGGCTGTTATAAGAGGCAGCAGCTTTTTCTGACAGCTCAGCCACTTCATGCCTCAGCTGCTTCAAAAACTTGCTGGATAACTATTTGTAGAACATGATGCAAACGTGGTGATTTAGGAGTGGTTTTCAGCTTCCTGACTGTAGTCATCAAGAAGCCACAACTCTGCTGTGCAGTGCCTGGTGACAGATAAACATGTCTTCCTAAACACAAGTCAGTATTTCCAGTAAGCAAGATTTATTATTGCTTTAAGAATTTCAAGAAAGAAGAAAGGAGCATGGCATTTTGTTTCAAGGTGGTGACTATATTTGTTTGTTTGGAGGTTTTTTTTTCCCCAAGTATTTGTTAAGGCAGCTGTACATATATATAAATTAAAAACTTGGTGTTTATAGAAATTCTGTTCTTTAATAAAGTTGTTACAGTTGTAAGAACAGATGTATACATGTAATGTTTCAGAGATTTCTCAGTATAAGACTGCAAATGTCTAATGGGATATGTATGTGTGTGCATGTAGTATTCACTACAAAAACCAGGAATTAGAACAGAACTTGAGACTGACCATGTGCTGTGTTTTATTTAATTTTTAAAAAAAGAATACAGTATTTTCAGAAATGGCTTGTAGATCCAGTGTACTAACAGCAGTTACTGTATTTGGTGAGAATTTTGAAACTGAAATCTCTTACAGATGATAAGAGGCAAAATAAACTTGGATATAGTTCCCTTTAAGGGCTTGGATTTTTCTACTTTATTGAACAGTAGAATATGTTTAAATATTAGAAGCTTTTTTGCTAATTAATAAAAAAGTAGAAAAGCTCAAAAGTAAATTATGGGAGGTGTAGAATCTTGGACTTCTCAGTTAAGAGTCCCTCCCCCCTATTTTTATGAGTAAGGTACCTATGAGATTGTGTCATCTGACTTCAAATGGAGCCATGAACCAGTTATGTAACAAAATTAGGAAACTTGCACAGACCTTAAGGGTGACGGCAGAGATTCCAGAAATGGCTGCAGCAGTTGCAGCAACTGCACGCAATGTTCTTTTACCAGAACCTGAAATAAATCTCAGAAATCCTGATAGTCAACATTTTGTTGCTATTTCAGACAGTTGTGTAATTCACTGGCAAAACAAGTATTCCTTGGCTGACAGTTATTTTCTGTGGCACTTTGCTTCAAATATCGGTGTGTTTGCTGTGGAAATGAAGATGGCTAAGTTGAGTCTACTTCCAATCAGATTTTGAAAGCTGGTTCTCACTACACACTCTGTAGTGCTGTGGCTGGCGAGTGATAAAGGGTATGAGCTTATAAGGAAATATGCAGCAGCAGAAATAGGATCAGATGCAGTGGTTTGTGGGCAGAATACCGAGGCCTGAGAAAGTATCAGCTTTTCAGCATCTGACATCTTACTGGAGGCACAGGCAGACATGGACATGCTGCCAGATGTCTCTGTCTGTCATTGTATGTGACATGTTTGGTGCAGCTCTGTTCATGAAGAATAGGGTTTGATACACAGCAGTCAGCATAGGGTCTGATTCATATTTTATTGTTGCTGCTGTTGGCCTGATGAACTTCTCAAATAAACAAAACGCTCTCTAAATAGGCATCTAGGGATGTTAATTTTTTTTTCTTAATCGGTTGTTTGGGGATGATTGTATTTTCGGTTTTCACTTTTTTGGGAAGTTTTGGGGTTTTTTTGAGATCGAGTGAAGGGCAAAGTTTGAAAATTAGCTCTCATGAGCAGCATCCTAGGAATGCTGGTATCCAGTTTTAGCAGAGTTGTTGGTCTTCCTTGGAGAAAGAAGTATGTTAATTCCTTTTTATTTACAAACTGTCATGACCTTGGGTTGCAAGACAGCTTGGAGGGGCTCGGGATGCATGGCATACTTTTCATGCTGGTTGCTGGATATTGTCCTTAGGTTAGCAGTGTCTGGGGCTTTCTTAATTTATCTTGACTTTTTTCCTTCCGTTTTGGCTGCTGCAGATTTTCTTAAGGGTAGCTGGAAGGAACATGATAAAACCTCCACTGAAAGGTGTGAACCTGGGAGTGACAAGTTTCTCGTTTGCTTGTATACAATTTGCAATTCTGAAATGCTGTTTTGAGAACAGTGATGCATAGATAAAGTACTTTAAAAGAGCAGTGAGTGCATTGCATAGTATTTGATGTTCCCTTTCAAAAAGGAGATGTAGGTTTAATGGTTTGCTTGTAATGCACATGAAAAGTAATGATTCTTTTGGAGCATTGCTTTAAGGCTTTCATCCTGTTCTTAGTGGCAGTGGCAGAACTCCCCTGGGTTTGAGTGGAGGAAGGATGACTCCTGGGAAGTTTAGTGCTGCATCTGCATTACAGGGATACCTGCCTTGGTTTGTTACATCATGGGAGAAGCAGCTTTTCAGTCAACAGCGGATGCCTAATGTGACTAAGCTGTTTATTGGGCTCATTTAAACTTAAAGTATCAAATAATGTCAGCAATTTGATGATAATGTTAACTTGTGTTGTGATTTTGAACCTGGAAAGTGAGGGTTTTTTTTCATTCATTAAAGTTTTTCTAACTGTTCATGAGCAAGTGTAAAGTTTTAAGAGAGTTTGTGTGATACAAATGTTGCTATAAAATTAGTAGTTCAGGCCATAGGCTTTACTATTCTGATTCGTTGTCTTTTATTACTCTACAAGCCGGGGAATCTTAGTGAAATTATGCCTGTGATTGTGAAACTGCAATATGGAGGATCTAACATAATGGTAAAACAGTTCTATTGTGAAATGCAGTTGAAACCAGGTTGTGGTATTCTCATGGCTTTATATAATAAGCTTTTTAAAACTGCCTTTAATTTCCTGAAGGTACTAAAAATCAATGACTTTTTAAAAAACATTTGAGACAAATGTGACCTAAATTTTGCAATTTTACTTCTGATGATGTATAGTGAACATGCAACTTCATTGCTTCATCAATCTATGATCATAACAAATTGAGAAGGACACTCAAGTCTTGACTCAATAGCCAGGTGGTATCCTGACCATTCAGGTTGGGATTGCTATAAAGGGAACAGGTTCCTTGAAATACTTAGTGATTCACAGTGTTTACAGGCAAAGAAAGCAACCATTTCCCTATGTGTCCTTGCTTGTGTTTTATTTTTAATTATGTCCTTTTTCTAGTTGACACTGCTTAGACTTGTATATTCTTTTAAAAAATTGGGGTTTTTTTCTTTGTCACTGTGGAAGAGCACAATTTTATTCTGAACTTCCGTCAGTTCAGCTTGCTTTAGACTGTCATTTAGAAATATATACATTTGTGTCTGACTAGTGTCACCAAAGCCCTGTGGATATGAGTAAAATTTCTAAATATGCTTTGAATTTATTTAAATCCTATCTTACTCAATAAGCACTGCAGTACTATGGGGCTTGAATGAGCTCTTAGCTACCTGAAGACATCTAAGTATAGATTTCTGTGGCTTTTGAGAAACTGCTAATTTGATTGCAAGGTGTATTGTGTAATATGATTATGCCCTTAATTGGGAAATAGCTAAGAAACCCCGCCTCTGAATAGGAATCACCAAAACTAGGTAGTCCTCTGTATTAAGCTTTAAGAAAGTAATGAAGTTTTGATTTAAAAATATTGCTAGTTACAGCATTAACAGTGAGTTTGATGGAAATGCAACGAAAGCTCTGTTGAATGTTACAGAGATGTTGTGATCAAGCTTTTCTATTTGGATGCTCTGTCTAATCTCTGAAGTTGGTGGTATTTTTTGTGTTGCTCTTAAGTCTTCAACTAGTTAAGATTAAGTTAATTTTGCTATAGTTACTCTGCACAGGACATGGTACTACCGAGTGTGCTAAAGCTGATCCGTGTCCTAGATGCAGGTATTTGACACAGAACATGGAACAGATGGCTGGATCCAGAGAGGATGAGGGCAGAACCAGGCAGAAGAACAGGCACTGCTCTGTCGTGCTTGCGTTTGTCTGTCAGCTGCTTTCACTTGTTCACTTTTACCCCGTTGATACTGATGTGCTTTAGAGCCAGGCTTTTACAGGCTGACTTCAAGGTTAGTATCAGTTGGAAACATGAATGGCAGAGTAACTTGTAGGGAATATGCAGAGTTCTGAAACTGCTAAAATACTTAGTCTCCAGTCTAAGGTGTTCAGTGAGCTGTGGGCAGATAGTCAGAGTGAGGGCTGCAGCTGAAGTGCCTTGAATTGTTTCCATCCATCTCTCACCCAGATAAGCTAGCTTCAGGCTGAGTCTATTAAACTCATAATGTCTCATCTCACCTCATTAAACCCCCCAAACTGAAAGATAAACTAAAAACCAAAACACAGGGAAATCTCAGCTTCTGCAAGCAGAAACACTGTACAGAAATAAGTAAATAAACCTTTTCCCCTTTAATTACTGTGCTGTCTCAGAAATGGTTGTGTAGCTCTTGAAGAAGGCATGTGATATTTCCTAGTAGAGGTATTTTTACTTAGCACACCAAGCTCTGTTTTGAGACATCCATCCCATGATTTTGTCATATTTACTTTTGTAAGCATCATCTTTGCATTCGTTTATGCAAATATGTATGCAAATAAACATTAAATGCCACCAAAATAGATTCTATGGAGGATTTA
This sequence comes from Callaeas wilsoni, assembly GCA_013398955.1. Lineage (NCBI taxonomy): Eukaryota > Metazoa > Chordata > Aves > Passeriformes > Callaeidae > Callaeas > Callaeas wilsoni. Next base: position 550,892 of record VWPU01001724.1, on the reverse strand, counting down.
ATGCGGAGAGTTTCTTAAAAGTATGAAAACCATGGATAATCTAAATAGCAGATTTGTTGATAGAAATCAAATAAAGCTACTTCTTTATATTTGGTTTATAGTTTTGTGGGGTAATTGTTTCTTGAGGCAAAGAATTTTTGAGTGAATTGAAAAGCTACTGCAAACAAAGGTTAGTGCCTTTAAAATGCCTTATCCAATTTTAGCCATATTTGACACAGTTCGAGGTCTTGGATTTGTGAGTTAATGTTTGCTTACCTGAAAAATCATTGACCTTGGAGAAAGAGATCAAGTTAATGTAGCTGTTGAGGGAAAGGTTTCTGACCAGTTTCAGCAGTTCTTTACTGCTGCTGTTGAGTTGTTCCAGCCTTTTTCTCATCCTGTGATTATGGCGGTAGGAAGTAGGGTGTATTGTATTTGAGAGGGGTGTTATTTAAGAGAAATGAGGAGGAGTTAAAGGTCCTCCAAGATGAGGTCATGAAGGCAGGGAAGGCAAGGGTGTAAGTGTGATCATTATCTGCGTGGCCCCTTCCTGCACGGCACCTCTGTAGCAGTGCACTGCTTTCACTGTGACTGTGGTGCAGGTGGTGTCTGTGGAGGCCGTGTGTGTGGGGAAGGGTTTTATGTCACTTGGAGTCCAGTGTAGCAAAGGATTTTCAAAGTCAAGTTTAATTGAAGAGGTTTCAAATAAGAAAGCAAGTCCTGTTGTAAGCATTGTATAGGTGAGAAAGAAGGGTGACCAGTCTGTGTGATATGTCAGGTCATATCAGAGTCTCTCTTGGATGCCTTCCTTTATGTGATAGTCTTTTTATATTTATTGTGCCAATGAATTCTTAATGATTGATAGTTGCTGTTAGAAAAACAGACTCTGTTATCATAAGCAAATAGATCAGAAACAATTACAGATGTTGACAGAGTCATAGCTGCCAGCTGTAACTGATTTGATGTGACTTACGTGATAGTTTCAACAGTGGAAAAACTGAGGTGTTTGCTTGCTTAGTTGCACCAATTGTCAGTGTTCTGATATTTCTGGAATTTTCAATGACTGACTGAGCTCTCTAAGACATTTCTTTCTCTTGGGTTGTAGTTTTGTCTGAGGTTGTATAAAAGATACCGGAGTTGCACTGTTAGAAATCTTAAAAATAGATTCGTTTGGGAAACATGAACATGTATGGCATTATGTTTCTTGGAAAACCTCAGGCACTGATATAATATCAACCCATTTGTTGAAGGTTTGTACTGTAGTGTATATGGTGCATGTCCAAACTGAAGGTAGTATTATTTATATCTTTTAAGTAATGCACTGTATAAAATAGGAGTATGTCCGTGCACAAGTCAGAGAAGAATGAATAAACAAATGTCAGTGCAGAACCGAGCCTTTTGGAGGGTCATTTTTTAAAGAGAGTCATACTGAGTTGGAAGGGACCCATAAGGATCATCAAGTCCATCTCCCTGGCCTTGCACAGGACAGCCCCATCTATGTGGCCCTCCACTGGATGCTGTCTTATAGCTTAATGTCTTTTTGTATTGTGGTGCCCAGAACTGCCCCCAGGACTCGAGGTGAGGCTGCCCCAGAGCAGAGCAGGACAATCCCCTCCCTTGCCTGGCTGGCGATGCTGTGCCTGATGTCACCAGGACATGGGTGGCCCTCCTGGCTGCCAGGGCACCGCTGGCTCGTGTTCAACTTGCCATCCACCAGCACCCCAGGTCCATTTCTGCAGCTGCTCTCCAGCCTCTTGTTCCCCAGTCTTTACGCACAGCCGGGGCTGTTCCAGGTGCAGAATGTGGCACTTTCCCTTGTTGAACTTCATATGGTTAATACCTGCTTTATAAAAAACACCCCAAACCCTGAAATTTTTGGTGATGAATAATGTACAACAATAAACTGTCAGGAGTTACTCTAATGCTTAGGTCTTTCACAAAGACACTAATTTTAATCTATTGAACAGTTTCTGTTTCCATCTCTTTTGATGAATGTTGCATTTTTCTTTGCCTTTCTTATCTGTGTAAAAGCTGTAAACAAATATATTTAAATCAAGATGTAGATCACAAATAATCTTTTACTATAAAAACTGCCTATGGGTTAATAATTCTTGCTTCCTTTTAATGAAGAAATATAAGGTGTAATATTATTTTTGATACTGACAATCTTATAGTAAGTATAATATTTTTACTCAAGATGGAAAACACTTGATGCATAGTTTGATGTTTGGGGACTAAGCCACTGCCATCCTTATGACATCCTTAACCATGTCCTTGCCTTCAGTGAGGCCACCCCTGAGGTGCTGGGTCCAATTCTGGGCTTTCCAGTACAAGAGAGACACAGATATACCTGAAGGCTTTTTATGTTTTTCTTCTCTCTTTTTTTTTTTTTCCTTAATGAACTCTGGTTGACTGATTACACGAAAGAAGACTGTAAAAATTGGTTTCAAGATACAAATATTTTACACAGGCTGAAAGTTTGGGTTTTTTGTTTTTTTTGTTTTTTTTTCCCATGCTGAAAACTAATTTCAGTGGCATCAAAGATTAATACTATTGCTATTTGTTACCATTAAAACAACCATACCATTCTTTCTTGGTTTTCTCTTTTTGACTTAGTTTTGGTCTACTGTTTTCATGAGGATATTAATTTTATGTTTAGTGAAGTTCTAGCACTGATACTGTTTTCTTCTCCAAATGTATCTAATAGTCTGTATGAATTTGTCTTGCATTTTATAACATAATTATTCCTGGACTTCAGAGTACTGTGTTGGGCTAATAACTATGGGTTGCTTAATTTATCAGAAAAAAAAAAGCTGCATGTAATGTAACACTTGTGAAGTTCCTGTGAGACAACGACAGATCATCTCTGTGCAGCCTGTGTGTTTTACTGGGAAGGAGGGACAAAACTGGGGCTTTCGATGTCCTTTAGCAGCGGATTTGTAGTTTTTTGTTTGCCTAGAGGAAAAAGCCCAAACTCTTACTAAAATAGAAATGAGGCAATGTGTAAAGTAAATACAGCTGTTCAGTGATTTGCAGGTAACGGGAGTGTTTCTGCATTCCTTATTTGGCCTTCGTAGGGAAGTGGAAGTAAAGTTCTGTCTCTTTCTGTTAACAGCCTAAAATGACTCTGTGAATTCAGTGGAATAAATGGCGTCCAAAGTAACTGATGCTATAGTTTGGTACCAGAAAAAGGTAAGATTTCTATTTGTTTTTATGATGGCTTATTGTGTTTGTGTTAATATAACAAATATAAAATACTTATGCATTACTTCTTAGCATTATATGAGAGTGAGTAGCTTGAAACTCTTCTTCCTTAGGTAAATAAATATTTAGTGACTGTATTTAGTGAAATGAAATAGCTTTTGGTCTATGCTGAAAACTCCTTACTCCCTTGATTACCTGTGCTCTGCAAAAAAAGAAATTTTGCATTCTCAGTAGAGTGTTAATTAATGTACAGGAGGATGTTGTTTCTATAGCACAGAAAAGAATTCTTGTATTTAAGTAGGAAGTAAAAATTGAAACAAATTTTCTGTCAGCAACAAAAAAACTGTATAATACGTACCCAAAAGAGACAGTCTTGGCTCTTCATGGTTTAATACATTTCTGTAAGTTAGTGTTTTCCTTGCTGTCTTTTAGAGAGGGTACATCTTGTCCTTAAGCAAATAACATCAATGGTCTTCAAAACAGAAATTCTGGTTACCTTCTAGCAAAGCAACAGTTGCTTTCTAGAAATAAGACAATACTGGTCTATTTTGTTGAGGTCTTTGCAACAGTGAATTAAATGTACAGTTGAAAGAACAGAAAAATTAATTTTGCTGTCTTAATTTATACCAGTCATTCAATTATGTATTAAAAATTTGAAAACAATTTGCAGTTTAATGATTAATTTTTTGTTCGGTTTTTTTACTGTTCTTTTGAAGCTTTACGAAGAGTACTTTTGCAAAAGTATCAGTGGAAGTACACTGTGGTTTTTGAACAGTTTCTTGCTTGTAGGTCCTTTTTTAAAGGTTTGGAAGATGACTTGTAAAAGATCTAATGTAATGAAATTCAATGCAGGATCTGGTGGAAGGGGAAAATGATGTTGATTTTACCTGCTTCCACACTCATTCTGTCATACACTTAATTCACTCATTGAGTAGTGATATCAGAATACTGATATCCAAACAACAAGCTGTGTTTGTATTTGGTCTGGCCAGGATCCCTTTGTGCTGTGCAAGAGATGCTGGGTGTCGGATCCTCATCATGTCTCTGAGGTTGTTTTTGTTGGTGATGATGCATTATGCTTTGGACAGCTCTTTCATGATATTCAGCTTTATGTATAGATGGTCCTTTGAGGCAAGAAAGAGCCTGCAGTCTCTGTAAATCTTAAATGAAGATCATGTTTGTTGTCTGGTTGGTTTTGGGTTTGATTTTTTTGTTTTCAAATACATGTCTGTTTTCCTGTTGGTCATAGAGTAAAAGGAATGGCACATTTGATCTGCTCCAACTTTCCATTCTCCTGATGTTAGGAAGGCAGGATCATCTGCTGATGAGTCACTGTGGTGTGGTTTTACAGAGGGCAGGCCTTCTCGTCTTGATATAAACAACCCATTCCTCAATTTTACTTTTCCCAGGACACTGCTCCTAACAGGATTAGTCGTTATCAGTACAGGTCATTCTTTTAACTCTTGTTCCATCCTTTTTTTCCAATGATTTCACGCACGTTTCCATTTTTTTTTGTTCAAAGTAAAACCAGCATTTTTGTTGTGTATCTCTGTAGGCTTTTACAGAGGTCTGCTTGGCCAGGAATTGCACAGTGCCTTTATGGAAAGGATTTGTGGTGAGGTGACTTCTGGAAGGACTGAGCTGTCTTTGTGAGGGATAAGATTGTGTATAAACCAGATGTTGGTCTTCTCCCTGGTGTGAACAAAATTTAATTGCCATGCACATGGACTGGGGTCTGCCAAATGAGCAAGTTATGCTGCTCTAGTATGAGGAAGTGTAATGTTTTGAGACAAATGGTTGTATTGCAGAAAAGTTGCAGATGTTCATGTGAATTAGACTGTAATTTCTTAGGTAGCACATATTGAGAGTTCTCCTGGATCCGGCTGGCACCCCCGAAGAGTTTTCTCACCTTGTAGTGTGGTGCATGTGATCTGTTCCTGGGAGTATCTAGACTCTTTCACCTATGCCCTTAATTTTGCTTATTTATTTATTTGTTTAAATCTATTACATGGCACAGTATTTTTTCCCCATGGATTTGTTGTTTAAACCAAAGATTTCAATTTGGGGAATAGAAAGGGTTGTGCTAGTGTTTAATCGATACCAGACTATTTTTTTGTCCTTTCTGATACATTTTTTTATATGCTTGCTTATGATGTCAAGATACTGAACTTTATGACCTGTTGGTTGCTTCCAGTTTTAAATTTTAATTTCGGTTTTTATTGTAGTTGTCAGAGTTGTCCCACTGATTAGATCTACTGACTCATCACAGCTGTAACTGGAACTGAAAGTGTGCAGGGATGATAACGTAGCACGTTCTGGCAGTAGAAGTTTGTTTCTGGGGCAGGAGAGAACCAGGCTTGCAGTCAGTATTGATCAAATTGATATTACTTGCCTCTATGATGAAATGAGAAAAATAAGATGTTGTTTTGGGGAGGTGTTTTCAGATTAATAAATTGGTGTATGAATGCCTTGAAAAAGAACATTAAGAATTTCTGATATTTCTAGTTATACACGACTAAGAAGCATTTGAGAAGGTTGGGGCTGTGTAAGAAATACTGAGCAGATAACTTGCTCCTTGCCTTTCTTAGTTTTCAATTTTAATGTATTTTAAAATATATTTATTTCATATGTCTCTCTACTGAGTTTCAAAGGTCTGTTGGTTTCTCAAACAAGAAACATTTTATATCTCTTCAATGGGAAGAGTTAAGCAATTGAGCTCTTCCAACCCTACTTTAGGCAAGTTTTGCAAACAGCAAGTTTACTCATGACTCATACTATTGTCTGAAATTGAGCTCCTTACACCAGGATGATTTAGTAATACCCTTAATTGTTTAAAAGGTCAGACCTTTTATTATGTAAACATGTTTTTCTGTTTTGACAGTAGTTTTACTCTACTTTTAGTGCACTGGAGCTCCTGATTACTGTCTTGTGAAAATACAGTAATCAATTCTGAATTATTTTAACTTGGATTGTAAGATTCAGAGTGGTATTACAGCATCTTGTTATTTGAGATACAAGATTGCATGGACAGAGTTTTAGTGCTTCCAGTGATTGCTTGCATTTCCCAGCCAGTACAAATTCTTTTTCAAGGCATGAAATCTGCTAGATACAGGTTGGCTTTGTAGAAGGTAAAATAAATTAAACCTCTGCTGTGTTTCTTGATGCACTAAGGAGTACAGTGCTAAAATACTTGTGTGTGACACAGGGTTTGTCTGGCTTGTTTTCAGCCCTTGGAGCTGCCGAGCTCCTTGCAATAAAAGGGAGTGGCAGGAGTGTCTGCATCGCTCTCTGGAAGGGTTCCAGGCAGCTCCCGAGCTGCTGCTCACATAGATGCACCACAGTGGTTAACATCCTTAGGAGTATGTGTGTGTACCACAGTACTGAATTTGCTTCAGCTTGGTAATTCATTAATTTTATGGAGAAAGCCATCATAGTGTTTCCTGTGAAAAATATCTGACACTCCACGTTTATTGTAAACAATTTCAGTATCTGGTGGCATAACTTTTGTATGATACTGATACTATACACTTGAAGTATTGCCTGAGTAACAGTAACTGATGTTAAAAACAATAATAAAGTTATGAATAATTTAAAATACTTGCCTTTATTGCTTGTAACTTTTTGCATTAATTTCTTATGATACTTTCAAGTTTTACAGATAATAATAGATGGAATTTTTGGTCTGCTTTCCAGTTTGGAGAACATATGTAAATTACCTTAACAACATTCTGATTTTCAATCCTTACAGAAGCCTTGCTGCTAAAATGGGAAACTCTTTCTCCTGCAATATTACCAACAAATTTGTACGATTACGTTGTTCCTTGTCTTGGGGATGGTTGTAGGGGAGGGCAGAATGAAACTTAATGAATTGAGGCTGAATCCTGCACCTGATTAGATATCAGTTAACTTTGCCAATGCAGCTTTCTGGCTTTCTGCTGCTTTGGGTGTCCCTTGGGTACAGCTGTTAAAGGGCACAATAAAACAAATGAGATGTTTTCTCTCTCATGGCTTTAAAGGGCAAAATTAGAGTTCTAATGGCATTGCTTTAAGATCTTAGTATTCAGTATTTTACAGCTTATCAGTCCAAGATTATACTTGCCTATTTAGAATGGCCTGGCTTGGAAGGGACCTGAAAATTCATCATGTTCCAACCCCGCCACCATGCGCAGGGACACGTTCCACTAGAGCAGGTTGCAACTTGGAGCACTTGCCTAGTGAAGGCCGAGGCAGAAACATCTGAGTACCTCAAATTTCTGCATATCCCTGGTAACCAGCTCTCCTGTTTCTTTCCACAGATTTATCAGATTTTTCCTAGCCTTCTTTCTGTCATCAGCAAACCTGTAGAAGCTTGTTTGTGTTGCCCTTGAGGTCCTTGCCCGTGTTTAACTCTAGCAGTGCTTTAACTTTCCTAACCTGGTCCCTCTATTAAGCTAATAAAGGAGGAAATAAAAATTATATTCTACCTTGAAACCACTTGATTTCCTTTCCGGCACTGAATTGACATGATGCATTACTCACCCTGGCACCACAGGCAGTTTTTGCCAAATGGACCGGCTGTATGGCTGTTTTACCTTAGACTTTGGATGCTGAAACTGCATTGATTTAAAAACATCTGACTTAGAGTGCTGAAACTTGACAAGTGTTGGAGCTGGCATTTGTCAGAGCACTGAGGAAGAAAATGGATGTTCAGATAGAGTTTCCTTCCACATTTGGTACTCAGGTGGTCCCCTGACCTAATGGGGGTTTACCTTCAGGGCCTTGTTTGCTGAGGCAAAACTCTGGTTTCTGAATCTGGTGCAAGAGATGACTCAAACTGGGGCTGTGGCTGAACGAAGCAGGCTGGCATTTTGCCTGCCTGTAGGCTGCCATGCCTGCTTTGCCTTCCCACAGACTTTCATACCTTTATTTCGTGAATTTGGTCAGGAAACTTATCCAGCTAAAACTAAGACTGCGAGTCTACAAGGAGATGAACCTATCTAATGGCAGGGGAGCGACGAGATGAAATCCCTCTGCCTTGAGAAGGGTTCTCTGATTCTTAAGTTGTTTAATTAGGCCTTGTGAAATTATAGCCTAACATTTTCTTTTCTCTTCCTGAGTGATCTGGTTGATATTTCAGCCACCCAGACAAATGCAGGGGCAACAAGGAAGGCATGCTGTGGGAAGTGGAAATGATCAGGGACCTAAGGGCAATGCTGTTCTAAAATCCTAGTTGCAGCCCCAGTAAATTTGCTGGATTTTCAGAGGTCTTCAGGGTATTCTGCTGAATAATGAGCCTGTCAGAGTGGTTTTCTTTTCCCAGTTACATCTTGAGGCTGTTTCGTTTTGTGCAAGTACATTATCATTTAAAAAAAAATAGAATATTACAGAGGTCTTAAATCCTTAAGGCTTGGAGAGTAGCTGGGTGGTGTTAGCAAGAGTGTAGCCATGGACTTAGGAAAGGGATTGCTCTTGACCAGCTCACCTCAGACAGCACCTAAGATGCTGTGTCCAGCTTTGGTTATTCCTGTACTCTCATTTACAGCAGCAAACTGTTTCTAACTGTTCTTCTGTGTATAGTTTTTCTTTATGTTTAATTGTGTGATGAAAAGAGGTATTTTGTGGTTTTCATAGATATGCTAAAATTCATAAACCATTACTCAGGGCAATATAGAAGTATGGCTGACAGATCTTAAGAAGAGTTAATCTGTAAAGAATAATTCAGAAAAACCATTAGTATGTAGCTGATAAATGTTTAATTAGCTATTATTGGACTCTGAAAGAGATGGTATCTCTAAAGTAAGCCTTAGTAAAATTATTGTTCAGTGAAATGGCTGTAAATACAATACTGTTGCAGTTATTGACAGAATTGAAGTGGGTCATTAGTTGGCAATTCAAATAGTTAATAATAAATAACTCGTATTAAAGTTGTGAATTGCTTGCTAAATTTTACTCTAAATAGCTGGTTTCAGCTCTCCCTCTAGCACCAAACAGGGAGAAGGGATGGGAACCAAAGATTTTTTTAAATCAGAAGTAATAGTTCAGCAGTTATAAATTCAAAGCTCTGTGCCTTAGGATATAGAACCTTAATCATTTCACTGTCCTTCTCCATTTGACTAAATTTACTAAACTCTTTGCTGTTAACAGACAGTGTACAACTGTCATATAGTGGTTTTTATTTGTGGTTTTTTGGCTAAGTTTGTCTTAGTTTAGCTTGTTCAGTCCACATATCCACCATAAACAAAATGAAAAAAACCTATCACCCTTGAAAATGAAAAACATCCTGAAAAAATACCCTGTCCAAAGACTAGAAATCTGCTCCAACAGAGATAATTATACTGCTGAGCTACTAGAGTATTGCATTTGCTGCAGTGGGAATTAGTTCATGTAGGAAATAAACTGGAATTTAAAATAAATTTTAATAATCCTGGTCTAAGTTTTGAGAAAATGAGACATATTGTAAGAATAAATAATATTGCCTGTATAGAAATTATTTATATATGGATATCTTAATACTAAAATTGATACAGAAAACCATAGTATTATTTTAATAATGTTGGACTGTAAAAGTTAATTAAGCATGTTAGCAAATATTTTAGCACTAAATATTTTAATAAGGTGTCAGAAAGTCCAAGGAAGCAACTTTGTTATTTATTTACCAAACTCTAGCCCTTACATAATTTGGATTTGTAATGCTATTGTGATGTGGCTTGTAAAAGTGTTTAGAGGTTTTGAAGAGTGAAGTTTAGCACACAAGTTTCATTATTGATAAACATTAAAGTTTTAAGATCCAAGAGGAAATACTATGTATTCTTAGGATTATAATCTTTGCTAGTCTGCATGGTCATAAATTATAAATGCCTCTTGAAATATTGATCAATTCCATTAGAATCAGAAGGGCCTTGCGAGTATTGGGCTACAGGTTGATAGCATCACTACATTAGCTTAAAGTGAATATCAGTGTCATTCACAAAGCTCAAATTCAGTCTTGATGCACACGTGGCTTGTTGTGAGAAAGGCACCGGGAAGAAACACTGTGCAGTGCTCAAGCCCTTTCCCCTGTGCTCTGAACTAAGAATTGCTGTGTTTTCAATAGCGTAACTATTTACTTAGGCGAATTGCTGTTGCTGTTACACAACCAAACTGTACAGGTGCCAGATTTTAGATGTATGAAGAAATTTGATCAAATGCTTCCTGACGTATTTGATTGGGAAAGAATAAGTGCAGTTATTTTAGATAATTGCAAGAGATGCACATATCTTTTAAACCCAGAAAACATTATGAAGAGTCTGCCCTTAAAAGGGATCTCAAATTTATTTAATCTTTCATTAAAGAGCTGGCTTTATCGAGTTTATCAAATGTGTAATTGTATAGCTTAATTTCGCATGCCAGGTCACATACAAGTTGGGTTTTGGTGGTTTTTTTTATAATTAATTACTTGTGAGGAAGCTTTTTTCCGAGAAAACCTATTTGAAAGTTTATTACGCGTTGTTAATTTAGGATGTTAAACACCTGCTTCTCTGTTGCGAAAGAGTGGCTGCAGTTTTCAGTCTTTGCATGTAATCTCTTATATACTGAAAATTTTTATGGTTGCTAGTTCTGCAAATGCGTAAAGGAACAGAATCCCTTTTATCTTCTTTACTCAGTATTTATTGAGATGTGGGATTTTCAGAATTGAGTGTTTTAGAGGTAACTGGGTTGGATAGACTGGAAAAAACCGTGGCATTGAGGAGGCCTGGGATGCATGATTTAAACTGTATATAAAATAACATGTACTACTTTATCTACTTCAGCTGCAGGCAAGTTATACCCCAATTTTTAATATCTGTAGGATATTACTGACGAGTTTCCTACAACAGGGTTGTGTTAATGCTTGGTGATAAAATTTACATTTCAAAATGAGGCAATAGGCTTGTTACCTAACTTTTTGTTAATTTATTTTCTGCCAAATCATAACAAATAAAATACTATAGAATACAACTTTGGATTCGATATTTCATAAATTAAATTAGTATAAATTTCTGTGTGAGATCAATTTAAAATTGGGATGTTGTGTTTTACAGTTTGCTTTAATAAAAGTTTACTGCCAGTGGTAGGCTGGATGGATGAACTGAAAGTGTCAGTGACGAGCTGTTACATGAAGAGTCTTGTGCTAAGTGTTGAAGAGATTTTAGAAGCATTTCTTACAGCTGTGCACTTAAGAATGGGACCATTTTTTTGACTCCTGTGTTTTGTACTTTAAATTTTCTCTGAAGGATGGTGCAGAACTTGCAGCTGTGAGGGATGAGACTCCAGGGCTGGTGGGTAGTAAATGGGTACTGGAGTTGGTCAGGGCATTCCTGTTGGCAGAACAGCTCCAGCCAAGAGAGCTCGAATGCTGGAGGAGCCCTGGAACAGTTGCATATTGAGGGAGACCTTGCTTTGATCAAGTTTTGTGTATATTTAAATTATTCAGGTTCCAACCTGATCTTATCTCTGGAAGATTATTCCTTCCTTTTACTTGCCTGTAGGGCTTAATTTCTTTGGTGCTAGACTAGGTGCTAGGGTTCTTTTCTGTGTCCTGCAGGTATGTACAATTGTAAGGAAATATATGAATAGCCAGGAGCCTACATTTGTTTTAGATTTACATTAGATTTAACATAAAACAGAATTCAAATGCAAATACTTGTAAATCCAAATTCTTTGAAGCTGGAATTGGCTGGTGCACTCAATAATTTAAAACTAGGAAGGTTTGCTAGTATTAACTTACATTCTTCAATTCATTCACAAATTATGTTCTTGATTTTAATTCATACACGTGTCTAGCATCTCTGGTAATCGTTATATGTTATAATTTAGTTTGTTTTAAGTGAAAATGTACCTTTCAGTGTATTCTGCAAGACATATTTCACAAACTCCAAATATGCTTTTCGGACATAAAGGGGAGAAAAACAAATTAATGCCTGTGTTTTTTACTTGCCTTGTTTCAGTAACACTAGTTCCTCCTATTTTTGTTTAATGTGGGAAATGAAGTGTGCCAGTATCCAGTATGCTACTTTATAATGATGCCTTTGTTTTCATGTATTTTCTTCTGATACATTTGGAAGAGAAGTGTAGAGGGATGCTTATGCAGATGGCGAGAAGGGAAGTTGAGTATCAGGTTGGAATTTGATGTGCTGAGTGGCACGCACACCTGCTCCCTGAAGTGCTCCTTAAACTTTGATAAAACACAAAGATGTGATACTAGGTAGATTCAAAATGAAACCCCAAACAACAACACAAACAATGTGAGAGATTGTAATGGTACTCGCTGTAATTCTCTCTTGCACTCCTTTCAGTTCGCACCAGCACGCCTTACTGAATAGTCCTGTGCTCAGATGTCAGTGGCTGGAGCTGATCAGAGGTGGTTGGACAGATCCACTTCTCGAGTAAAACAGGTGTAAAGGACCCTGTCCTTTAACGTAGTTCTGGCTCTCTTATTTTACCTCCTGATGGAGGAACTGCTTTATGAGGCAACATTAAAAGAGAAATGTGAATGGCAAAATCCCTGCTTCTTGTCTTTTTGTGGAGATGGAAGCTGCTGTCTAAAGAGGGAAAAGAAATATTTGTAGGAAAATATAATTAAGATTTTGAATCATTTGACTTCCTTGCCTCAGCTGTCTTCTGGGATCTGTTTCCCAGAATTCCTTTAACAAATGGTCTGTTATTTGTCTAAAAGAAGAATGCTATTTTCAAGACTTTCAACTCTATACCAGTTTCAGCTATGAACGGAATTACAAATGGAGTTTGCTTTGCAGCTTTATTGGCACAAAGGCTTCCTTCCCCATTTGGTTCTTGCATAACAGAGAGGGACACAAACTTGCATTCCCTTTTCTGTCCTTGTAGAAAGAAATTTTTTTTAAGTGGGGAGGTGAGGACACAATATTATACAGCACAAAAATTTCTCTTGGGACTCTTCTTAGCAAATTTATTGAAAACCAGGAAGGCCTGAAATTTCATTTGAAATGTATTTAGAGGAAAAGCCAGAATAATTAGCTATAAGTGCCTGGGTGGAGTGGTTATTCAATATATTGACTTTTTAATTGCTGGCTGTTATCCAGGTGGAGTTAGCTGTTAAACTTCCTTTGGTTTAATTACTTTAATTGTAGTAAGTGCTTAATTCTGCCCACTACTGTGCCTGACTCCCTCGTTATTTTCCACAGTTTCTTTTTTTTTCCAAATGCGAGTTGTAAAGTATTTATCATTATCAAAAAGCCAGTAGATTGTTTCTTTTGTGAAGTTTTAAAGTAGCAAATGATAGAAATTGTTTAGCTCTTATGAATGGGAAATATTTAAATTTGGGAAAGAGTAATTCAGTAATTCAGTTTGCTGTTCTCATTTTCCATCTTAGCTATGCTTTGGAATTTACTACTCTAAATTAGATTTTTTTAAATTTTTTTTTCCACTAATTGGTCAGGTTTAGAGGCACAGAAGATGCCTTTAGATTTCTTTGTTTATGTGTGTGTTTGTGTGTTGGTTTCCCTGAGTATTTTTTTGCATTTATGTTGGGTCCTTGGTTAAAAGATCATTTTTAATTAAGAATGACTTTTTCTTTTTCTTTCTTTCTTTTATAACATCTAAATTAATGCTGAAAGCTGAAATACTAAAAGAGAAAGGAGAACAATGTTTTCTGGCACAGGGTGTGTGCACTTGTGCTTGGGTCTCTTATGTCTGTGAACTGGAAGGAGAAGTCACACTCTTGCAGTAAGATTGAATTTATGCAGGTTTGCTCAGATGATGGGAGTTGTTCTTCCCTCCTCTCTGTCATGTGTCTGACTGAGCTGCTTGTCACCTCTGCAGGCTGGAAAAGGATCTTTGGGAACTGCATTTGTCTCTCTCTCGTGACCTAAAAGTGATCTTACACTTAATTGCTCAGAGTTTGTGATCTAAATCGATCCCCAGATACACATGATTTGTGTGTCTAGGTAGAACAGCTGGGATGGCAAGACTTTAAAATTGCCGTAGTAAAAGAGATTATTATTACTGATTATTACCTAGAAATACTGTTTGTGTAGAGTTCAAAGCAATCTGTTGAGTTTTGATAACTTCTTACAAGACTTGGATATGTTGTCTCATATATTGACTTGTTCTTGTCACCATCTTCCATACTGAAGTTTAAGGTTGCCCTTCCTCTAAATATCCTACAGTCAACGGGGAAAAGTGCTATTTCTTGATATTCTTTGCATTCCCCCTGGGCTGGAAGCTGGTTGATTACCAGCCTGACCATATATCTGGTTGCTGTGCACCGATAAGAGATAAAGCTAAAGACCATCTGGCTTTAAAAGTGGGTGGAATGGAATGGGAATTATAGAGGGATTAAAAAAAAATAGAATTGAGGGTATGGGTTCAACTAGATGTGCATATTTCTTCTGAAGTTATCTGGAAGACCATGTTGGTGTAGCTGCCAGAGTTCTGCTCTCTGTCACATGGAGGCAGGAATCTTGACCTGGGGTGGGAGGGAGCGTGGTCTTCCCAGTGCTCGGGCTTGCACAAGTCCTGGGATGAGGCTGGGGCTGTGTGAGGCTCAGCTCTCTCCTCTGTCACAGTTCATTTACAGATTAGCTTGATCCTTTCCAGCCAAGATGGAATGGAGAAGATAAAAATTTCTTGTAAACAAGTCTCCCCAAGGAAATAACTTGTTGGCTTCATGCTTCTCTTGTTGAAGGTTGGTTTGATTTTGTTTGATCAATGTCTTTTAAATCCTAATGTAGATATTTTTCTGTATTCTTTTTAGATTGGAGCATATGATCAACAAATATGGGAAAAATCAGTAGAGCAAAGAGAAATAAAGGTAATAATAGAGCATTTTAAATTTTTTTTTTGGTAGTTGTGTATGCTGAAGTAATCTACATTGTATGTGGTGGTATTTAATACTGGTAAAGTAAAACTAGACTTCTAGAGTGTAACCAAATGTAACCAGCATACTATGCTCTATTTATTTTGCATAATTAATAACTCTGCAACATTTAGCGTGATGCATCTTTCTGTATCTCAGTACTTTTTTTCTTTTCACTTATCTTAAGACAGGACTTAGTTGTGTAAATACCTGTGTCTTTCACTTTCCTTTGTGATGAATTCTAATGTCAGTTATCTGAGCTCTCTTTGCTTTCAGTTAGTTACCTTATACCTGCAGTTTACTTTCCCTCCTTTATGATGCTGTCATTGTTTTGTACAGTTTATTAGACTGGTAAGTACCTCAGGCTTTGTTTCTCTGAACAAGCAGTTTAACAGCGTTCTGTGCATTTTGGTTTAACTAACATGCCATCAGTGCTAAATTGCTTTGGAGATAAAGGAATCAATCTTATAGGTACTGGTTCTGTGGGTTGTATATGATACACCTATGATGTTTATTTAGTAAACATTTTCTGGCAGTTAACATTTTTTTTTCCTCCAACACTGCATGGAAGTATTGTGCTATTTCTGCATGAGTTTCAAGGTGTTGCTATTACTTAACATCAGTAAAATGTACATTGCTTCAGTTTCCCCGAGGATGGGTTTTTTCACTCCCCAGTACTTAAAACGTGTGTGGGGATTTGCTTGCCTTCTGTGGGAGCTGTTACTGGCCTGAGCTAGAGTTTTTGTACAGAAATGCACACATGAAGTTGAACCCCATGGTATTCCAGCAGCACAGCTGAGCCTGGGGGTGCCCGAAGGGTCCTTCCCGTGGCCGTGAGAACCCATCACAGCTACGAGAGGAGCCAATTAACTGCTGTGTAATAACATGTTATTCAAATAGCTATTGCAAATAGTGCCCTGTGCTGGCTGGAAATGACATCTTGTTTGGCTCAGGAGTCCAATAGCTAACAAATTACTGGTGGTGTCTGCATTTGGGTTGACTGAACGAAGTGCAATTTGGGTAACACCAAGGCACATGACTAAGTTCAGGTATTGCACATTAGGGCTGTACTATCAAAGCTTCTACAGCGCTTTGACATTATAAATTTAGAAATAATTATGTAATAATTTATAAATTAACTTCACTAAAAATCTGAAAAATTCTTATATTTTAGTAGAAAATCTGTTTCTTGTACTATGAATTTATAATTTAGTTATAACTGTAATAGAATCTAATAAGATTAATTTTAAAATTTGTGTAGAAGAGTTTTTACAATAATAGCAACTACTTTTAAGCATTTTTATTTAAACCTTCTTTTGCTAATGCTTTTGAAATGTGTTTGGTGCTGAATAGAAATTATATGAACTAACTGGATTGGTCTGAGCATTATAAAACACTGAATTTTTTTGTTAAAATAACCCTAGTCTGAAAGACTGCTTTTTCCCATGTGTGTTAGAGATTTGTGATGTGTTAAGAAAGTGGAGAAATTGCATCTGAATAAATGGAATGCTTCTACTGTGTGTGGCAAATAGTTCAGTAGCCAACTCAGTGTGGTCCATGGACACTGAAAGTACTGTTTGACTAATGGAATTTTTAAAGAAAGAGTCACCACTTCTTTTCCTCTGAAGGTTGCATCAAGTTGTACTCTTGACTTAGTTTTTTCAGAATTCTTTCTTTAAAATGGAAAATTTGAGCCACAGTGGTAAATTTTTCCTAGGATTGAGCATGTGTTTCCAGGAGATTATTTCTTCTGAGAGGCACATCTTTATTTAGACTTTCAAGAGAGATCTTGTGGCCCATAAGCACTAATACATTTGAAAATTATTATATCATTCAGCATTTTCTTTTTAAGCTTCCGTTTTCTTTATGAAATGGAGTGGCTCACTTATACAAGATTCACAAGAATCTGTAGCTGATTCTAGAATTACAATAATTTCCAATTCTAATTATGGTCTGCTTTTCTCATTCCACATAAAATTACTGCAGTTTTAGGACTGCAGTTCTGTAGAAATATTGCATTATAAGGTCTTTGTAGTGCTTGAATTTAAAATACAACTGTTTGTTTCTATTTGTCATCCTCAGAGCATATTTTGTCCTGTTCATGTTTCAGTTCTGTGTATTAATTTTGTTTCAAGCAAACTCATTTTTCTAATAGACACCTTAGGTAATGACTACATATCCAGCTTGTTTCAGTTTGATTTTTTTATCTTATCTTTATTTCTGCATGAAAAAGAAATCCAGTTGAATTTAGATATGAGAAATATTTTGAGCTGCATTCAACTGAATATTTTGCTTGATATTATTTTTACAGAGATTCACACTACCAGATTTCACTGATCTCTCTCATTGACAATAATTTCATTTTTATGCTTTCATTTATATTTAATGTTGACATTTTAGTAGTGTTTTTACTTGTGGATGAACCATGGCATTGGTAGAAATGTACAGTTCACCAATTTAACTGGTTTTTGAATGAGAACACTTAAATGACTTTCATAATAATTCCATTTGTATCCTAAATATTTTTTGAAATATTTTATTTTACTCTATGTGAATTATATGCTGTGATTTCCTTACTGTCTAACATGATGAGGAATCTAAGCTAAGGGGAGCAGAATAAACTCACAGCTCTCTCTGAAACTTGAGAGTACAGCATCACATTTTAGCATTAAAAACAAACTTGAAAGCTATGCCAGAGAGTTTGGTTCTTCAGTGATGGAAGATGCTGCTTCTAAAAGACAAAATAAGCTTGCTTTTCTTCCTGCTGCATTCCTATTGTGTGGGATTTTTCCCTTCCTTTTAATTGGCTAATCTGTATTCACTACTGAGGAAAAATTCAATACTTTTCTAGAATTTGGATTTTTGAGAACTTGCTGATTAGTGGCTCCTGCATCGCAATGTGGTTTGCTATCTGGGTTTGGAATTAAGGAGTTGCAATGTAAGCATTTTGTGAAGTTGAGTTAGACATCTAAGGAGAAAAGAGATTCAAGAATGTAATTTGTTGCAAAAAATCTGTAAAGCTAATAGACATGTATTACTAATTCTTGCAAGTGTGTGCATACATGAGTGCTCAGTGCCTGGGAGCAAAGCCGTGAGTGCTCAGTGCCTGTTTGGAAAATAACCTGGTGGGTCAGTAATTGGTTGGGTTTTATATAGATTATAAAGTGTGTAAAAGGCATCCATTGTGCATTGTTCCTTCGAATGTTTAATTTATAGTACTTTAGATCTATGAAGTTGACATATTTGTCTGAATTTTCAGTAGCAGTATAGGTTAAATACAATTACTGGCCACATAGATATTTTTGTCTTTTGTAATGTCTGTCCTCTGCATGAAAGTATTTTGATAGTGTTTGTCTATTGCAGGGTTTGAGAAACAAACCAAAGAAAACAGGACATGTGAAACCAGACCTCATAGATGTTGATCTTGTAAGAGGTAAGTTCTGAGCTAGAAAAAGCTGAATTTCTCAGTATTTAAATAACAGCCATCCTGTGTCTATAACAAGAGTAGATTAGTAGTTTTAAAATAACCCCAAATGAAACGAAACACAGCCAACCCTACGTAACTCTTCCCTAAAGCACATGGATAGAAAATACTGGTAAATAATGATATTAAGATTAAATCGAAAGCTTAAGAATTTAATTTAAATTTTGTTGTATAGATCTGGATTTTGAAAAAAAGAAGAAACTTGTACATTGTCTTTTACTATTTTAGAGTTACTAGTTTAAAAGTCTCCTACTGCCATGCATTTAGACTTGACTTTCAAGTCTTCTGACATCTAGAGGGAATGTTATGTTGAAGTTTCTAGAGGGTAAAAAGTGTATAGGCCTTGATTTTTTCTTGCTGTTTTAAATAACAAAACAGCAACAGAAGGTCAGATGATATGAGACTTTTCTAAAAGTCTTTATTTAGTCTTAATTTATTCTTATCTGTATGTAATTTCCCTCACGCCTCTTGAAGGGTGGGGAAAACATTATTTAGTGTTTTTATCCGTGAGCCCAGCAGCCAGCGCAGTCTCCTGCATCCATTCCAGGAAGCCAGGTAGCGCTGGCCTCCAGAGAGCTGCTCACCCCCTTTCTCCTGGGAGCCTCAGTCCCTCACTGAGGCTCTGTCCTTGCCAGGACTCTCTGGCTGTGCCACGCTCGCCGGGTGTAGAAGCTCCGCGGACGCACCGCGGACGCACCAGGGACACGCAGTTGCCCCCAGGCTCTGGCACTGACTGAGTGCTGGCGCTCAGCCCCGTGTCAGTGTCCTTGGACACAGAGCAGACAGCCCCTGCCCCAGGAGAGTCCGGGGAGTTTAGGGAGAAGTCAGTCCAGGCTGTGCTGAGCAGCCCTGTGGCATGGCCAGACAAACAGCGCTCTGGGCAGTGGCTGTTTGTGTGCCAATCCTTTTTATCCCCTTGCCCCTCAGTTTCACAGCACTTGTTCCTCCCTGAACGGCCCAAACCCTTTCTTTCTCCCACCCCTGGATTCTTCCCTAAATGCCCTATAAGTTCTGTGCCATGTGAGCTCCTTTTCCCTGGTGTCCCGCAGTGAGCCCCACCCCTGGGGGAGCATCCCTTCTCCTCTGAAAGAGGACTTGGACAGCTGCTCCCAGCAGTGCGTGGTAAGGGTTCACACCTGGACGGTGGGGTTGGTGGCTCGTCTGGGACAGCCCTGGGAGGGGCCTGGTCATGGTGTTCGTTCCATGGTTTGGATTCCCACCTGCTTTTCTGCCTCTGTCCTGCTCTGGCCTCACGGAGATGGGCCTGAGATGGGCTGATGGTTCCAGTGATGGGTCTACGAGGAGAACCTTGGAAGGACGCTGGAAATTATTATTTGGGCTCCCCCCTCCAATTTTCTCTTTGAATTCCTCTGTGGTTGTGCAGTTAAGCTTTTCTCACATCACCTAACAATACAATTTTCTAAAAATGGGAATGTGAGAGAAAGAAACAAAATCAAGTAACATTTGAACTTACAAGAAACTAAGAAACAGTGTTAGACCTTTTCAATGTGGTGACGTACATGAATAGCATTTAAATGATTGCATGGATGTCTAAGTTGGCATTAAAGTAGTTTCAGAGCTGGCAGTGTTTTACCTGTGCAGCACAGAGCTCAGTAATGCCAGTGCTGCTTGTAAATGAGATGGGGATGGTGTAGCAGCATGCAGTAGTTACCCTTTCAGTCAATAACTCTGCATAATTTAAGTCACATCCCCATTAAGTAAATTTTACACAGTTTTCTGGGTGGGAAGAAAAAGAAATTGAGAGATATGGGAGAGGGAGGACATTTGAATTGAGAGATAAAAAATGGTGTAGAAGGAGGCACAAAGATAAATTATTCTTTGGGTGGCTTCCCTGCTCCTGGGGCTAGTCCTCAGTTGGACAGATTCACTTGAATGCTTCCCAGCCTCATTCCATTTTTCTGAATGACATGGATGGTGCAATTTACAGATGTTGGTATTTTAGATCCATTTTCTGTGCTGGGAGAGGACTCTGCTGGGCCTGCGTGGGCATGTAGAATTTTCATGAGACTTGTTGCTTCCTACCAAATTTCTGATACCTCTATGAAACAGAGCAATTTTTAATAATTAATACTGGAATATTTTTGACATGGCAATGTTTTGTTATTCAAACATTCTGAAATACAGGTATTTGTAGGAGTTCCTGATAATGGCAGTCAAGAGGGCACCAACAATTTATGCCATATTTGGATTGAGGAGATAGTTATTTAAAGGAACAATTATTAAACACAATTATTTGAATAAATCTTGTACTTCCACCATTTCACTATCTTAACTACTCTGATATTGAACAACTGAGGTTTCTATTAGCCATAATGATGAAATAAATCCAAATTTCTTTTCTTTTTTTTTTAAAGGATCTGCTTTTGCTAAAGCAAAACCTGAAAGTCCTTGGACATCTTTGACCCGCAAAGGAATCGTGAGGGTTGTTTTCTTTCCATTCTTCTACAGGTGGTGGCTACAAGTGACATCAAGGGTCATTTTTTTCTGGCTGCTTGTTCTTTACCTTCTCCAAGGTAGAGTTGGATTACAGCATCAGCTTTGACTGAATGCCTTATTTTAACCATATGGAAGCTGCAGTGTGCTGCTTGGTTCACTTCATGCTGTTGAGGTCTATTCCAGTATTTTCAGAAAATATTGGAATGACACAGTCCCAAGCATATGTCTCTTGGTTAACATTTCCTTTACATATATAAAGGATGCATAATGAAAAATTTAACAGTCTCCTCACAGGCTTTCTTCAGCATTTGGCACACGTTAGTTTGTCACATCTGAATATAATTTAGGTTTTCAGGACTATCTAATTCAGTTCAGGACAAATGTTAACAAACAGAAGTCAGTTCACAGCTTTTGGGATATTCAGTATTGAGTTCTAGCAATCTGACTTTGCGAGTCTCTTGATTATATGAGATACATAAGAGGAAAATTAGGAAGGGAAGAATGTAAGGGAGTGAGTCAGTATGTGTCAGTGTGAAAGTCACCAAAAGAAAAAGTGTTTCAGAAGTTTGTACAACAGATATGGAACAGAAGGTTAATGAAAGTTGGGATCAATATAAGTACCCTGAGAAGCTAAATGACTAATGAATTTTCCACTGAAATCCAATTAACATGCAATATTACTTTTTCAAATTCACCATCTGTCGTACCAGTTGTGAATCATTGTATCATTTGGAAATTTTAATTAGAACAATACATGGAGTTTAAAAATAAGGCAGTACCCTTTGTGTGGTAATGTTATTAGCAGGTATAAAATTAATCTCACCATGCCAGTGGCCCAAGACCTGCATTACTGACAAATGCTCATGTGACCTTCTGTCAAAAGTTCTTCTTATCCCCATATCTGAGATAGATTCCTAATTTGTCTGTGCTATGGTAAGAGATCCCATAGTGTTAGTAATTTTAATCTTGTTTATAGTAATACAGATAGTAAAATGCGTAAGTTGTGGTTGGTTTGCTGCCGTGTTCATGGGTGTCTTATTCTGAGAAACAACATTGCAGTAATTTTTTTATGTTCCTATTCGTAAATTTATTTAAAAAAAATATACTTACACTTAATTTGTGGCACCTTCATAAGACCCTAAAAGCAGAAAAATAGTGAGACAATGCAGATTCTGAGTGCAAGGAAGTTTTTAGGACATTAATTACAGAGCTTTCTTAAAACGAAACCTTTTTCCTCTCAGTTTCTTAGGGTCTCTGATTTACTAAGTTATGGTTGGAATGCGTCATTTCCCTGATCCGTGTAGTCTGTAATGGGACAAAGTGTTTCTGTGGTTGTGAGTTAACAAATACCAGGAAATAATGAGTAGTATTCCATATTACACTATAATCCAACTATTTGAAATACTTGATATTTGAACTGTGCAGAATTAGCTGCAGATTTTTTGACAGTTTTTGAAATAAATTAAAAGACTTAGAATAAACATGTAAGTGAAATTAAATGAACATATTTACTTATTGGGAACTATTCAAAACAACTCCCCCCAAGCACTTAGAAGTTTTTATTTTACTCAGAAACTCTGCTCAGTTATTAATTTTGTACGAGATTGGTAAGGCAGCACCAAAATGTCAAGAATCTATGATGGAAGCTTAAAAATAAAACAGCTCAAATTTCAGTGGCCATATTTCTGCCCTGAATCTGGATTTTGTATTGTAGCTTTGACTTTCTGTCACCATGACAGATTCTCACTGACATTGTTGTAAAATGGTCTGACTATATTTCATTTCTATGTGTTCATAATTAAATAAAATAATTTAACTAAAGTATTTTCTATGGATTTATTAATTGCATTACTTGGAATTACTGCTTTAAAATTGATTAGCTTTACCAGGATACTTGCTAGCATTTATATAAATCTACAGAAAAAACTTTTTCCTTGGCTGTAGATTTAAACTCCAGGTTTTATTTGCATTGGTTTCCTTTAGTGTAAAGTGATTAGAACAATGTGTGATAAGAGAGCTACAGAGAAATGTTTTATGCTCAAGGTCACGGAACGTAAAACCTTTTTGTTCTGCTTCCTTATCTATCTAGTACATAGAAATACTTCATTTTTAATTTAAAACATTTTTATATTCTAATGGGAAAATGAAGTACAAACTAACAGTGTTTATTGTGTACTTACGAAGTATAAAGCAAGAAACTTTAATAGTGATGTAATGGTTGTTTGTTGTGGTGGTCAGATATATAAATATGTGTGTATGCATTTTTAAATTTGGTATTAAAAATATTTCCAAACTTTAAATGCTCTAAAAATAAATGTTTGTTGGTCTTTGAAATGTAAGGTTGCTTTTTTTGAGGCAGCTTTTTGTTCAATGTGATATTATTTCATTTGTGTCTGTTTTACAAAATAAACCACGGTGTCTTAGAAAAGTGGAGGTCAAAATACTATAAATACATAAAGAAATAATTAAAAGTGCTGTAAGAGATCCTGTTCCAACCAGTCCTACCTAGCTGTTGGTAGGAGCAATTCTTGGATAACTGGAGCTAGAATGTTTTGACACACTGTGCAGAAATAAATTCTTGGATTTCCCTCCCATCTTACTTATAAGAGATCAGGAGACTGGTAATATTTTTCTAAATCTGTGTGAAACGCTGTGGTAGGAATCTGCAGTCTGCAGTTTTTTGTTGTCTGGAAGACGATTTCTTCTAGACAGCTCTGCTTTATTTAATGTTTTTTAAGTAGCAGTAGTGAATTTTAAAATTATTTCGTTTAGGCCTACTCCTGCAAATCATTTCACATGCATCTGTGGAGCTCTGTGTTCTCAGAAGTATATATTTATCTAAATTGTATGATAGAAGCCAAATTCAACTCCTTCTTTACATTTTATACCTCATGGAGCTAATTGTATGTGTGAGGAACTCAGATAAGCTCATTTGGAAAGAGATAACATTGTCTTTTGCTATCTGTACCTATTTTTATTGGTTTTTAAGAAGTTGGATTTCTCATTGATGCATGTGGTCTTTGAGAAACCTTATACAGCAAAAATGTAGTTCACTTATAGTAATAAAGGATACTCCCATGCAAAACTTTTGTGCTTTAATTTAGGAAAAAGAGGAGAAATTAGAAATAGTTTTTCCACAATCAAAAATAATTCCATTGTTTTGTATGTTCATCATGTTTCTAATACTGGTTACCTTGCTAGAGATTAGTTCATGAAAAACACATCGAACCTCTTTTTAGTGGAGAACATCACATGCAGGTATCTGCTGTGTTAGGTTTTGCTTCGTGGGATTTGTTTTAGATGTTTGGATGTGGCACATAGCTTTGTGTGTGGCTGCATTTTTTCAGTCAATTTCAGTACAGAACTGGTGACAGCTGTTGAACTTGTATTTCTTGTGCTAGAAATAGGTCTAAATTATGGGACTTTCACTTCTCAGTAGTACACGAACAAAACCGAGTTCTCATGGGATGTGTGGATGTTAGGCACAGAAAGTTATTTCCCAGTTCTGTTTCTGAATTGTTTCTTGGAGTTTCTGTGGGTGTTTTTGTTTTTTTTCTTGATAGCATCTCTCAGCTGAGTTACACATCACAGCTCTTCAAGCCAGAGCAACAAGGACATAAAGCAGAGAGGAGAGGGGCTGCCTGCTCCGCCTGCCTCGTGCCTGGTGGCCGTGCTCAGGTTGACCTGGAGCCCGTAAAGATGTTTCTGAGTGTTTGGACTCTGGGTGCAGGAGCCTCGTTGTTGGCTGTATGTGAAAAGTGGTTGTAGGGTTGCAAAACTAACAGTTAGTCGTGGAATTGGGAGCTGTCCTTTTTCCAACCACAAGTGCTAGGTGGAGTCCTGGTCACTTCAGCCTGACTGCCCCATAGTTTACGTGGTTTGTCTTTTGATCTTTCCTCACTGCTAAAAGATATGCACACAAGTATATATAGAACCTTTACAGGGTTGTACTTAGGCATGGCTGCCTGTCCATGTGGGCAGTTTTGTCCCTTGGCTGAGACATGGAGTTTAAAATGCATTCTGCTATGTGAGGAGTTTCTAGTCTCAAGTCTCATCAAACTCACTGAATTGTGCTTTGTCATAAAATGTGATGCAGATTTAAATTTATTTGGGCTGCTTCAAGGGTGATATTTACTTCTTGGTTCTGTCTTCTACTGATGTTTCACCATAGTTAAAGTGGTTCCATGACAGATACAGCTTTCCAAATGTTTTTCCCCCCCCTTATTTGATTCAGCCACCTTTTTTTGAGCAAGCCTATAATATCACAAGTACGAAGGAAAAGATGGGTATTAAGAGAGTAGTCAGCTGTTTAGACCTTTATTGCGGCTCTTTTTCAGCAATAGTATTTTCTTTCTCTCAGAATTACATGAGGTGGCTTAAAATGTAGGTAAAGGTCTGCATCTGACTGGTTTGTTTTTGACAAAAGCCATATGAGTTGGCCATTTCAGACATTAAACTCAACTTAATTTCCCTTCTTTTCCAGTTGCTGCTGTAGTGCTATTCTATACAGCCCAAAGCCCCCATAATATACCTCTGACTGAAGTCATTGGGCCGGTATGGCTCATGTTGCTGCTTGGGACTGTGCACTGTCAGATTGTTTCAACACGAACTCCTAAGCCACCTCCCAGCACAGGGGGTAAAAGAAGAAGGTATAGTCTGTGTTAAAGTACTTTGTAATTTAGGATTGTTGAACTACTATAGAGAATGTGCATGAAAAAACATGTAGGAGTTTACAGTCTGTGCTTTGCTAGAGATGAGAAATTGGTGCTCTGTTTTTATTTGAAACTTCAAAATGGTGCTTAATTGGTGCTCTTTAACTTTTTTGCACTGTCTAATTTATGCATAGTTTTATTTGAGTTTTAATGCATTAAATCTGACATTTTGTCTCAAAACAGTTATCTGAATAGTGGTGGAGTGACAGTGTTTATATTACTGCAAATTTAGTTTTATAACTCTGGCTAATAATCTGTGGAAAGTATATGTGAAGAGAGACAATCTTGGGAATGTAGAATTCAGGTCTTCTGAGCACACCAGTGACTGTAGTTTGCTACAATGAATTGTCCCATTAAAATGGGAAACACTGCAGCAGAATTTTGTAGGTCTAAGCTTCTGATGATGAAATGAAATGTGTTTTGTGTTTAAGTATTATAGTAATGAATATATCATGCTTTTTTATTAAATGGCGTTTATTAAATTGATATGACAAAGCTTTAGCAAAAGACTTTGAAATCTTGCTTGTTTTTGCATGCTTAAACTACTGAACACATTATAAAACTAGCAGATTGCACTTACAAAACTACCTTCCCATTTTAATCTCTTCTGATGAAGGAAATTAAGGAAAGCAGCACATTTGGAAGTACATAGGGAAGGAGATGGCTCTAGTACCACAGATAACACACAGGAAGGAACAGTGCAGAGCTACGGTACAAGCACCTCTTGCAGTATTGGCGCTGTCTTCAGAGATATCTGGCATGCTGCTTTCTTTTTATCAGGGTTTGTATTTATTCAAGGCTACATATGTGTTAGAGATGCACTATCCCTTTTCTAATTAAGTAAATATTGATGTAATGATTAAACTTCTGTTGATCTAGTTTTTGCTCTTAATAGCAAACTCATCTGAGTATTTGGAAATGGACTAATGTGTTGTTTCTTGTCTTTGGAAATGCTGATGCAATAATTTTGAAAAAATATTGAATTGTCATAGAATAATTTGTGTTGGAAAGGACCTTAAAGATCATCTAGTTCTCCCCCCTTTGGCGGAGGCAGGGGCAACTTCCACTAGACCAGGTTGCTCAAAGCCCTGTCCAGCCTGACCTCAAACACTTCCAGGGATTGGGCAGCCACAGCTTCTCTGAGCAGCCTGCTCCACTGTCTCACCACTCCCACAGTTAATAATTTCTTTCTAATACTGAGAACTAAACCTACCTTTTTTCAATTTGAAACAATTGCCCCTTGTCCTGTCACTACATGCTCTTGTAAAAAGTCCCCCTCCAGCTCTGGAAGGTGCTCAAAGGACTCCCTGGAGCCTCTTCTCCAGGCTGAACAAACCCAATTCTCTCAGCCTGTCTGCACAAGAGAGATGCTCCAGCCTTCTGGTCATTTTCTTGACCCTCCTCTGGGCTTGTTCCCGTAGTCCTGTGTCCTTCTCGTGTTGGGGACCCCAGAGCTTAGCATGGTGCTCCAGGTGGGTCTCACAGGAGCAGAGTACAGAATTAACTTTTAGTTAAATTATATTTTTGTTGTAGGAGTACACTGTGTAAGCTATCAGGAAAAAAAACCCAGTTTCTCAGTTTTAATCCAAAGAGAAAAATTCAACTCTTTAATTTTATTTTATTACATTACCTCCTTATTACTCCAAGAGAATGCTTATTGGGCTCTGTCACTGTCATCAAGTCACACACGTTTTCTGAAGGAAAAGCCTTCAGGATTCAAATAAACATAGCATTTAGCTTATAAAAAACATTGAAGGTATATTTTGTAAAGGTTGGAAGAAACATCCAAACTTGTTACATTCAAGAGCTGGTTTGGAAATGATTCATCTGCTGATTGAGCTATTAAAAAAAGTTTTAAAAAAATCCCATTCCATGGCTGTACGTGCAAGACATGCTATGCATGCAGCATTTTGAGTGCTATGTATCAGCATTTATTAATAATTGAAAATATACTCAAGGAGTATTAAGCTGAGAAAAGGGATAGTGCAAGTTATTACCTTGATGTTTTGTTGTGCATGCTGCATTGTAAATACAGCAACACTAACATGTCTGTCATACCTGTGATATGTGCTCTTAACCAGTGGTAAAACTTATATTACATTCTGGAAGTATCTACTTGAAACCTTGGACAAGTTTTAAAAAGTTTAAAAATGTTGTAAGAGGAGAGTTCATTTGGCTTTTTCCTGTGTGGGTGAAGCTCTCTTTGATAAACCATGGCTCATGGTGATAGACCAGGGCTGTTCATTGGCTCTCTGGGCATTGCTCTCTGGTATGTTTCAAGTGTAATCTTGTAAACTTTTGAATGTTTTGTTTTCCCTTCAGTGAAGATACTGATCTGCAATAAGAGTGCTGGAAGATTTTTTTTTTCCCCTTGCCTTTCCTGCTGTCGTGCTTAGAGTATTTTCAGTTGAGAAGGGCTACGTGGAACTTACCCGAAAGACTTGTTTAAACAATTTAATGAGAAGTAGTGTGTGTATATATATAGATGTTAAGCCTCCATGATGACTACTTAGTATATACAGTATCTTCAAAGGAGAAAGAGCACAGAGTGACTGAGAATGCTGTAAACAGCCCTTAGTCCTTTGTTACCCCTTCAGCTGCAGAGGCACAGTTGTTTGTATGTCTAGAGCCATACAAACTTGTCCAGATGAAAAATAACCTTTTTTTTTCCCCAGGGGAACATGCAGTTCAGTTTCTTAATGTAATTTTTTTCATGGTAATGCAAACAGTTTCGTCAGCACAATGGGAGTGGGGCTGGGAATGAGGAAGCAAGAGCACGGTGTGGAGTACATTGACTGCTTGGTGATGTTGCTTAAAGAAAATCTTAGGAAATCTCAGTGCAAGGAAACTTCACAGCTACACCTGTCCTGTTTCTTAAGGCATACTTGGAAGCTCTTTAGATAAGCACATTAGAATATCTTATATAGAATGTCTCATTAGTATTTATTTTCAGCAGTTTTTCACTTACATTAAGCTTTGACATATTGTTTTCTGGAATTTTAAGTATAGGTCATAAAGACATGATTTCAAATTAACCTCAGAAATTACATTCTCTGTGTTAGGGCAGGACCCTGTGTACCTACATCATTTGCCTGTGCTCAGATCATTGGTAAACTGGATCTGTGTATTCAATAAATATCCTTTTGATTGGCAGAAGTCAGTCTGACTTATAAATTATAATTCTAAACTTTAATCCAATACAGGAGCAATATAGAATATACTATTGATAAGTTTTACTCAAAAAGAGGACAATATCCAAACAGGTGATTGGTTCAGAATGTAGTACTGATTTGGGACTTCGCTGTGTGTGTCCTTACTCCAGTGGAAATCCTGTAACTTCTCTAAAAGTTTTGCAGTGGGAACAGAGAAGAGAGCTTTTGTGATCAACCCCACTGAAAATACATTTAAAGAATACTTGAGAGTGAAAATCCACAGTCTTCCAGAAACTTTATTTAACTTTTTCTTAGTATTTTATCTGGCTAATGCATGAATAAGACTGAACAGTCTTTCTTGATTTAGCTTCTGCATATATTCAAGCCTTTTAAGACATTCTGTTTATTCCTGGTGTTGTTTGTTTTGCTGTAAATACTTTTAGTTATAGCCTAAAATTGTAAAAGTTGATTAAGGACGTATGTATATGTAATAGTTCTAGAAAACCATACATTTTTGTCAGCTAGGGATATATTGTTTGTGTTTGTTACTGTGGGTTTTTTTATTTTGTTTTGTTTTTAAAACACAAAACACATGCACAAAAGCCTAACTTTAAACCCAAATGTGTGTTTTTCTGGCTTGAAGCTTACACTTAAATTTAGGGAGTCTTACAAAAAAATAACTGGTTTCTATGTTAGAAGCAAGTAAAGACTTCAGTCAAGCCCCCTGATATTCAGAATGAGCCTTAGTTGATAACAGACAAGTAGCTTTGGTCTTGTGATTTTAGCACTCAAACATTGCTTGAGTAGTGAAATCCCGTCTGAAAAAGTTGTGCATACATGCATATGTTCTTTCTTTCTCTTACCTGTCCCTATTCAACTGTTTGAGGCTACTTTGTCTTCTAGCTTTAAAGTTTCATATAAAATGTATAAAAACGTCTCAAATCAAACTTGGAAGAGTTGTCCCATGAATCCGCCCATACAGTTTAGTAACTTGTGGAGGAAGTGGCTCTGACTGGATGTGTGTGTTTGGTGAGAACTGCATTTACTTCTGCACTGTTAGAAAGAAATTTTTAAAAAGTGCGGAATTAAAAAATTCATATTTAATGAATTACAGATTGGCTTATCTGGATTCCTCCTTATTGCAGATTATTTTATTAGTTTATTATTACTGCTGTTTCCTCAGTATTCACAACTGACCTTACTTATTATTTTGCAGTGGGTTGCCATTGTAAGGCAGTTCCTTCGCTTTAAAAGAAATATAAATGTTAACTTTTTTCCTAGTTAGGGTGACAAAATGAAATTAAAAATGGGAAAGGAGGATGAAACACCTTAGTAACATTGTCCCTTCTCTTGATCATTTTGTCTGCATCCCTTTATTCCATTTTCTCTGCATGCCATTATTTTGTGAGCTGAATCAGTCCTTTTTGGATTTTTTTTTTCCTATTTTATCCAGCTGTTCCTAGCCATTTTTTGTTTTCAGGACTCCCCTTTATATGTGGGATACTTTATATTGGAAGGAATGTGAGGTGACTCCAAATTCTCACAATTTGTTTGATGTACATATTAAAGAGGAATTTAATCTTCTGCTGTGTAATCCAAGCCCTCACAGAATGCCTCAGTCCTTAGAGAGAAAGGCAGTGCATATTCCCTCACAGGAGCACCAGATCAATTGAACAGATTCTTGATAGTTCTCTGACCTATTATGCCCAGTTTTCTACTTGTAATAAAAATAAAAAAATTTCAGAAGCCTTATTTGTAACACTTTCCTCTTGTCTTCTCTCCCCCTTTCCCTACCAAGTGTTCTGAGAATCTAAAAAATAAAATTTGATTTACTTTAACAATACAGAAGCTTAAAAGAAGACTAAAAGTCCCTGTCAGTAAGGTAGCAAGTTGCTATTCCTCTCCATTCCTTCATCTGGTGCGCTTTCTAGTTCGGGAGTATAATCATCCAAATGCTTGCTTTGAGAGAGCCTTCTTCTTGCATTGAGTGGTCTTGCTGGTACTTCTGTTGTCTAGGAAAGGACCTTGATTCTAGAGGATGTTATGGGAGACTATTCACTAGTGTAAGTGGTCTTAAGATTTTGTCCTTTAAAAAACAGCTTAATTGGTATGTTTGTAAGAGAGATCGTAAAGTGTTGCTGGGGTGTTTACTAGATAATACAAAAAAGAGTAGATCCTCTTCTGTTTAGCAGGATTGTCAGTAAACAGAACACCAAATATCAGTGTACAAAATCAACACAAAATATCACTGTACAGAGTACTAAACAGCATGTTTGTTTGCAGCTCCAGGAAATTGCATGCTTGCTTTGAATTAATAATTATTAGAGCAACTTCTAGCATACCTATTTTATTTGTTAAGATAGAATAGAGGGGTTTCTTTTCCACTTTTGAGGCTTGTGGTTCTATTGCCAAAGCTGCTGTGAAGTTTTAGTTTTAAGACAGGTTTCCTTTTCTTTCAGCAGCTAGTGATTTACATTTCTTTCACACACTGACAGTTTATTTTATAACAATTTTAGGAGAGGATAATGGGTATTATTTAGAAGATTAAATCGTTACAAATATGACATCAAAACCAGATGTTAATATTGTTAGTTTGTGGACATGTTAGTAAAGCTAAAACATTGGTTGAGAGGAATAAGCGGGATTTAGACTGGGAAGCAATTAAGAGAATAATTAATTTAATACATGTATTTGTTTTAAATATAGACCTAAGAAAGCAAAACACTCCATAGATAAATCCACTGAAACTGATAATGGCTACGTGTCCCTCGATGGGAAAAAGGCAGGTAAAGGCAGTGAAGAGTGTGTGCAGGGCCATGAACGTCGGTGTGAAGTGATTAGGCCAGAAGAGACAGGGTGGAGCCCTTCCACAGGGAGAGAGGCCTTGAGCAACCACAGTCACCACAAAGTAAGTGTTTGTTGCTTTTTATGATGCCTTTGATGCACTTTATCGACTTTATTCTTAAAAATATTTTAAAAATTAAATCAGGCACAGAGTCCTGGAGCCAAAAATTACAGTCTTATTTTATCATATTCCTGGCCTTTTCTTGTAGGAGGAACCTTCATGGTGTTTAAACATTCTTTGGTATTCTGTATTTCAATGCACAAATTTGTGTGCTGTGCTTTATCTGTGGGTATTTCCTGACCAGGTAAACATTCTGTACTTCTCTGATAGTCTGGGCATCTGTGGTCTGTCTCTGTGATAAAATGGAACAGATTTTGGAATACTGACAATTTGGAATTTTAAGGTCATTCTGAGCATTTATTTGCCTGTGAATCATCTTCCTTTTATTTTTTTTTTTTAAATTGATGCGTGAAAGATGAGGAAAGCAGGATTTCCCTCCAAGTGAAATAGGCAGGACTCTATAGTGAGGAATAGGAATGAGAGGGAATAATAGAATCATTACAGAATCATGGGAAGTGATCATGGAAGAAAGCAGAACTTGTAATTTGTCTAGGTCTTATTATGTCCTGGATATCCTGTATTCAAAGTAACACACATTAATGACCTTAGCATTCAACATACAATCTCTAAGCACTTTATCCTTTTAAGAGGTGGTAAATGTTCACTTTGTACTGTATATGTTGATAATTCCATGTTATACTATTACTTTTGATTGGTTGGTTGGTTTGGATTTTTTTGTTTGGTTTGTTCTCTTTTCAGATGTGGATACATTTTCTCTAAGCCTGTCTTGACATGTTCAGTTTACAAAAAAATCACATTTAAAATAGGAATGTCATAACCTTTCTTGAGGCTAATGTGAACTAGGCCTTCCTTTGAAAAAATATTTTTGATGTTACAATTTCTATTCCATAATTTCTGCTCTGCTGGTTACTTTTGAGTCTTGAAAATGCATTAATATCTGGTTTAACTGAGCATAGATACCAAAGTTGTAGAAAGAAATTTGATTTCACTAGTTGAGAACAAGACTTAGTAAATATGACTCTGTGTCTTACTTATACTGTAATTCTTGCACTAGGATACTCACAGGACTGTGACAAATTTATCAGATGAAGTTTCTAGTGAGGAGGGGCCTGAAACTGGCTATTCTTTACGCCGCAATGTAGAACGCCCTTCTAGTGATTGTGCACTCCGAAACAGGAAATCTCACCATTACAAGAAACACTACCCTCTGGAGGTATGTTCATTTCTATCATTTCTTGCCTGTAAATTCTTAGAACCACTTGACTTCTTACTGAGTAGGTATATTGAGCAAGCAGCTTGCATGTACTTGGTTGCTGGCTGCAGTTAAATGATGACATTTCCTGAAATGTTTTTTTTCCCCCTATATTGGATTTTAGGAGTCTGAAAACTGGACGTCATGCTAGTGAGGAACAGTGAAAATTTTTCTTTTTTTCCTTTTGTTTCATGACAGTGTTTTGAAATTAAGAGGCTGTAATCTAGTTTCTTTGAACTTCATCCTATTTTTCAATTTGTTATAAGGAGCCTAAAAGATGTTCTGTAGATTTTTATATCAGGTTAAGGTAACTCTGTTGCTCTCTCGTGACACCAGTTATCTCCTCTGGAAATTTGCTTTGTTACAGAAACAGTAGTAATTGGCAATATGCATATTTTCAGCATGGTACTGCTCCTGTTTCTCTCGTTTAATAT
This sequence comes from Callaeas wilsoni, assembly GCA_013398955.1. Taxonomy (NCBI): domain Eukaryota; kingdom Metazoa; phylum Chordata; class Aves; order Passeriformes; family Callaeidae; genus Callaeas; species Callaeas wilsoni. The sequence goes on along the minus strand of VWPU01001724.1, from coordinate 517,462 downwards.
TTTGGATTCACTCACTTTCTTGTGGAGAAGTATGATTGGCACTGAGTTTTCATTTCCTTGTGTTTATTGAAACAGTAATATAAAATCTTGTCGTGAAATTTTAACAAAATTGTTAATATATAAAAAAATACTGAAATTTTAAGAGCTGTGATGACATTACAGCTTATAATACGGGATTTAATAGATTCCATATTAGCAGAATCCTTAGCTATAAGGACTCAGACACTGAAAGAGAATGGGATATCTTATTGTGGTTTTGTTTATTTATTCATTATTTTAAAAAATTATGCTGTGTTGCTAATGGTATGCAACTTCACAGATATGGAACGCTTTTTAAAGGCTGTACTGCTGTTTATTCCCTAAGGCTGAGCAAAAAAAGTAAAGAGTAAAATCAGCACTGACAAAAGTGCACTGACAGATGGGTTTGGTAGGCAGAATCTCATAAGTAAACTCTTTAGCTGGTGTAAGAAAAGTGTCTTGGAAGGGTTCAGATATTGCTTGCTCTGATCACAACTGCAAAGCCTTGAAGTTGATGCTTTGCATAAAAACCATTATTAAATAAGCTATTCTTTCACTCATTTCTCACAGACTATGGTTAGAAAGATCCAGAATGTTAATTGATCTAAGCATTTAATGCCTTTTGCAGGTGTGGTTTGTGATAATGGCACTGTTTGTTTCGTGTTACAGAAGATGTCCCTTCACTGTGTGCTCGTGCAGCCGTAGTGCTTCACCAGAGGAAGCAGAAAGACATTATCACAGTTGATTTTTTTTTTTGTTGTTTTTCAGCTTAAATGTATTTTCTCTTGCATAGATTGCTTCAAAGCTAGGGAAGACTCTGTAATATACCTTCAGAAACTAGAGACAAAATGTAATCCATGTTAGCTGTGGCAGAACTGTTTTACTCTTACTCCCCGTTGACTGATCTGACTGATGCAATGAAAGAGGAAGCTTTTCTTTCTTGCTACCAACTCGCCTCCCCCACACCATTACAAAGGAAATGAAACAATAGTTTTTGAATCAGTGAAAGCTTTCTTTGTATTTAAGAAAAAAAAAATTAGTTAAGTCAGTGGATATACTCTAAAATTCTGTCCTGCATTTTGTTTTATCTTCATGTTTATGTGTCTACTTAATTGTTGTTTGAGCAAGCTTTTTTTAATGTTCTTACTTTATTAACTTTAAGCCTCAGTGGTACCCAATAGTGTCTGCCTTCTAGAAATACCTTCTTTTTTGCTTTTTAAGAAAAAAAATACTTCAGACTCTTTCTGCATTGATGTTATCCCTCACTTTGTAAAAGATGGAGAAAGAGTTCAGACCAAATTTTTTCTAAACATTTCTTTTCAAAATAGTTTATGTAAAATACATTAAGCATGGTTTTCAGAAAGAATGAAGAACATTTCTTCAGATAATAATGCACTATGAATCACACTAAGTTAGTATGTCTGCTGAAACAGTGCTAAGTTTTTTTTTCAGTGTAGAAAATTGTGTGTGCTCTCAAGAGAAATTAGTAGAAAGAAATAAACTTGGTGTTAAGAGGGAATGGAAATTGCCAGAGGATGGCAATGAGTAGGCTGATACTGCTTTTAACACTACACCCCTGTCTTGTTTGAAATGAATTCTGTTTCTTGTAAAAAGTAGTTTAAACCCTACATTGTTGTTCTGAGGACAACAGTAGATTGTGTCATGTGTATGCATTGGGAGATTTGAATGTCCTAAACTTAAGATTTTTCTTTCTTTATCTTAGGTAAATTTTGAGTTTACAAAGGCATACTTCTTTGTCAAGTGCAGTTTGTTTAAAATAATTAAAATTTTATGTATAACTGTGCAGATTACACATAAACCTGGCATTAGCTATGTGTACCCTTGCTTGTTTTTCCCCTCTGTACCTGATACAAACTTCAAACAAGCTCACTCTGTCTTTGGGAAGTATGTTCATAGTAACAGTGTGACTTCAAGGGACTTTGAGGGTCAATTCCTCAGATGTTTGAGATACAGCTGGAGTCTGTGGCTTGAGAATTGCTGTTAAATTCTAAACTAATGACCTCTAAAAATCTGTGAAGTGGTTATTTCCTTTTAATAATGAGTTTGATTTGATTCTTCCTTATGTGACCCCTTCCCTAAAAAGCAGGGGCCATAGATTGTTGCTTTTTGGTACAGTATCTTAAAATGTGCAACCTCTTAGACACACTTGCAATAAACATTCAAATCTTTCCAGTAAGAGAGGTAATGGACTAGAACCTAAAAACCCAGATAAACACAGATTGACTAATTTGAACTTTTAACTGCTCTGCCAGAAAATGATGTAGAATAAAACAGCTGCATTAATTCCAGTGGATGTTTGGGTTTCAGGATACACCTAAATCAGGTACTAGCTGCAGTTCTCGGTGCTCAAGCTCCAGACAAGACTCTGAGAGTGCAAGGCCAGAGTCAGAAACCGAAGATGTGCTGTGGGAGGACCTCCTACACTGTGCAGAGTGCCACTCGTCCTGTACCAGCGAGACAGACGTGGAAAGCCCTCAGGTGAATTCGTGTGTGAAGAAAGAATTCAGAGATGACCCATTTCATCAGGTTGGTATCCACCAGTTTTGGTTTTTTACACTACACACAAGTTCAGTGTTATCTATTAGATGTCACAGAAGGCCTGGGAGAAAGACCTGTATTAGTTGGAAGTAACAAAGCCAAAGTGATAGAATTAAGACAAGGAAAACTTGATTTCTGCTACTCAGTCATTAATTTGTCAAAAGAAGAGGCTATGACAATATATCTAAATAGCCTATAGAATTTGAGTGTTTGAATCTTAATTCTAGTTTAGGGCCAAGTACTGATTGATTTATGTTTCCTCTCTGATAGGTGGTTCTGTTTGGCTGTTTATTTTTCTGTTTTGCTTTGTTTTTTTTCCCCTTATTTTTGGTTTGTTTTGTTTAATTTTTTGTTGTTTGAGTTTTGGTGGGTTCCCCCCTACCCCCTGCTTTTGTTTTTCTCTAGTGGAATTGCTTTTTATAAGCACTTATCAGACATCTTTCAGTTTGCTTATTTAAAAATGTATGTATAAGATAAGCAAACAGAAGGATAATGTACATAGTATCCAATGCTTTATATATGTGTATATGTGATATCATGTGTGTATTATACATGTCTAAATTCTATTTGGTTATAATTTTTTTACCTTAAAGTTAATAATAGCAATTTGGATTTCATGCTGCCCTTACTTTTTTTATTTTTAGTTCTTCCTGCTTGCATTCCATAAAACATTAAGCCTTGGAGTAGTGAGTTGAATTACAGTATATATATTGACTTGAGGATTTATATTGATTTGACCAGTGGAGAATTTTTCTATTTGATCACAAATTGTGAATTTTTGGGTTTCAGCTCCTGATGTTGATACTCCCTCTAGAGGGAGAGCTTGGAAAACTGTGGTTAAGAAAAACCTGCAACAACTACTTACACTATTTTAATAATATAAATAATTTTTTTGTCATCCAGTGGAATTAAGAAGGGAGATAATTGAGTACTCAGCAGATTACAAAGATTTCAGATCAATACTTACAAAGCAAGCGATAAAATGAAAATAAAGCTTTACTTTTAATCAGTGATAATTAAAATCTAAAAATAAATGCCCTTGCCTCTGCCAGCACCACCACTTCCAGCAGTGTGATGCACATAGTGCCAGGTGACGAAACTTGAAAGCAATTTTAATCTCCTGAATGGGAGAGGAGGGAGACAAGGCTGAGGAAAGTCAAGAAGTGGCCACAGCAGAACTTTTTTTCCATATCCTTTAGTTCTCATTTGGCTCTGTCGTTTGAGAAAAAGGTCCCTGAGCCCTAAGTGCATTCAGAAGATTAACCTAGGATTGCTTGGCTCTAGGAGCTGTCTGTATTGCTTAGACACCTACTGCTGTGTGAGTCTGGCCAGATAGAGCTTGCACAGAGGGGGTCTTTATACATAACAAGGGTTGTGAAGTGTACAAATATCGTTAAAAGCAAATTAAAAAACTGTTTCCCTTAGGCTTAACCTGAGAAGAGTGCTTTTTGGAATGTTCAGGGTAAATAAATTAAAAAAAAAATTCTTGAAATGTGTCAGAATTAAATATTACTTATAAGTAGAATTTTCTTTTCATATTTCTCTCTTCTTTGATATGTCTGAGTGAAAAAGAAGCCGATAAGTCCTTAATCACATTAACTCATCCCTATTAGAAAATGCAGTATAGAGAAGGAGAGATCTCCGTTCTCACAGCTCCTTCTTGGAAAAGAAGGGGATGGTTTTGAAGAATGAGGTTATGTTGAGTTTGGACACAAATTTAGGAGGAAACAACCTGAAAAGTAGAAGTAAATGCTATATAGCAATATATGTGTCTAAAGTGTTTTGGTTTGGGTTTTTGATGGTTTTGTTTGTTTTGTGGTTTTTTTTTTGGGGGGGGTGGTTTGTTAGTATATTGCTGACAAAGGCATATTGACATGAAAATAGATTTTTAATTCTGATGGAAGATATTCCTTGTCTTTCCCAGAGTCATTTACCTTGGATCCACAGTTTGAATCCAGGACTAGAAAAAATAAGTGCAATTGTATGGGAGGGTAATGACTGCAAGAAAGCAGATATGTCTGTGCTTGAAATCAGTGGTATGATAATGAACAGGGTGAGTATTTGTTTTACTTTATGCAAACATTGTATTTAAAAGTGTAAGCACTACCAAAAATAAGATTCGTTTATTGTTCGGGGGAGTTTTTTGGGTTTGGTTTGATTGGTTGTGGTTTTTAATTAGTTTGTTGTGTTGTGTCTGTTATTGTGTTGTTATTGTGTATCTATTATTCACATTGTTGTTCTGTGGCTTACATCATTCTGATTTACTTGTTACTACCAGATTAAAGAGCTACCAGATCGTGTTTGCATTGTTAGGTGCTTGCTCACAAAGCCAACCTCAGTTTTATTGATACATGCTGTGAATATTCGTGTTTATCTCCTCAATTTCAATGAACAAGTCATTTATTGGGTTAGGAATATACAGATCTGAGTATCTGGATGCTAAAGTTAGGATTGGAAAAGAAAGCTTTCCTCTTTAGGAAGCAAACTGCTAAGAGGATGAGTGGGATGTTCTCACTAGTCCTCCTTCCTTTTTCCTCGTACTCCTCTTCAGGAAATAGTTGGAAATGCATTTAATTGATGTTGTGCTCTTTTTCAAGATAGACGACGTGGGTATTTTGTAGAGTTGGTCATAAAATTCAAGCACAGCTGAAGAAAACTCTCACTAGTTCTGACAAGTTGATACTCACTCTCTCCAACTTGTTAAAAAGCTACTTACTCACAAACCTAGTTCTGATCTCTGCCCGACTCCGAGACTTTAAAGGTTTGGATGCAATGCACAGCAGAGATGAGCTCAGCAAGCCACAGCCAGCACAACAGAACTGCAGGCCTGTCTGCTCCGTCAACACTTGGATTCCACTAAAAAGGATACAACCTGAACAAAACAGAAATAGGAGCAAGATACAGGATCTAAGCAGCCCAGTCTGATTGGCTTACTTGACTAGTTCAGCATTCAGTGAATTTTTAATGCAGCAATATGCAGTGGAGTTTAACTGCAGTGTTTTATTGTTGAGTTTTTAAATGATTTGTCTTACTTGGTTCCTGTGCATTAAGTGCTCTTTGAGGACTTCCTGGCTTTTTTAATAGTAAAATGGGAAGATGATTGGGTGAAGTTTTCATATCATTTACGAGATTATAAAGTGTTCTTTGTGATAAAATAAAAACATCAATATTTTGATTATTGAATTAATGACAAAATCATTCCAAAATTAAATATATACCTTGTTTTCTTTTGTTTTTAGGTGAACAGCTATATACCAGGAATTGGTTATCAGATTTTTGGAAACGTCATATCTTTAATCTTGGGTTTAATGCCCTTTGTCTTTCGACTTTCCCAAGCTAAAGATTTAGAACAACTAGCTGCACATTCTGCCACTGAGCTCTGCATGACTGCATTTGGATCAGATGGAGATGTTCTGGTTCTCTCAATGGTTATTATAAGTTTCATGGTCCGAGTGTCTCTAGTGTGGATTTTCTTTTTTCTACTCTGTGTAGCAGAGAGAACATATAAACAGGTATGAACAGCAAAACAAGAGACTTAAAGCAAACCAAGGTTTAATGTTTGCATTTTTTGACTTAGTGGATATTTTAAACTTGTTTTCTTCAGCACGCTATGAGTCATAGATCAGTGATGACAAACACTTCAGTGGGCTTGCAGTTTAGGAGATGACTCAGTTCCAGTGGACTGAAGTCTCTGTAGCTAAAAGGTTTTTTTTGTTGGTGGGTTTTTTTTTTCCTGGAGAGAATTTCTGTGGGAAAACTGGCTCAGTGCATTAACCCAATGCTTAGTCGTGTCCCAGGTTGTCTCAATTTTCCACAAAGAGAAGTAGTTTCAGGAAAAGAGCTCTATAAATTTCCAGTGTGTTTCATTCAAAACCTTCAATTTAATTAATAGAATCATAGAATGGTTTGGGTTGGAAAAAGATCATCCAGTTCCAACCCCCCTGCCATGGACAGGGACAACTTCTCCTAGACCAGGTTGCTCAGAGCCCATTCCAGCCTGGCCTTGAACACTCCCAGGGATGGGACATTCAAAACAGTTCTGTCCATCCCTGGCCAAGGCCCTGCCTGCTTCGTTCTTAGATCAGTTCTGGGGCTGGAGATGGTGGGAGCTGCTCTCTGAAGTACTTCACTGTAGCTTGTTACTGCAATTGGAACTTCAGAGAGCAACCTGACTAGCTGCAGCATATAAATACTTGCTGGTATGCAAAAGAAACATTTTTATACTTTCTGTTCTCAAATTCTAGTCAAAATATGTGACGTAATACAGTAGAGTAAAATTAACCTGCTTCTAGTAATGATTTCTGTTGAAAGGAACTTCTGTGGTATAGGTGCTCTCTAATGCAAATGATTGTCAGGTTTGTTTTTTCCCCCCAAATTTTAAGAGCATAGCAGATCTGTTGTCTAAAATTTGAAGAAAGGAACTCAAAGTTTAGCTAAATTTTGTTAATCATTAGAATGTAGCGACTTTTAAAATGTTTCACTGTATTTCCTCTCTTTAATAATATGCTGCATTTTTTGTTTATATTAGCATATTTTAATTTTTCACTGGTAGGCTGTACATTGTGTTGATACATTTAGTGAAGCCTTTTCTCTTATTTTTTTAGTACCTCTGAAAATCAGTTAACAGTTAAGATAATTGGTTTTTCTTCCCTGCAGAGGCTACTTTTTGCCAAACTTTTTGGTCATCTAACATCTGCCAGAAGGGCAAGAAAATCGGAGGTACCTCATTTCCGCTTGAAGAAAGTGCAGAATATAAAAATGTGGCTTTCTCTCAGGTCCTATCTAAAGGTAAAATAATGTATATTTTAGCTTTATTAAGATTTTAACACATTTAATAAATTTTAAACATCTTAAAATAATGTATGTTTATATTCTAACATAAAATATTTCCTATGCTGCTGATGGAAGGTTGGTGTTGTAGTCTGAGTATTTCTTCCTGTACATTTACTGTTGGTGCATATGTCCCATATATGCTTCACTTTGGTGACTCTGGGCCAGCAGTGCCCAGATTTTGAGAAAGTTAATGTGTGGTTTTCGCCTTGAATTAATGCCTGAGTGTATTCAGTGTTGGAGTCTTGTCTTAGTAATGCCAGCTGAAAAGCTGTGTGAATATGTTGGGTAAAGAGTGACCACTTGTCTAATACTGACAGTATCTTATTGTAAGAGTCTCATCAGTTGGTGTCATTAACACAAGGAAGTTACAAAGCAAAATGGTTCGTGTGTATTTGTGCTGTGAGTGTATGTGTGCCAGGTGAAGCTAGAAATGATGCCCAAGTATTGTCTGTAAGACATTCTGATCCTTGAAATCTCCTATCACTAGTTTTTACGAGCAGGAGAAAGGTTTGTGAAAACATTAAGGAGTTATGATGTGGAGGTTGGAGAGTGTGAAAAGCAGGAACTATAAGCAAACAAAATTTAGTGTGGTGCTGGTGGGGTGAAAAGATGATAATATCACTTGGGTAATAGAATGTAGTTCAGGTGTTTTAAATTTCTGCATATGGTAGCACTGTTGTGAAGAGAATGTCTTCCCTTCTTTTCTCACAACCACACCTATATATTCCTCCTTTCCCTGTGCCACCAAGAACATTTGTATAGTAATGTGGTCAGAGGCAGGTGTGTGGGGAACTGACTCAGTTGAGAAATAACCAGTGAAGAACAGTGTGATTCTGACTCATTATGCTGGATACCAGTGCTGGTTGGGTGGGGTTTCACTCACATGTGCCTATCCTGTACTTTCAGCGTCGAGGTCCTCAGCGCTCAGTGGATGTAATAGTTTCATCTGCCTTCCTGCTGACTATCTCAGTTGTGTTTATCTGTTGTGCACAGGTGAGGAAATGTTACTTACTTAGAGAAACAGCCATGACTTAAATGTTTTTTAAAACAGTTTTGAGTGCCTTTTGCATGGAAAAACCAGTAATAGCTGTTACAGCTTTTTGGAATGGAGCTCCACTTTGTATCATCATTTCATCTACTTTAGAATATTTTTCTGTAACAGCAAAAGAAACTTATTTATTGCAACAAATTAGAGGGCTGGGCAATCACCAGTGGTGTGGAGTCTAATGAGGGCAGGTGGTGGATTCTGCACCTGGGACAATGTGGTTCTCGGGGGTTTCTGTGCAGGACCAGGAGTTGGCCCGATGATCCTTGTATATCCCTGCCAACTCAGGATATTCCGTGATATCACTGTTATATTTTAAATCTTTGTCCTCCTTCATTTTTCATTGTGGTTTTTGGAACATTTTTTTTTTCGTCATAACGTTTTGCATCAAAACACGCTTCTGCAAAGACAGTTGATACTGACCTTGGTTGATGCTTTTTGTGAGAAACAGGCTTGTTGGCTATATTTGCCTGCCCTCTAGTGGAAAATCTTTTAGTAAGCAAATCTACGTTTAAAGAAGATTTCTACTGCTGAAGATTTGTCTTTGAGCTTTTGTTTCAAAATACGGGGGATCTTCGGCATGGCTTCTGGTTGTGTTTTCTTTCCAATTTCTAATTAACTCTACTGTGTTTGCCTGGTAGCTAACTATAAGTATTTTATTAAGAATATAATTTACATAAAATTTAGTACAGATGAGGGTGTATTTTTTTTATCCCATGTAGTGCCTTTGCAAGTTTGAACAGGAGTTTAAAATTGTCTTAGAGTGTATTTTTAACTTTTTCTCAGACCTCATATCTTTGATACAGTGTTGGTTTAAAATTATGAGTCAGATTTTATAGGCCTAAAAACCTTCCATATGTTTATGACTGGGATATGGTTCTTGAAGTTGTGGAGATATGTAACTATTTTCTGGTATCATAATGTAATTATTATTTAAAATTAAATTTCAATTTTTTTTCTCTTTTTTTTTCAGCTACTTCATATGCATGAGATTTTCCTTGATTGTCACTACAACTGGGAACTCATAATTTGGTGCATTTCTCTAACTCTTTTTCTCTTAAGATTTGTTACTCTTGGATCCGAAACAAGTAAAAAGTACAGCAATACCTCAATATTACTTACTGAGCAGGTGAGAATTTGTATAGACCTATATTTTTATATCTAAACAACTCATTCATCTGGTAGGTCTCAGGCCCTGTAGATTTATTAAAATAGTTTGGATTAGGGAGTTGATTATGGGAAACTGAAGCAACTTTGCAACCCAAAGTTCAGTTTCTGAGAAATATTTGACTTTATCCCAACTTCTGTTCAAGTGAGTGGGCTTAGAGGTACCACCTCCTTTGATATAATTTAACATCTAACAGAACACAAACATAAATAGTAGTTTTTAAATATGAAAAAAACTCTGGAATTTCAGTGTTAGATGAATAAAATATTTGAAAACAAACTTACCCTCTATGAAGTGAGTTGCTGTTTCCAGTCCAATAGCTTAGGACTGCTGGGTTGCATGGGTTACATATAGCCTCTTCTAGACTCCTTGGAAATCTTTTTTTCAGTCATCTTTTCAAGCTTGGCTTTGGGGGTGTGTGTTTCTTCTCAGGAGTGTTCTGGTTGGTGTTTGTACTTCAACCTTCCCTCTCTGCTCTGCCTGGCACTGCTGATAGTTTTCTGAGCTAAGCATGTTCAGTTAGTGTTAGGTTAGGAAGAAATCTCTTTCTTCTGAAGTTTCACACTGGTACAAAACAACCCTTTCAGGGCAAGGTAAATAGGCAGTTCCAGAAACCTTCACAGGTTTCCTACAGAAAATGTGTTAAAGTAGGAGAATAAAATCTTCCAAAGTATGTGTCCCAAAGGTGGGATGTGAAGCCTGTGACAGATGGTCTAAATGACTCATTCTGCCTTTACTAAAGATAAGACTGGACACTGAGGAGCCTGACTGCCCCTCTGCCTTGTCCTGAATGAGATATTTGGCACCAGTCTGAAACCTCTCAGAGTTCCTGAGCCTGGAGAGCTTTCCATTGTTCTGTTGATCCTCAGAGTACAAATACCCAAATGTCCCAGTGAAGGTCGTCTGCTGTTTCAGGAATGAGAATGGAGGGAAGTGTTTGGGATGAGGGTTGGAAAAAAATGCAGAGAGCAAGGGGTGAGAGATTGTCAAGCCTTTATTTTGCTTTTGTAGGTTTCTATACTATGCTCTTCCTGGGAACTGATGTTTGAACATTTTAATCTAGCGTGGATATTGAAAGAAACACTTTCTATATGTCCTCAGAACTTAAAGAAGTGTTATGTCATCAGACACTTATCTTTGCATTGAATGCAGCTTATCCTGTTACAAGTCTTTTTCCTCAAAATTGCCTGAGAGCTTTATGAAATGAAAACCAAAATAGAATTCACAATTGTTTGTCAGAAAATTAAAAGGATACACTTCACCCTGGGTAGGACTCATTTTAGACTGGTTTCGTTTGCTAGAGCGGGGTACTACAGCATATTTACAGTGTTCTTGAGGCAGACTCATGAAAGTCTGACCTTTTGGCTTTTCAAGAGAGGTCAAGCCCAAAAAATTGACTGACACTTACTTTATCGAAAAAAGCACATCTGATCCAGTGTCCTGGAAAATGACACACTAGAGTTACTAGGCTTACTGAGAAGAGAGCAAAGCTGAAAACACACAGGAAAGTACAACAACGATAACAAAAAAAGACAAAGGAGTCTCAACTCCCAGATTCAATTTAAATGCTCCACAGATAAGATGAAATTGCAAATTCTAGTTTTGCCAGCAAAGTTCCAGGCACTTCTGTGTGCTTTATGTTCAGTGTTTGAATTTCATGATTAGAAGTCATGGTGGGAAACTAAAAGGGATTTTTTTGACTGTGTGCTGTTTGGATGTAATTTTTTAGGTCCTTCTCAAAGTGTTTTTAATTGGTCTTGTAAATCTGTGAGCAAAATAGAATGTGTGGTCTGCCCATAGTTGTCATTTTGCTAGTTTTGAGTCTCAGAATAGGTATGGTAGATGGCTGTGCATACACACTCTTCTCCTGATGCCGAGTTTGTTACTGAAATTAAGAAAATCATAATAGCTCTTAAAAGAGATTTGAATCTTCCTAGGGTTTTCAGAGTTGCTGATTAGAGCCTTTATTTTTTGTTTAGTCCTGCTTCTAAATCTTGAATTGTTGAAATCAGTAGTTTTATATTTAAAGATTGGAATCTCTTTGCCTTGGAAAGCATAATTTTAGTTTAAAGTGCAATAGTAATAGATAGTTCAGGAGCTTAATATGCCTTGGAATATATTGGGCATAGGCTTTGATTTTTAACCTGTTTAAGAAACTTACACTGGTCTTTTTAGGGAGATCTGATAATCAGTTACTTGTTTTAGATGTCTATGGCCCTTATTTCAATAACCACCATACAACAAGGCGGTTAAATAAATAATAGCATCATGTAGCATCATTTCTTTCTGTAGTCAGGTAAGTGTCATCTGAAGGACTGCTTCAGCATGTTGCTAAATTGTTCATTTTTTATTTTGAAGGTTGTCATCCTAAAATAAAAAGTTAATGGCTTTTCAAGACATTTTTTTCGCTTGATTTGCTTTCGTTGTGCAATAGAAAAGAAAAAAATTAGCCTTTGTCTGATACAGCATATCAAAGATAGGTTGTTTGAGAATGAAAGCTGATGTTTCAAAATTGCTAAAGGGCCAAAAGAGAGCTAATTTGAACTCTTAACTTTCTCAGAAATAATGACCTAAAAAAGTCTGCGTCACAGAAGTATTGAAATGTTCAATATACTGTTCTCCTACTGCAATGAAGAGTTTAATAATTTTTCAAATATTTCAAGGCACTGGAATAATTGATTTTCTGCACTCACGGTGCTCAGGAAGTACTAAATTACACTAGAATCTTTTAAAAGAAATTACACTTTAGCGGAATCATGTTTTAGCATTTCATTCCATTCAATAACTTTTGAGGATATTAAGTCTTGTAAGGTCTGCCCACTAGGATAAAAACCTTCTGGGACTGAATTCTCAAACCTCAGGCAACTCTTGAATAGGAAAAGAAATTATGTAAACCCTACCTATGTTGGTGGTTTTTCTTGCCTAATTTGTAGATCAGACTGAACTTTAAAGTTGGTGCTATAATAATGTCAAATGTAATTTGTTATAAAGCATTGTGTTTTCCTATGATGCTGAGCCAGTACTTGTTCTTGAATATTAAAAAGGAAACAAAAAATTTGCCTGCTTGCAGAAATGTCATTGCAGTGTTGTCATATGGCTGCTGAGTAATTGCACTGTTGAAATATTAAATATTTCCAAATTAATTCCTTTAAATTTTGAGTAGGTGGTGATACTTGTGTTTTTGTTTTAAATCAGATAAACTTGTACTTGAAAATGGAGAAAAAGCCTAATAAGAAGGAGGAACTGACACTAGTGAACAATGTTTTAAAGCTTGCTACTAAGTTATTGAAGGTAAGAATTAAAATGGTATTCCCATATTATAAAAAAGAAGTAGAACAGAGTGGTTAAAGAGTCACTTGTGTGACTTGTGCAGGCAGTAGGGTGTTCTTTGGTTTAAATTTGCCCCTACCTCTTTCACAGGGATGCTGCTTGTTCATACACTGCAGTCTGTTATGTTGCTATCACTGTGGATTGCAAATTATTTTTACATCCAGTAAATTTTATTCTCTAGCTGTGTATTAGCAGTGTGAGAGAAGGTACTTCAGGGTGGACAGGATGATGAATGCTTGAGAAATAAATGATGCAATTTCATTGCTTGAGTGTCAATGTAGTGGTGATTTAAGACCTCGTGGACTCGCTCTGCTACACACTGAATTCTGGTCCTTTGGCCTGTTGATTCTCATGTGCCAGAAAGCAGCTCTTAAAATGAAGCTAAAACTCAGTGTAATTTGGCCAGCCAGTAGCTGAGATGAAAGTATTTCTTCTAGTTGGATGAGTAGTTCCCCCCACCAGCACACCTTGAACGAGGTGTGTGCTGGTGCCCTGCTCTCTAGAAAGATCCACAGCACTTTCCATGAGAGGACTGACAGAGTCAGCAAGGACTCAGAGCTGACAACTCAAGCACCAGCTTGGGAGTTTTGCTGCAGCAATGTGGAGAGCCTGACTAGGTCAGTGACTGTCTCCTGGTGTAAGAATAAGGGACTGCAAGGCTTTTAGGACCTGGTTGTGGAGCAAACGAAAGGAAGTATTCTCAGTGCATTGGGTGGTCGAAGGACACTGTGGATACAGAAGGGTTATCTGGATTCGAGGAGAGACTGGACAAGAACAGACAAAGCTCAACAGGTTCAGGGTATCATCTCATGAGCTGAAGTGTTCGTGTGCTGTGAGAATGTGAGTAGGTTGGATGCAGATCAACTCTTGGTTTAAATTGCTTCTATTTTTTTCATGCTCTTCTTGGTGTTTCAAAAAAACTGTTCGTGTTTTCCTCTTGCCAGAAGTGTATCAACTCACAGCCTTTTCCAGTGGGGAACTTGGCTTTTGTAGTACAAGTCCCAGACCCAGGCCATTATTTAGTGACTGTGAGAACATACCAACAAGTGAGATTTCCAAGCCACCTACTATGAGCTTTAAATAAATGCTTGGTAGTTAGTGACCAGCACAATTACTTACTTCCTGCCCAGTAGCTAAATGGACTCGGGTTTTTTCAATTTGATTTTGGGTGGTTTTGATCTTTAAACTTTTATAAAGACTAGATTCTGTTGAATAATCTTACTGTTTTCTTACTCACAAAATTGGTAAGATGAATCCAAAATCTAAAAACTTTTTCCTGAAGGAATTTCTCTGCTGTCCTTAGAATCATGTCTTTTGTATCTTTTGTATTTGCAGCAGAGTTCTATACCACATTACATCTAAATGAAAAGGTTGTTCATTCTTATCTCACCTTTTTGAAAGAAGAAGCATAGCTTTGAAATTCTTCTTTTTTAAGAAAGGGTTTATAGGGACTTTTTCAAGGCCCAGGATGTAATGCAGGAGAGGGATGAAGATGAATTTAAAGCTAGAAAATATAAATGACCAAAGCAGTGATAGTTGGTAGATTTTACCTAATCCACTCTTATATTTGAAAACTCCTTTTTCCTTCCTTTATTTGACATATTTCTAGGCCATAAAAGTTTGGGTGACTATATTCACACACCAGTAATTGAAAATCAGTGAAATAGCTTCTTGTTTAAGTTTTGTTGCAGATTAATTTGGGCTAATTTTTTATTCCTTCCAATTAAAAAAAAGTAAAATATTGGCAATCTAATGATTATTAGGATTTTTTTTCCTTTATCATCCCTTTCTGGCTATGTTGATCAGTAGTTAGTCTCAAAATTAATGGGAAAGGAAGGAAATTGCAATAGGAAAGGCATTTTTGTTAATTTTCGTGGTCGTGAGGTAATCTTCTGTCATTATGAAAAATCTTTCTTTTCTTATTTTTTGTGGTTCTGCTGCCTATCAGTTCTTTTAACACTGAAGGTGATTTCTGGAACATTATAAGGAATTTGGAGATGGTGGCACCTAGCTCTTTATTTTCTGGGCTTCATGAGCAGGTTGGTAGATACTGTACAAGGGTAGCCTCCAATTTTTTGAAGACAAAAGCCAACAGCAGTCAAGAGTCAGTTAATGTGATGGGTATTTTCCTGCATATTGTGTTCGATATGCAGAATAACAGGAGAATGTTTTACTCCACTGGGACTTGAAGACTTCCTAAAGTATCTGATACTGCTCACTATATATGTGAACAAAACCCCCTTTGTGCCATTTTTGTTTTTTAATGATGCTGTTGTTTTGCCTTGTTAGGAACTGGACAGTCCCTTTAGGTTATATGGGCTTACAATGAATCCACTGCTTTATAACATCACCCAAGTTGTCATCTTGTCAGCTGTTTCTGGTGTCATCAGTGACTTGCTTGGATTTAATCTAAAGGTAAATACTTGAGAAGCATCCTTTTTTTCACCGTGTTCTTATAGATGGAACACATATTGTAGCATAGTTAATTCTTAACCAGGCTAACTAGAACATTTATTGTCTGAAAAATGTTAATAAATTATTAAATTAAAGCTATATCAGAAGTATAAGGATGTATTTGTCAGAGCAGCCCTTTAAACTTTTTCTTTTTCTTTTTGTAGCTTTGTAATTTCATTTAGGACACTTAATTACAAGAATTCTTAGACATAAATTCGGAGACATTTGTACACATAAATACAAGACTTTCCTTAACTTTTCTTCATATCCCAGATTTCATTTCTCTCGAATTCCTCACTGTTGAGTCTTTAAGGGAGGCAGACAGAGCAGGCTATCCTTGTCTTGCCGTGCAGTGAAGTATTGCAGTAGGAATGGTATTGCTGTGGCCAGTCCTGCAGTGTTGGTTTGTCATTGCTGAAGGATTGTCCCCTTAGATCCTCTCTGGCCCCCCACTGAACTGCAAACTCTGGAAACTATTTCAAGATTCAGGTTATGAGGCACAAGCTTGTAGTTGTCACAAAGCCCTTTATTGGCTATTAAGTTTGCTTACATCTGCTGTCTTTCTCTTGTTAGAAGTAAATGAATGTAAAATGTATTTTGTGTGTCATTAGAATGTGTAGCAAATGCAGTAGGAAAAAAAAAGTAGTGCTGCTGCACTTCTGGTAAACAGAAGTAAATTGATGTACTGCTCTACCTTTTCCAGCTCTGGAAGATCAAATCTTGACAGTATAGAAAGGAGATGAAATAACACAGTGTTACAGAAAAGCTCATTGATGGACAAAACTGCCTCACAGCAGCCACTGAATCTGTATTTCAGAAGCTACAACCTCTTCAAGGAAGTCATTTGGAAAACTGAAGTGTTTACATCTGTCTTGTGCAATCTTTGTATTTATTTCATCTTCTCACTGGTTTATGTTCATTTTAGTTGACATTTATGTTTTATTTTCAAATTATTTGCTTAGTTTTGGAAAGGGTCAGATTTAGGAAGGGTCAAAAACTGTGTCTGAGAGTTTGAAATCCTGAAAATCGATCACACTAAATTGCTCTATCTGTTGTTAAAGGTAAGCCAATGCTGAACATTTTTAGTTACCAGTAACACTGTATGGAAGTCACTTGATTTTTGATAGTGTGGTGAAATTGCTTAGAGTATTTAATTTGCACCAGTCATTTATGAGGACAATGTCAATAGATGTTTGGTTGCAATAGAAAAGTGAGGTGCATTCAAAAAATAAAGTACTGACAGTACAGTATGACAGGTAGCAAAAATGTTTTATATCACTATTACAAACAAGTGGGAATTTCTAATATTTTGAGTAATTCCAGGATCTAAACTCATATAGGCTGCAGTTTAAATATCCTGGGATATTAAAAAGGTATTATATAAGAAGTCAACAAGTGTTCTTTGATAACACACTTATTAGAGCAATAATTGTAAATGGTTACCATGCTGTATGATATTTTGATAAAAATTAAATATTGTATTTATTTGAAATACTGGGCTGTTCTGCGCAGCTCCGACTGTGCATGTGCACTTTTTATTGTTACTTTTAATGAGAAACTTTATACATATAAATGTATATTAATTGGGATATATTATGGTGAACTATGGAGCAGTATGTATTATATGTTGAATATTTAAACAAGCAAATTATTTACTGGTGAAAGGAATGCTTTGAATGACTGAGCAAAAGATAGATAGATGCTCTCCTCTTGTACACTATAGTATATGCCATTCATACCACACTGAAGTTTAAGAACAATTAAACACAAAGAACAAGTTGCTCTGGTGAGCAGCAGAGCTCACAAAGCCTGGTATTTGGCAGGTTTGTGTCTTGAAATTCCTCCCCAGCAGGTGTCATTCCCATGTGCTTTCTGCTGGGGTTTCCAACACCTCTCCCTCTGCCTGCTCTCCCTGCCTCCCACAAGGACCAGTCATATTGACTCGTGGTTCTTCAGTGTGACAAACATAATGTGTCCATCCCTGTGGAATTAAGTAACTTGGAACAAACTTTCCTTCTGCAAGTTATTTTGGGAGGATTAATACCACCAGGCACAAGTATTCTTACATTTTATGTTTCTAAAATACTGGCTTCATACTGAAAAATGACAAGAGTCTGGACATTGCCCTATGTTTGCTAATCTTCAGAATCTTGAAAGATTGGAAGTATTGAGTCTTAAACTTATGTGGTATAAGAATATTTTTATATATTAAGCAACACAAACAAGCATTTTGTATTTTATTTGCCTCTGTACTAATGTTTAATAATGACCAAAGTGCATTCTGGTTTTTGGAAGAATGTATTACTGGAGCTTTAAGAACATACTATATTTAGTTTCTCATGTGAAAACTTCAGCTGCCTCTGATCTGTTTCTCCTTTCTCTGTTGTTTGACGTTGGGATTGTTTTTAAAAATTAAGTACATTTTATACACAGTTTTTTCCAAATTATGGTACAGACCTACACAGAACTTAATTTTGCACAAAACATATTTAAAAAAAAAAAAAAAGAACAGCAGGAGTTCTATGGGTGATAAAAGATAAGGCTGTTGCTTTTTACAGCCTGTCATTATTACAAAACCATTCTTTACTCTAGAGTGGAATTATTTTTAGAAATGTGAAATAGTGAATATATGGCTTTCATTACTTAAAAAAAAAAGACAAGAGAAAATACTGCGGTTTGGGTTGAAGGTGAAATTAGTTTAACCATGTATACCTCAGCAACTAGCACTGTGCGGATTGTTGCACTAACAAACAGCGGCTTGGGGAAAGTAAAACATTTGTGAAACGGAGTTAAAATTAATAAAAACCTTTATTTGCTACCCTTAGGTATATTCATTATGTTAAAAATGAGAGAGGTTTATTCTCCATTCCTCAATGTGGAAAGTCCAGTATAAGAATAGAGGCAAGTAGAAATATGGCAGATCTTGCGTGTTAACTGTTATTTTTTGCCACGTGTTTTGTAACTGAAAGTGTGATCGGGCTTGGAATAAAGCTTTCTATGGTTGATGGTAAAAAAGAAAAAAAAAATGCAGTGAGCTATATCTTTTAGTAATGTCCAACATATTTGTGTCTGCCTGTTTTGATTTAATCCCATATATTCTATTTAAATTAAAGCACGTTTGGGAAAGAAACTTGCACACAATGCAAATGATATAGAACATCATGTAGAACAACCTAAGTTAAAGTATAGGTGAAATGCAGAAAGATACTTTAATAATTTGATTAGTTCTTCATATGATCTTCTAGGAATGGGACATTTAAAACCCTTTGGGTAGCTGCTAAATTTAGTAACTTCCAAAAACTTCTCTGGATTGCAAGGTTATTTCATTCCAGATAATGTTTAAGGGTATTACTGGTTCAGATTTCAAAGGTCCATCTTTGGCACTCAGCAGCAAACGGTAGAGAGAATTATCTTTTTTACAGATGGTGGTAGTGGGCTGCTGCTGTCGTCTTTACTGGATACTTCAAATCCCCAAGGCATCCAACTTGTCTGTCGGGGGGAAAGGGAGGAAAAAGGTTGTTGGTCTGCCCACTGCTGCCTCCTTAGGTAGACTTTCCATACGAGTTTCTCAGTAGTGAATTTCCCTCAGTAGGAATGTAGGAGAAGACTTTGATGGAGGAATGCATGACTCTTTGTTCTCCATCCATAAAGCAATCTCATTTGTATTGCATGACTGCACAAAATATATTTGTATTGGTGCAGGAGCTGGGGGAGCAAGTCTTTTAGTAATAAATAGCATCTGACAAAGTCATCTTTTCCAATGGGGAAAGCAGTCATCTTTTCCAGTGTAATTCTTGCAAGACAGCATAGGAAATCATCTTGAGAAGGTGCCGGTGTTGTTTGTGTTGTTAAAAAACCCCCACAAGAGTCTTCACACAGTTCACCACTTTACTGTGGCTTTCCTCCCGAATACTGCCTTTGTACCTTGTCAGTCTTAGGAAAAGTAGTGAGTCTCTGCTGCGTTGTTAGGATCCTGCTTTGCTGACACTTCATTTTCCTGAAAATCCCCATCATCTTGTCATTGGTGATGGACAGAGCCTGCATATGTCCTTTGAAGTCCCTGTATGGGGGATGTTCGGATAGAAGGTGGTCTTGGCAATGCTGCTGGGCCTCAGGGACTGCAAAACACCAGGAGATACCTGCATTGCCAGTGTTCCTGGCTGGGCTGATAGAGGTGTTTGTGGTAATACCTGTCAGCTCTGCTCATTTTATCTGCTCCTTTTGCCTGTTGCCTTCCCGACTGAGCAAATTGACCCCACTGGTGACAGCAGCCAAACAGCTGTCTAGGGAAGGGGGAAATGTCCAAGGCTGCCATGGACAGTTTTTGAGAGGGGTAACTCGGGAAAGAAAGGGAGTGTGATACCTCTGATACCTGGAACTGATGACCCACTTCTGGTGGCAGTTCTACTGTCAGAGTTGGTTATCTACATTATTTAAGACAACCCCTGAGCCTAGCATTGCCTGGGGCTTCGTGGAGATAAGATTTCCTCCTTACTGTCTCAAGCAGTCAATCACTGCTTGAGTCTGGCATGTCATGTACATTCCCCAGGCACACAGGCAGCCTTGAGAAGGGCCTTCATATGAAGCCTTTTCAATAGGAAAGGGACACCGAGATCTTCCCCATAGTGTGCTGCTACTTCCCCTGATAAGGACTGGGACACCACAGAACTTGTAATGGACAGTTTAGGGACAATCGTCAAGAGGCTGCAGCTGCAAATCTTGTCCTTTGTCACTTGGTCTTGCTGTGGATGGTGATATTGCATGCTGAAGGCTTTGTCAACCCGTGGGTGTAGATCACTGCAGCTTGCCCAAATCGTCTTGGGGAGGCTAAAGCACGTGCAGAGATTGGTTCTAAATGCAGAGAATCCCCATGTCCTGTGTCTCAAAGCTGATCAGCTGCTGCCACCAGGTGTCTGTCCTCTTTGGTCGTTTTGATCCTAAAATGCTGCACTCTGTGCAGTTTAATTTGCATGGGCAACTAAAGTAGTCTTGAGGATGCTGTGGAGTATTGCTCAGTGTAAGGTGTTTAGTACAGGGAAGGAGGTTCATGTGAAGGAGAATTTGCCAGCCTGCTGTACCAGGAGTTGGATCTGCTTCTCCAGGCCGGGAGCAGTGCCTTGCAGCGGGCTCTGCTTGGGGCTGGTGTTGGAGCACACTGCTACTGCCACAGCAGCCGGGACCCTTGGACAGCTGGGCACCACTTCAGCTGATGTTGTGTCGTATTTAAGGTGGGTTGGGCTTGCTGGCAAAGAGATCTCAGCCGATCTTCTTTCAGTGCTGTCATGCCAAAGACACGCTGGAGTTTTGTCTATAAGCAGGTATATAAGACCTTGGATTTTAATGGGATGTTAATGTAAAAGCTCAGGTAAAATTTTAAGTCCCATCTTGGTTTCATCAGGGAAAGTTTGCGGTGTGGCAATAGGAATAAATGGGAAAGGGCAAAGAAACCTGTTTGTTTGATGCCACCTGGATTGTCTGTGAGGCTGCCATTTGAGAGCTTCCTCCAGGTACTTATGGTACCATGTAGGTCCTTATGGAATGTCTGATTTATGAAAGTGTAAAATATCTGTAGAATGTTACTTCAGCTTAGTTTAGATTAAGCATTGGAGAGTCAATATGTACCTCAGTATGTTACAAATAGCTCTCCGAAAGTGTTATTAAAGAAGATAAAATCTTTTTAAAAAGTTTATTTTTTTACCTATTTCTTCCCACTCTTTAATCATTTTATGCTTGAGTGGACGCTTTGCCATTTTTAAACTTTAAGAAATCTGAAGTTGCTGCAGATTTGGTTTTGTGATAAGAAATCAATTCTCTGGGCTGTGAGCAATGCCATGTCTCCTGCTATCAGTAACGGAATTCTCTGGAGAGAGAAATCAAGAGAGATTTCCTTTTTGGCTGTTCAGAGATGAAGCTACAACATTCAGTATGGGCACAAGCACCTCTGATAAAATAAACAGCACTGATGGCTGGTCAGATTCAATTTTTCCAATACAAGCTTGTATAAGTTCACGATCTGGAGTAGGAAATAAGGTCATGCTGCAGAAAGATTTCTCCATTTTATTCATTTTTTTCCCTTATATTTGATTAATCATTTCAAGGAAAGGAAAGCACATGCACTTTAGGGACAAGATCCCAAAAATGTTCCATTTCTTACCGATTTAATTTTCAGTCTTTTGTTTAAGAACGACAATACTTTATGTTTAGGCACGCTTGCATTCTTAAACACCCACCAGCTTTTCACTTCTAGCCCTCATAAACAGCTCCTGCTTCTTGAGTGTGGCCTTATTGGTAATGAAATTTGTCAGGAATTATCTAGCTGCCTTCTGCCCATATCACAATCCAAGCCTGAGTCTCTGGGTATGTGATTATGAGTCAAATGAAATCTTTTGCTTTTCCTCTGTCTAATGCACGTAAATAAATTGGAAGTGAATTACTTGACTAATTGAAAATTGCAGTCAAGCAAATGGAATCTAAGTGGAAGTTGGCACTAAAACAGCGAGTTTTGGTGAAATAGTTGTTTGGAGCACTTCATTATTTCTTTAAACCATCTCTACAATAGTGCTGATTGGGGTCAAAGACAACCAGCCTAGGGATAAAGGTTTGACCTTGATGAAAAGTCACTCTCCAGCAGTTCTGCATGCTCTGCTTACTATGCCCAAGGCTGTGGTCTTCCACTTCATGTAGGGTTCTTTGACCTGAGCTATCTAAATTTTAGATGCCAAATTGACCCAGGGGTTCCTTGGCAGTCATTAAAAAGTCACATTTACCTTTAGAGGGGAATTCATTCAGTCTTTGACCCTCATTGTAGTGATCCTCTGGGATATTTCTCTCTTAAGTGTAAAAGGAAAAGTGTGCAGCTAATTTAGAATCAGATGCAAAACTTCAAGCCACTTAAATTAGGGCAGATAATCCAATTTTACTGTCCTGTTCTGCAGTGAAACTTTACCGGTGTTTGCAGCTGCGTAATTAGTTCGGCTACCACTGGAAAGGAGGACATTTGTTTTCTTATTTTCTTTTTAAATTTTATTAGTTTTCTCTTAGAAAAGATTTCCAAACGTGAATTCCACAGTCTTGCCCCAGCACTTGGATCTCTCCCTGTGCTGTGGTACGGCAGCTGGTGAGCTGTGCACATCTGTACAGCTGCAGCTCTGCAGCCTGCAGGCAGCGCTGCGCAGGCACAGCAGCAGCACCCAAAACAGGCACAGCCTGTACCAGGGTGACACAGAGGTGTACCTGGAGAGATGTGTGTCTTTATTACTAAATGAGTGACTTGAAGGATGGGTGAGATCGACTCTGACCTTAACCCCACACATGGGCACATGCTGTTCCTGTTTTGGCAGAGTTGCAGGGGTCGTGCTTTCGTTCTTTGCCTGTTGCATTGGAAATCCCTTAAGGCAACGCTGCTGCCAGGTGTAAAGGTGTGATGCCATTGAGCTGGAAAACCCATCTAGAAGCAGAGAGCCCTCCCTGCTTGGCCAGGATCTCTGTGCAGAGCAGTCCCTGTGATATGTGTCCTCCCAGCAGCTGGAATCAAGGATACTCTGCTCAAAGGGAGTAGGGCTGACAGAGAGAAGGCTTTGCCATATGTCTCCTATGTTACCTTCAGGCTGTAGATCTGCAGCTGAGTCAAAGATACTCCTCAAAGGCCTTTGCTGGCTGGCCTGAAAGTGTTTGCGAGGTGGATAAAAATAGCACAAAAAGTCTCCAGCTTGCAGAGGGGCAACCACTGTTACTTTACCCTTGTCCTCCAGCAAGGTGTTCTAGTTCCAGTCTTTTGCAAGCCCGTGCTAAGTTAGACTGCTTCTAAGTGTATTTGGTGAGTTATTTATTCATCCAGCCTATGCAGATGACAGAAGTCGCTTACAGTGACCCTCGGAGGCTGATGCTGGAGCCCTGTTTCCGTAACAGGCCATAGCCCGCGGCACTCGTGCTGTCATTGTGCAGGCAAACACAGCAGGAAGGGAAAAGTACCATATTTAATCTGCATTTCTCACCTCTCCTTTGTGCATCACCTCTTGAAGCAATAGCTCTTGATAGCAGATAAACTGCACTGAATATAATGAGGTGAGTCTAGTGGTATGAATGTGAGTATTACCGGTCTTTTGACTTCTGTGCTGTCCAGGGCTCTGACTCTTCACAGCTCTTTTTTGCCTGTGCTCTGACTTGTTTTCACCACTTGTGAAACTGGCTGAAGCAATTCCTGCCTCTCCCAAGTGCCTCTGCATATTTCTGCTGCCATGCTGTTGCTACTCCAACCCACTTAGGGTTTTTTTTAACACCATTTATGTCAGTGTTGCTTATACCCCGAGTGTTGGTACTGCCACAGCTGCACAAGCAATGTGCTGCGGGGAGGGGGTGGAAGCTGGATTTTTGGCTGCAGAAAGCATATTGTGTGGCTACAAACAATAGGGATCACTGCCATCAACCTTGGAATAAATAGGAGCCATTGAATTTATTGAAATGGGATTAATTCCCGTTGTGTATAGAGGGGAATTAATACAGTGAATGCAAATAATGTAGATGGCCAACAATTTTAGCCTTGGGGTGACATAACGCTGCAGTTAGGGACTCCATTATTTCCTATTCTTCTTTCCCACACACATGTGCACATTGTGAATTCCAATTGCACCACAAATCCTGGCTTTCCAGATAAAAATAAAAAATTAGAAATTCAAAGTATGCAAAAGAGTAATTGTAAAATAATTGTTATAACTTGGAGGAAACAACAGATGTTTCACTTGTTGCTGGAATTCTCTGAAGGAGAACTAATTTTCCAAGCATATAGAGTACATGCTAATCAGAAACATTTTTCTCTGCGCAGCAGCATAATGGTATTCCTGGAAATGTTCTTTTTGTTGGCTTAATAATGCACAGCCATGGAATGCACTACTGGGACTACTGTAGCAGCTTTTGCCACTACCTTTATATTTTGTTTCTTTCTAATTCTCTCAACTGGGCCACTTGAAATAAAAAGCAAAATAGATTTATTAATGTTAGAAAATAGCATTTAAACCTACCCATGACAATAAGTGGGTGTCTCACTGAAGATTAGGTTGGTGCCTTGTTGAAGTTACTACTGATAATGCAGATATATCACCCGGAGCTCACAGGTGGGGAATATACTGTGAACACCAATGCTCTTTTCTCCAGATCTCAAACTTTGAATCAGCTCCTTCTAACAGCAGCTGTGACTTCAACTCATCAAGATACCAACCCAGCTCTATAAAACTTATAGTTGCAACTGCAGTACAAGAAAATGATGTCTATTATGTAGCTTGGGTAGTGGTTGTGGTATCAAACACTGAAGAACATCTACTGACCTTAGATGGAGATGCAGCCAGGCTGGAGAGGACCAAGCCACCAGCTACACCTGCCCTATGAGGAAAGACTAAAGCAGTTGGGTCTCCTCCCTGGAGCAGAGAAGGCTCAGGAGTGCCTCATCACAGTATTACAGTGCTTAAGGGGCAGCTACAAAGAGAATGGAGGCTCTCCCTTCACAAGGGGCAGTGGGTACAAATTGCCTGCTTCAGACACAGATTTCCTTGCATATGCAGTTCTGTGATGCAAAAGCTTTCATCATATCAGAACCTAAAGACAAAACCCAACAAGCAAGACAGTATTACTGTTAATTCCCTGCAATGCTCCTTCTTAAATGCAGTTATTATTTAAGAAAACATTTCCAGCGCCTTTGGGATAGAGTTGTGAGGATCAGCCCTGGCAGCATGCTCCTCTGACTGGGGTAGCCACAGAATTATCAGCGGGAGCATCATTTATTATTATTCTTCTAAGAATATTCAGATTTTTATTATTTCTGTGCTACTTAATGCACTTTATTTAATACCAGCAGCAGGATTATATGGTTTTTAATTGATGTGGCAGATGGAAGAAACGTTAGTATTGAAATCAGGTTGCAAATTTTTATTTGAAAGTGAATTGGAGTAAATGGGAGCCTTTTTGGCTTAAGATGTCAGACTTAAGCAGGAGCAAGTTACTGACTGGCTACAAGCAAACGCTGTTAGTGTCCTAAAACTATGATCTGTAATAGTTATAACCAGCATCAATATAATCAGACTCAAAAGACCAGAGATATCCTATGTGCAAGTGTCCACAACCTGCCCTGACATTTGACAACTGTTCAGGTGAATGGTGTATCAGCAACATGTAACACTGGTAAGTATATGAGATCGTACAGGCTGTTTAGATGCTCCATTCAATAAGAGGTTTTTTTCAATATATTTAGAAATTTTGCACAGTCTCCTCTGAATGAGCCGTCATTAGCTGACAGTTTCTTTTAATATTTGCAGGAGATGTTGGTTTTGTGATGGAGTGGTGTCTTGTTCGTGTGCAATGTGGTTGGGAGGAGCAGACAAATGGATCACTGAGACATGGAGAAGGAGAGCAGTGTGTGCATGGGGGTAGAAGAAAGGAGAAGACCACGAATCACCAGCTGGGATCTCGAGGAGAACACATTTTCCCTACAGAAAGATGGCATTGCCTCGTTAGTTCAAGGCTGAGTGCATGGAATGTTGATGTTTAGAATAACGATGGAAATTGGGAGTAAGGTTTCACAAAAGCACAGTTTTGCCCATGTAACCTCTTCATGGTGTAGGGAGGCCGAAGGGTAGGAGAGGGAAGATGTCAAGCTAAATGGAGCACATGTGGTTTCCTTCGAGTCCTGGTGCCCAGGATTTCTTCCTGTGCTTCAGAGGGGGTGGGAGGACATGAAAACAGTTGTCCGTGGGTCTTTTCTCCATGCAAGATTAAGGTGGCTACAGTGTGCTCCTGGACCTGCATTGTTTGTTATCTTAGAATATTTCAAGTTGGAAGGGACCCCATGAAAATCATCAAGTCTAATTCCCTGCTCCTTTCAAGGCAACTTAAAACTGAGCCATATGACTAAGAGCATCATTCAGATGCTCTTTGAACTCCTGTAGGATTGGTGCCTTCACTGCTTGCTCCAGGAGCTGGTTCCAGTGATGACCAACCTCTTTGCAAAAAACCTTTCTGTAATGTCTGATCTAAACTCCCCCGGTGCAGCTTTGTCCTGTCACTGGTTACCAGAGAAAAGAGATCAGCACCTCTCTCCTCCCGTATTGAAGAAGTTTTAGACTGCCATGATATCACCCATCAGCCTTCCCTTCTCCAGACTGAACAAGCCGGGTGACTTCAGCCACTCCTTGTAAATTTTGTCCTCAAGAGATTTCACCACCTTGGTCTCTTTCCTCTGGGCGGTCTCTAATAGCTTTATATCCTTCTCATATTGAGGTGCCCAAAACTGCACACAGGGCATACCAGGGCAATGTGCAGCAGGACAATCACCTCCCTTGACTGGCCAGTGACGCTGAGATTGATGCACCCCGGGATACAGTTGGCCCTTTTGGCTGCCTGGACACACTGCTGACAATTTACCATCAACCCAGAGCCTCAGATCAATTCTTTGATGCCAGGGCTCTGGGAGCCAGGGCAAATTCACATGGGTATGAGCATGAAGAAGGAAAAGTTACCATGTGGAGGGCTGGTATTTTTTTTGAAAACAAGCCTGGAGCACGCCACTCGCTTGTTAATGTATCAGAGAGAGAGGGGCGGCATTTCTCGCTTTTTTTCTATTTGCAGCATTAGCAGTTGTGCATCTCTGGGTACTTGTGCCATGTTCTAAAACATATGGCAAATTGCTTGCCCATATGGGTTTGAAGAGTAGTGTGTGTTCTGCAGTTTAAACCTCAGAACAATCAGAAGACAGGCTTTGCATTCCAAGCTGGAGAGCATGGCAATCATCTCACATTGTCTAGACTTTCCTCTCTCTGTCATTTTTACATATTTTGCAGTGATTACGTTCATTTCCTCTTTCTTTCTGCCAGGATCTATCTGCAACCTAGATATCGGTTAAGACATCTTTTCATATTCATGGTATTAGTCACTGTGAGCATATTTGGAGTGAGCACTTCTGATGCTCCCATCCATTTTCGTTATGGCAAATTAATCCCATTCTGGGAGGGTGATGGAAACTGGTAGTTTTTATGATTTATCTGTGCCGATCTCATAAATGAAATAAAAACCCCATAAAGCCAGTATTTTAAAATAATGATTAATCTCATTTTTCTTAGGAGATATATTATTAGACAGATAAAATACAGAAAACTCATTACTTTGGTTGTAAAAATGTATTAATTAGAGGACTGTGTCACAACAAAAAATGAAGACAAATTTACTACAGAGTAATTTTCATTAGAAACTAGTGGGAGTGCAGTTCCTGACTTGCTGGACTTAGGGGTTAATATTACCCTTTACAGTGTTCTTATGTTGATGGAATTTTAAATTACTTTTAACAAATTTGAGTAACATTGCCTATATTAGCAAGCTGTCTGTGACCAGGTGAAGGAGAGTGCTTAGGTAATGGTGAAACCTCCTAAAATGGGAAAGGGCTGGAAGGTGGACTTTAATCAAAACCTTCCTCATGCTTCCTCAGCTAAAGGGAAGAGTATCTTACCTGAAAGCATTGATTAAGTTGTTATTTTCTTTTGCCTTGGGCTGAAGCTCAACACATTGCTCTTAATCTTCTCTTTCCAGTGTGGGGAGTAAAGAAATTTTGCCTTTAGGATTTTGCTGCCTTAGGGTTTGGGCATCAATATATCAAGGAGACAAAATCTTTGGTACAGGCAGGAGCTTGATGGTTGTTGGTGTTTGAGGAAGCAGTGAGCCATCATACAGGTGCTGTGGAGCTCACAGTTCAGCTGCACATACCCCTCTCCCCAAATTTGCCATGCATATAGTCATTTCCTCGAGCTGGAAATCTGGGAATTGATCTGGTTTTACTCATGTAATTAATCTATGTGTTGCTGTCTGAGCAGGTAGTTGTCTTTCTTCTTTCAGCTGTTATGAAATCCTAGCCTGGTGTGAGGCTTGGGAAACTGCTGTGGTTTGGGGCTGCTTTGGGTCATGAGAGCAAGGCACCAGCCTGAGCACTGGATGCACACCCCCATTTCTGCAGAGTTTGTGCTGCTTTTGCATCCCAGGTGCTTCCCCAAAGCATGAGGCACTGCCAGGCACGTACCTGCTCTGCCCCAGCTGCACACATAGATGTGTCTGCGTGCAGCTTATTCCCACATTTCTGTCATTTCACCAAAAATGGGTGTGTGCACATTTTGTGCACCTGTACCTACCCCCCAGCCTGACCCTGGCAGAACTGCACAACAGCTGCTCCTTTACAACCACTTCTGCAGACCAGACCCTTGAAGCTCTGGCTGGTGATTAAGTGACGAAGGGTAGACAAGATTTTATCTGCAGACCCCTGCCATGATTTGGACAGAATGGCTGTACTTCACCCTCCCCTGCAGTGCCATGGCTTTACCCAGCTCAACTCAGTGTTCCCCAGGCCCAGCTCACCCCAGTGCCCCCCAGCCTAGCCGGGGTGCTGAGCTGCCCTGCTCCGTCCTGCCTGCAGATGGGGACTGAAAACTGCGTGTTGAAGGCACAGATGCTCTGAGTGCTGCAGCTCACTTCCAGAAGGCAATTACTCTTCTGCTGCAAGCCGGGCTCTGCCTCCTCCTGAGACCAGCATTTCATGAAAGGGGGATGCAGTGTTTAAAGAGCAGCAGCCTTTTCCCTTGAGCTGCCTTCCCAGGTCCTCTGCTGAGAAACAGAAGGAACCTGAGGACCTGTGATGGACACAATCTATTAGTGCAGACCATTGTAAGAAACGGTCTGAAGTATGTGGACTGCATACAAATATGCACACATATATATGCGTTTAATACGCTTTACATATCAAACGGAAAATGCTGGATAAACAAAACCATGGCCAAAATGTCCTTAATATTGCCTATTCTGGGGCACAAAGCAGCAGGGAAGAGCAGCTTGGCAAGCCTGCTTTTGCTTCTCTGTGAAGGAGTATTTGGACTGTAGATGATCCAGCCTGCAGTTGTTACACTGATAATCAGAGATGGCTGCTGTGCATCATGCTTCTAAGCTGAGGTGGGGTGCCCTGGGACTGTGGTTGTCCATGTTTCCAGGCCACCTCAGCTCTGCAGAGTACGTAGGGGCATAAGGGCACTACAGCACTGTGCACACCTGTAGACACTGTTTCGCTTTGGATGAAGCAAATCTAGGTATTTGCATTTGAGCACGTGCTGAAATCCTCCATGATATGTAAGAATTACTCCTCGTTTTGGAGAGAGCCAACCAGGGGATTTGGCACCAGATCTTTGGCTTTTATGTTCCTCGTAAAAGGCTTGAAGACTCAAGCAGCCTGGTACTCTGCTGGGGATGTTTCCCCTGCACTGAAATAAACCAGGCATTACAGCCCATTTCTCTTCCAGGTTTATGTGAAATTCTGTCCACCTTGAAATCAGAGGTTTATGTTTTATTCCAGTGGAGCCAAGCTTCCATTTTTATTTCACATGGAGTTTGGTCTGATTTATATGATTAAGAGTTTTATAAAACTTATTATTCTTGTAAGGACACTTTTTTTCCCCTTTTAGAACCTTCCTAAGTGTGGAGGAATACACACACACCCATAAATTACATCTCTAAGATGAGGCTGTTTTTGTAACTGTGAGCAGTAATATTGATTAACAGGGAGAAAACCATGACAGCCTTATGCTCCCCTGCACCCCACTAGGAAGATCTTAGAGAGCAAATGCTTGAACAAGAACATGCTCAGAAAATCACAAACACTTTAAATTCAGCAGCCTGGTACAACGTAGAGAGGGACGTATGTCAAGGAAGTTAATAAGTTAATGCCACTCTGAGTTTTCTTCTGTCTTGAATTTGCCCTTTTGTCTTCCTCCTCCCAGATTTTCAGACTGAAGACTTATGAGCACTGCCTGTTCATACTTGCAGAATTTTGGTATGTAGGTAATTAAAAAAAAAATAGAATTCAGATGCATGCAGGTCTATTTTGTTTTGATGTTAAAGAAGACCACAGAACGAGTGACACTGGACCTTTGCCTCAACTCCCACAAAGAGCTGCTGCAGGGCAGCAGTGTTAAAATGCTGGTGCTGCAGCTGCCCTCCAGTTCCTTAGCAGGATAGAACCCCTACATTTATCCTTGTTTTCCTCAGGTTTGTGAGTCTTGGCTTGACTCTGCATCCCATGTGCTTGTGCTGCAAGGTGCAGGTCCCCCAGCCCTGGTGGTGTCAGCTGTCCTTGTCCCAGGGGAAGGGCGTTATGGGAGAGCCCTGCTGGGACACAGGCTGCCACAACTCATCCCATGGCTGTGCTCATGAACGTTGGTCTTGTGACTTGCCCCAAAGTCTCTTTCATCCCTTCCTATCTCCTTGGTCCCTCGGAGTTCCCATGCTGGGCTCTTAAAGATTTAAAATGGCTTTAGTTAAGTATTGAAACTTTTTGCAACACATTGTTACGTTTTATAGGTTCCTGAGAGACTGAATTTCCAAAGCACTTTTTGTTAAGTAGCACAAACTTTAAGTCTCAGCTGTCTCTCCAACTTGTAGTCTCGCTCTACCAGCAGTTGCAGGCTTTGATCATCAAAATTTCTATTATGCAACTTGATTAAAGGTATTCAGATCTCAAGGTGAGAGCAGAGAGAGATTTACATTTGAAGTGATTTATTAACCTGCTGTAATTTAAGGTCATGCTAGTTTCAGAATATTGTTAGTCCTTAATTTTGGTCTCTTTTTGTGCTATCCAGTAATAGACAACCAACATTAGTTTAATTCAAAGGCTTTTTGCTTCCTTGGAGGAAATACTAGAAGGAAACAAAAATGCTGTAGTCATTAAAAGGGATTAGGAAAAAAAAGTGCTTTTGAATTCCCATTCTCAAAATCCCTATGCTACAAACACAACTGATTAATGCACCACCTAGGTAAGAAATAAAAAAATGCCACCAATGCCCCAACTCATATTGTACCTTTTATGTTACTTACTTAGTAGCGAGAGAGTGTGAGTGTGAGCTGTGAAAGGTGCAAGTAGGTTGTAACTACAGCCATTGCTTGGTAGTCTCCTTATTCTTGTGATATAAAATATCCTGGGTGGGCTAGGTCTGGAATAGACAAACATAGTTCAGCTATGCATATCATGACCATAATATCCTACTTTCTACCAATGTCACTGTGTGGTACAGGGGATAACAGTTCTAATCATTTTGTTAAACAGCTGTGTCATCCCACCCTTCAGGGAGAGGGAGCACTCAAGATTTGTAAATGCACGTGGTTGAAAGGAATCACAAAACTCAGAGGGTCCACAAAACCTTGAAGTTTTATTAGTAAGTTACACACTTGGCATGGAAATTGGTATGTTAGTCCCTGACCTATATAAGCACATGGCAGTGGGTTTTGGATAGGGAAGTAAGATGAAAAAGAAGAGAGAAAGAAAAGATGAATGAAAGAGAGAAAGAAAGAGAGAAAGAGAAAAAATAAAAGGAAGGATGCCCAGGCTTGGTGGGGGTACCTTTCTGTAGATAATTTTCTCTGCCCTGAAGACCAGTTTCTCTCTTTCTTTGCAAATCAGTGATCATGCACAGTCCATTCTTTCTGACCTTTCTGGATATGAGTCAGAGGGTTTCAGGGATCTTGGGCGGTCTCGATTCCCCTCTACATTCCATGCCCACTTCTCTGCTTCATTTCATGCTTGCACTGGACTGTTGTGCTTATCTCCAGCAGCCAGAAAAAGGATGTCTGTCACAGAAAAGCACTGCCCTACCTCAGTATGTTCCCCTTCTCCAGACACACCTTGGTCTTTCCCACAGCATGTTATTGCCAACAATCCTCAGTTGGCTCCACAGCCACCCAGCTGTTGGTATTTGAGACGTACACATTCTGCCCTTATCTTCTGGGCTTTTATACCAGCCCTTAACCATTTTTCAGAAAGCCAAGGAAGTTAAAGAGTATTTTGGGATTCAGGCATGGTACAGACAGTGCTCACGAAACACACTCACTCCATTGTTTTCATATGAGTCACATTTTATTTCCTTGAGAATAGAATAATAATTTGATATACATAAATACAAGGTTATGATTACCCTAAGAAAAATAACACAAAATTCAGGTATGATAGAAAGCCAGAATGATCCCAGTACAAGAGAAAGTCAGCCCTGAATGTACCTACACAGGCTTTATTGGTGAAACTCTGAGCAGGAGTTGCTTGTGCCTCTGTTGGGATGTGTTTTTGTGAGCATGTATGTCTGTCCATGCATGTGTAGCTCCTCTTTGCTGTGCCCTTTTTAGGCTGGGAAGTTGCATTTCATTTTCTGTTCTTCACCAATCCTATCACATGTGCGAAGAAGTAGAAAATAATTCTGCTTCTAGTTCTGCTTCTGTGCCCCTAAAAGAAGAAGTTAGTACTCAGGTATTGATTTCTTCCATATTCTGTGAGGACTTGGTCCCATTTCTGAGAGACCCAGGCTTAGATTTTGAAAATATCTGGTATTCTTTTAAAACAGAACCCCCCCCCCCATAGGGACAATTTATGGGGGAAAACCCACCAGACCCAAAAATGAAATCATGTGGGACATCTGCTAGAAGGAAAGGTAAACACGTGTGAGGAATTAGAGTTGGGGCGGTGGGCTGTGGGTCAGGGACAGAGGTGCTGACAGGTTCCAGGCAGAAGCACCTGAAAGAAGGGATCTTTGATGAGCCCCCAGGAACTGCACCCTGAGGGAAACCCTGTGCACGGTCTGTTAGATACACACATCTCTCTCTAACAGCTCTACACCAAACCCTGAGCTGGGCTCTCCAGACACTGAATGCACATCACAGTGAAAAGCAGTATCATCTCTTTGGAAGCGGACACAGGATCTGCCATGCAAATGTGAACTTTGGAAAGAGACACTGTAAGTTACCAAGATGACACCTTTGCAAACACATTAGTAATTACCTGCTAGTTAGATGCACTGTGAAAGATTCGTTCTTATAAACCCATGACACCCACAGTTACTCACTTTTGTGTTACTTTCTGAGCACTGCACGTGTGTTCTGGGGCCGCAGCAGGCAGTGCCTTTGCAAGCAGTGCAGGGAAGGCAATAACAGGATTAAACAAGTCTCACTTGCTCTATATTGTATAAATGTTTACAGGGGCTGATGACTTGCCTTTAATCCATAATATGACCAGTTGTGCCTCTGAGCACTGCAGCAGCATGAAGCTATGCAGGAGGAAAACTGGAGCAGAGAGCACATGTGCACACACACACACATTGCTGTTAAAATCCTGATTTTCTCTACTTAGTGACATAATAAAAGGTAACCTCCTAGAAGTGGCTGCTTGAGCCGCAGTGGCAGAATGCGACAATGGGAAACCCAAGGGCAGAGCTCTTTCTCTGCCAGAGGTGATGGAGGAAATGCTGCAGATGCACAGCAATGCTGCTCATGTTGAGAGCAGCAAGGAAGATGGTGTTGGAGCAATTGTTTTCTCTCTTTGTCCCTTGGTCCTGGTCTTGAAGGGTCCATAACTGCCTTTTGTACCCCTTGCTGCCTTTTTTGCACTGACACCCCATGCAGGATATTCATATTATGTTTTTAGCTGTGCCTTAAAACAAGTTCTTCCGAGCTCTTGGGACCACTGATTGGTAATTTGTGTTTTGAGTTTGTGTTTCTCACCTTGGGATCCTGACGTCATTCTGTTCCTTAACACATCATTTGGGATGACAGTGCTTTCAGAACTCCTTGCTATACAATATAGTCTTATCCATTGATTATCAGTTCCCAGGATTGATTAAGGCTTCATGTCCTTTGAGTTTTTGACAGCAGGACACTGAACAACATTTGTCATGCTAGAAGTAATAGGAAAACCCGAAAAAGTTTGTTTTAAAGGGGAAAACTAATTTAAAAGACATTGCATAATGAACTCGCAAAGAAGATTTATTCTTGAGAAGATGACTCCTGTTGGTGTTCAGCTGACCAGACATCTTGTGGATACTAGCCTGGGGAGGATATTTCCTCTCTGCCAAAGACTCAGAGTTTCACTGGTTTTTAAATTATTTTATATTCTCATCCTACTTTTATAAGTTTATGTAGTTCGAGTTTTCTTTACTTTTTATGTATTATATTGATTGTGTTACTTAAGATGTGGATCAGTCTATGTAACTGTATTGCTGTGATTTGAGTTCTTATGACTTGGTAGTTTCTCCTGTGTCCATTTTGTTCTCTGTTTTCATGCCCTGATTTCATTAGACATCTAAAAATATCTGGTAGTTCCCTAAGGTCACATATATGGTAATTAAAAATATGCCTTTAAATGGTGCAATATTAGCCAATGATAAGAATTCTGTGACAATATATATTACTTATGATTTAGAGGATAAAATTGTTTTCTTTTAAAGTATTTTGGGTTTTATTATGTGGTGAATGACCTTTCTACTGAAAGACCTTAGTAAAAAATACGCTGCTTGCATTTTTTCCTAATGCTTTTTGCTAAAGTTCAGAAGATCGGCACTGGGTTGCAGAGCCTATTTTCTCTTGCCTATAAATAACTCTGTATACAGAGCAGAGGAGCTTTAGCAGGGCCATGCCTGGGGGCTGGCATACCCTGCATGCCAGGGGGCACGGTCCCACGGGCAGCAAACCTGCTGTGGGCTGGAAAACAGAACCAGGTCGCAGGTCCGAGCTGTCCTCTCCCAGCAGTGGGGCTGCGAGGAGGAGTCAGCCCGGCGGCAGAGCTGCCCGATTCTCTGCTCTGCACACGTGTCTGTGCAGGCGTGCCCTGTGTTCAGGGCACTGAGCAAAGGCAGCAGCATCCCACTAGGGCTGACTTTATCCCCCTTTCCCCCAGGGCAGCTCCCACCACTCCTGTATCCTATAAAATCTGGCTGTGGACAGCTTTTTACATACAAAGGCAAGAAAAGGGAGTAAGAGATGCTATCAAATGAACGGGTCAATTCATACTTTGTATTTCACAATGCTGCAACTGCCTTTTTGCTTTTTAATCTATTGCTTCAATACAGTCTTTTATAAAGAACCATGTAATAGTTCCTTACTGTCCCTCAGGCTATGCTGGCTGAGGTTTCCTGTGCTTGGTAGCTTGATGTGAGAGTAATTGTTGCTGCTGTACAGCAACAGCTCATACTACCCTGCTTTGACTCGTGGGGCCCATTTGTTCCACCTGAGCCTGCAATGTTTACATGGCCAGTCCTGGATCAGTGGTCTCTAGTCACTTTTCTGTGTTGGCTGGGTCACCAGGAGCTGACCCCAAGACACAATCCAGACCTGAATGGGGAAAATCATCATCTGATTCCGCAGGGTAATTTGCCCCAGGCCAGCCTAGGGCTGATGGTGACAGAGCTGCTGTACACATTGTTTACTGTGTCCTCCTGCTGTGAGGGAAATGCCTGAAACGAATGGGGAAATTAGAGGGAATTTGTCATTATGTTGGTCCATTATTTATTCCATTTGGACTTCATCAGCTGTATAAGCAATGGGGATTGCCAGGACCCGCACATCAGAGCAGGGATACCTGAGTGGGAAGGTCTGACAAAAAGTGGAGAGCTCTGGTGGCATCACCTCCAGTGACCCTGTCACCTCCACTCCCATTGCTGGGGTGCTCACTGCAGCTAATGAAGCCCAGGGATGCTGGGGCTTATAACTGGGGTTGAAATATGAATAATTTCTATGTAATTTGCAAAACACTGTAACATTTGGTTTTAAAACCAGTAGCTATCAAACCTTCTGAATTTATTCCAAAGCCATTGAGTCTGGGACAGAGCTGCTAATCAAAGAACATAATGGACCTATAAAACTATGAGGTAGAGACCTACTTGTTAACCTCAGGGGACTGAAGGCGTGGAGGGGATCAATTTGGGCTGCACTTGCAATTTTTATGCCAGTATGAAAAATGTTCAGTATAAAGAGAGCAGGATGAGAGATGAGAGCAGGGAATTGGGCAAAGACTGCTTGAGGAATGTTCCCACGGGGAGGGAGGTTGCTGATCCTCCAGAGCTGCTTCATGACCAGAGCCTGGGGCTGTGATCTTTCATGTTTGTCACAGGTGAAGCTTATCTTGCACTGGGATGTGAAGTCAGGGCAGAAGCATTGCTGGACCTGCACTCTTTCAGGAAGAGTGCCTCACAATAAATTAATATGGCAAAGGAATAAACAGCCAGGTTAAGGGGCTTGCACACCCCCAAACAGAGTCTCAGAATAAACTGTGGTGGTTAGGGAAAGAGCTTTTGCTCTTGACATGTGGCTAGTTTGGAGGCTTGTGCTGCTGGGTGCTGGTTGTTGGGAAGTGTCACGATGCAGGACTTAGTTCCACATGCCCAAGGATGCAGAGCCGTTCATGCCGCTCCCCAGCCAGAGCTGTGACCCCTCCTCAGCTGGGTGTCACACAGGATGGCTCTCTGTGCTCCTGGGTGCAGGGGGTGCTCTGGTGCTGGTGTGCAAGTCAGATGGGAAGATGCCTCCAAAAGGCTTTGTGACCTCCTGCAGCTGCCATGGCACTGTGGCACTGGGGTGCATTTCTACCAGAAACCAAGCTGAAAAGCTGGGCAGTACCAGGGATACAGGAGACAAGAGTCATTCAGGAGGAGGCACAGGGTGGCATTCATCTTTCCTGGAGCAATATAAAAGAGTAATCGATTAGTGTTATTTGTGATGTTCCAGGGTTGAGAGGTACTCTGAAATATTCTGTACTAACACATTGCAGTGCTCCATGTTGCCTGCTGCGCTTATTTTTTAAAAACTTCTGGGGTGAATGAAGTGCTAACTGTAATAGGTGTTTCATACATGGTGAGCTTTCTGGACTGTGCAGGGAAGGGTCTGATTTTCTTCCTGAATTAAATAGGTACTTAAATCTAGCTTTTTGTACTTTATGGTTTAGAGACAGGATGAACAATTTTCTGGTTTATGGACTGCAATTATTTAAGTACTTTAGTTAAAGCTCTTGGCATAGTTTTTAATCCCTTTGGGAAAGTACTAACACCAAAATTCTTTAATTCCATATATATGCATGAATAGAAACTTCACAGCCATGGGCAGCCCTGCTGCTTGGTGGTTGCAGGAGAGCTTTGGACTGGTTGGGGTGCCTGTTGTTGTTCACTACTTTTGAGCAAAGAGTAGTCCAGGAAGAAAATCTACATTTCTTTTAGAGTGTTAGTAAAGAAGTATAAATATTCAGGTGGCTTCATTGACAGCAATGGCCCAAATATACTGAGAGGGGACGGATAGAAGGATGCCAGTGCCCTGGTCTCACTCCTGCTGTAGCTATGGATTTGTGGTTCCTCAGAACCTTTCTTCCTGCTTACAGCTGCACTGGGGCTCTCATCACACGTCTGGGTTTGGCTTTCGTCTTTTAGTTGCTCCTTCCACTGCTTCCACATCTACAGCATCTTTGGGTGGACAACAGGTCCATTGGTGCTATGCAGCGCTCCCGGGGCACAGAGATAAAGAGAAGTATCCCAGGGCTTGAATTCTTGACCTTCCCACGTCACAGTGCAGTAATTGCTGGTGCTGGCCCACCATGGCAGTGCCAGCCCACCGCTGAGGCTGCTCAGTATGGCTGCAGCCTCCGGAGAAACTAGGGGATTCATCTTCGTGGGAGGAGCCCACCGACACCCTGGAGTCGCCACTGGAAGGCAGGGGATAGTGTGCTCTCCTCTCCTCAGCACCAGCCCATGCATTTTACTCAAATAAATTAATCCTTTTCAGAAGTGTAATCACTAAACATTCTTTCTTGTTGTCCCCAAGACTTGCAGTGCTTTGTTGCAGCATTTGTCAGGCTTGATAGTTCATCTTTTTCAGTTTTTAAGCTTGAAGAAATTGAAAATAGAGCAGGTCAGCAGATGGCTGCATCATTGAAAGTCTCATCACTCCTCTTTCTCCCTGCACCACTTCTTGCTTATTTATTATTTTTTTTTCAGTTTAAATGTCTTTACACTTACAGGAGTTGATCTGTGGATGAACAATCCAGAACAGCTTTCTGGATTAGTCTACATTCCTATGTGTTTTGGTTTCTTCCCTGAGAGGGGCAGCCATCCAACTCAAACATGAGTATTTGGGTAGTTCCCGAGTGGGAAGGGAAGATGGTGCTCCAGGCCGCTGTGTGAGTGTGAGTGGGTCTTGGTGCACTGGTGCTCCCCCAGCTGTTTAAAGGATATATATTTGTACCTTGTAAGCAAAACTCTCCTTATCGATTAATTGAACTGGCAGAGTGACTTATTGCCATAGAGGTACTAAAGACAGGAAGCACAGAACATAATTTTTAGATTGGCTATAATTTAGAAATATTGCTGATGTTACTGTGTCTTGACAAGACATTTAAAAAAAAATTGCTCTAAGCTGAGGTGCCAGCTATGGAGATAAATGTGTGATCACGTCATTGCTGTTAGAAATACTGAGAAAAATATTCCAGAACCCTCAAGGCTGGACTGAGCATGTGTGCCCTGGCTCCAGGAGGGTGGTGGCTATGCAGAGCCTACAGGTACTTACTTGGGTGGTGGGGAGGGGCTGTTCTGGGTGTCCTTCTCCAAGGGAGAGGGCAGTTCTGGGTGCCGAGCAGAGGACCTGTGAGGGGCTTGGGGTGCTGGTGATGTGTGAGTCCTGCCTGAAGCACAGCTATTTCTGTCCAGATAATGCTCTGGATTTCCCTTTGGGCTTAATTAAGGTCACTCACTGTTTGGATGACTGCTGTGAAGGTAAAGGTGTTTGGTTCTGAGTGCCCACTTCTCTGGGCCCCTCCATGGACAGATGGTGAAAGAGCCTTGGGGGTCCTGGAGTCTGATAGGTGTGGGGGGTGGGAGCCCTGCAGGACACAGCTGTGGCAATTCTCTCCCAGCCCCTTAGTAGTCAGGAGAGTAGGCAGCCTGCCATGCTTGTGTGGCCTTTTTAGCAGCAATTAGAGAAAATATCCCAGGCTTCTAGGGGACAAAAGAGGGAAAGGGCTCTTTTGGAGACTTACGTGAAGTCAGTCCCTAATGGGATCAGACATCCCTGGGCAAGTCCAAAGCTTTCTCTAGCTTTGAGCTCCATGGCAGTGTACCAAGAAACTTTTCCACTTCACAGCAAAGCTTTCTTCCAAGCAAGGTGAAACCTGGAGGGTGACATCCTCATTTGCTGAGGTGTGCTCTTCCACTTTTGCCTGTGCAGTTCTGGCCCCGGGTTTCTGTGGCAGCAGTGATGTACAAAAAGAGCATAGTGGCTAAGACAGAAATGTGCCTGCAGCTTTGCCTGTCCTTGCCTTTGTAAAATGAGTTTGGAGACTTCCAGTAGAGATCATGGTATGTTGCATCCACAAACCCTGGCCTGAATGCCTGAATCATTATCAGTACAGACATTCAGCAAAGAACATAAAACATTATTTGTACTTGCAAAAGTAGTTACTGGCTACAAGTAGAGTTAGTATATCTAACAAGTAGCCACTGCTGGTTTCTGGAGGACAAGGGATGTGATTTGGGCTTCAGTGAAAGGTGTTGGGTATGTCTGTGTTTATCTGACACCCAGGACTTGGTGTGTAACTGGTCATGACACCTCCTTGAGAGGGCTCTCATGTTGAGCTGCTGATACCCATCAGGTAGAGGCTGAGAGATGCCAGATGGTGACAGAGGGCCAAAAGAATGAGGGAAAAAGAGGAAGACAAAGTTCTGAGGGCCAGAAGGAGAAAATGGCGAATGGAAGATTTGATTTACTGAATGGCAGCAGCACCTATCTCAGAGGTAAGATTAAGAACAAGAGCAGTGGGGAGCTGAGGAGGAAGAGAAGAGATTCAGAATAAATCTGGTGGTGATGAGAGCACATGGGATGCAGAGGGGGCTAAGCATGAGATGTTTGTGTTTAGCAGAGATGGCACAAATCAGATGGAATCTCATCTTTGAAGGAGATGAGAAGCTTTTGGCAATGGTGGCTGGCTGCACATTCAGATGAAAAGCATCAGGGAAGAAATGGGTCCACGTTTGAACTTCTGCATCAGTTCCTAGCAGGCAGCTATCCACACTGGGGCTAAATTGTTGGCAGTCTAATCACTGAGGCCATGGAGCAGATGCATGTATGGGCTACAAATGTCCCTCCTCTTTAGGGGAGCACAGTTTAGTGAAACCAGTGCAACCTATGCTCTGTTGTAACTAAAAGAAGAGTACTGTCTGTCCAGCAGCTTTCTGGAAGAAAAGATGACATCTCTGGTGAGATCTTGTGGGAGTTATTAAATTTCCTGGCTTTTTTATTAAATTTTTTTGAAGATCTGCTCTTCCAGGCTCTGCAGTTTGTGTGAATGGCCTAAGGTAGAGAAGTACCTGGAGAAGGAGTGAGCTCCAGGGCCCACATTTGCCACTGGTTAAGAAAAGGGCTGCACTGACATCTGTCTGTGGTGTTTTTATCAGAACTCCTGCCCAAACGTGCATTGGCGATCACAGGCTGGCAGGCTTACTTACACTGTTGCACTGCAGTCTGGAGCAGAGAATCTGCATCAAAGAAGATATCTATTTCCTTGTCTTGTTGCATAGGTATGAAAAAGAGATATTAAAATGTGTCATAGTAACAGCAGTGCAATGCAAATGCTGTACTACTATCTTTAAAAGACAGAGGACATGTTATTAACAGAAAAAGTTAGACTGGATAAACCTATACGGCTTTAGCACGCTTCCCTGTGATACCTCTGGGTCTGAACCAGGCACACACTCAGATTTCCAACCATGAAAATACTGGCTATTTAAAAAGCAGTAAATTATTTTTGAGTGTTAAAGATGCTTCATATTTTCTATGTGTTTCTTGTAATGCAAAATTATGTTACTAGTTCAGTTGGTTGAAATTTTCTATGTGAAACATTAATCTGAAAAACAAGGCTCTGCAAAGTTGACTCAGGCTGTATGAAGACAAATTATTATTTTTTGAAGAAAATTATACTTTAAGGAAACAGGAAATACTCATTTTTTAAAATGTCATATTTGTATGAAAAATATTGCTTGTTTTCCAGGCAGACATCTTACAGTGTCTACAGTCTGTGAACTGATGATTTATTTTGCCTAACTGGAGGTAAGGAGCATTTAATGAGGGGTGGATTTGGTCCCAAAAGAGGCTGGCTGGTTACCAATATTTTTACACCCTTATGTTGTTCTTTGAGACATTATTTCTGTAAAATACATTGAAAACTCAATTAT
Organism: Callaeas wilsoni; assembly: GCA_013398955.1. Taxonomy (NCBI): domain Eukaryota; kingdom Metazoa; phylum Chordata; class Aves; order Passeriformes; family Callaeidae; genus Callaeas; species Callaeas wilsoni. The sequence goes on along the minus strand of VWPU01001724.1, from coordinate 476,022 downwards.
GCCCCCTTCACACACCTTGTCAACAAAACCTTTCTAAGGCTAGTTAGAACTGCCCAATTTCTGAGGTAAATATGGCTTATACTCAGATTCATTCTGTATATATGGTGTACACTCAGAAGTTGTCTCTCACTGCTGGCAGTCTGGCCACCCTGGTCCTGTGTCTGCTGGGACTGGAAGGAGAATAAGGATTTAGGCTTCTCCACCAAGGAAGAGGTTTTTCTGTGTCTATGTCATCTCATAAGCCTTAACTTGCCATTAGGGAATTTTTTTGATCAGCTACATGTTTATTCATAAATTGGAGTAAGAAATGAAAATGGTCTATTCCCTGTTTTATAAGACAGTATCTAATTACTCACATGCAAGAAAATGATTGTTTCTCAGGGTAACACTGAAGCCTGTTACTCAAAATTAACACAAACTATATACAATTGAAAAAATGAAAGATTTTTGGATATATATTTTATTTGACAGTGGTTTAGAATATCATACAGTAAACAAGATTTCTGTAAAAGTTAATTTATCCATAGTGGTGCGTTTCATAAAAATAGTTGCTCACTTACAGCCTTTCTGTGACTATTAATACATGGAATTATATTTATAGAGATAGAGCTGTACAAGGTAAATTCACAGCTAACACTACACAGAAATATTATTTGGAATGGGGTTTAGATGATGTGCTGTCTTCACAGGTTATCGATTACAGCCGCATAAAGCAATTACTGCACAAGGAGTAGCTGTGAACTGTGCAAATTAGAGTTTATGCAAGCATAATCTCAACTGTTTTTCAGATTTCATTGTTTGCTTTCTTTATACATAAAAATAAGATAGTGGGACGTGCATCTACACTACAGAAGCATTGTCCAAAATCAGATTCAATAAATTAATGGCAAATTATATTGGATTCTAGTTCAGGGGATAAAGATTTTGTTTTTCCATTAAATAAGAGTTTTATAAACAGCTACATGGACTTGTGCTTTTTTAGAAATTATAAATGGATTTTTCTTTCTAAAAAAAAAAAAAGTTTGAAAGCTGCAAAATCCTTGACTTGAGGCTTTTCAAATAATTGGACAGGAAGAAACATATCTATTAATTTCGCAGTCCAGTGCAATGTTTGAGACATACGGTAATGTGCTAATTTCTTGGAACAAAGCCAATCTCAATCTAGTTTTTCAGCAGAGCATGTGAGGAACTAAGATTGCTAGTGAACAATAATTTTTAAATACGAATTTTTGACAGTACTTAGCATTATGATTTTTTTTTTCTTAATTACCAATGTATTATTGCCCAGGATTTTGTTTTGATTTTGACAGACGAGTAAGCATATGCACACTTACACAGACACACACACATCTTTTTGAAACAAGATAATGACTGATTGACTGAACTCGGAGTTATTTCCTGTGAAGGCAGACTGGAATGTTTACCTGGCACTTAAGGCTTGAAATTCAAAACAGACAAGCAAGAAAGATAAAAAAAAAAAAAAAAAAAAATGGAGATAGGGAAAAAATGGTAAAATGGAACCCATTTTAAAAATGGAAAAAGGCTGAATTTACCAAATGAAGACACCAACAACTGTATTTCAGAAACCAGTCTAATTATTGTTGACGTGTGCCTGAAAGGCACCTGCTCTGCCAAACTGAGGGGATGAGAGGTGAGAGTGTCCTAAGTAAATGTGGATGGGTATGAAACATAGCACTGTTGATAAGTGACGCTATCATCTTCTGCAGGAAGGAAAGGCCTTTCCTTAAGGAAACTGCAGCTTTTTCTCTGTAGCACTCTTCCTTTCATTGCAAGGGCCTTGCAGATGTCTGCGGTTTGAGCCTGACCAATTGGTTTGTGTGCTACCTCGCAGGACTTGGGGAACCTGTAATAAATCGCTTTTGAGAATAATTTGCAAATACAACTCCACCCTAACTCCTTTCCAATGTACAGAAATATGGTTTGTTCACAAAAATGGCAGTAGAAATGGTATCACAGAAACTAATCCACTGGATTCCCCACTCCTCCCGTAGCGCCCAGTGAACTATGCTACAGGGTACCACGTGGACTATCCCAAAGCGTTAACAGTGGAGATGTGTCATGGGTGTACAGTTCCAAACGATGCTTTAAAGAAACCCTTTAACCCCTGTCTAGATATGTCGAGAACAATTTATTTACAACATTTTAGCTCCATGAAAAGATCCTCTCTCGGTTTCAGCTTGCTCCGTGCAGTTTTATTTAAGGCGATGTTCCAGTTTGTGATTGCTCTAACTTGTTCCAGTTTCTTGATATAAAGTTTGAATGAAATCCAAGTCCTTCATGCAGTGGGAAAAAAAATGCTAAAGCTACACTGCACTATCCTTCTCTGATGTACTGTCCTTCATATTGTTTTGGTTTCTTCCATAGCTGCCAAAGTCCCTAAAATGGAACTGGGACTTTAGGGTCGATTTTAAATCTCTGTGTTGACTATATGCTTTTGAAGTTATTAGATACTGTGCACATTGTCATGGAATTACACACTAATGTTTTCATTCCTCAATGCTTTGTGTATATGTGTGATAGTTAAAATAAATTAAAACAAACCAATGTGAGACAAAAACTAAGAAGAATGTTCTGCGTCAGTTTGAGACAGTTAGAGGGCAACAGTCCCTTGCTTATCTGCTCATGGCAGAAGTACCAGACTTCAGGACGCTAGGTAGCTTATCTGAGCCAGGGATTTTCCACGGGCCTGGAGAGACCGTTGCCTTTCGAACTGTGGTATTGGTGCTGCGAGTGCTAATGGAGTGGAGATGTCCCTTCCTGGGGAACTCGCTGGGTTTCCCGTCAGGGTCCCTCTGGCTGTGGTCCATATCACTTCCTGGTGAGCTGCAGCGGTTGCTACTGTATGTCTTGGTAGCTCCTGTATCGATCTTGACATGGTCGGGTGCTGCAGCTGACTTCTTCTCACTGGTGTTTGTGGATCTGTGATCTTCTTTTTTGCTAAGAGATCCTCCTCTCTTGCTTTCCGGCTTCCTCAGCCTCCCAAACTGTTCATCACTGGTTCCGGCACACATGTGCTCTCTTGCGCCAGCCTCGATCATAATGCTGTGTCCCACCGCTTTGCTTTCTGAGGTGGGCCTGCCACCATCAGTGGTCTTATTTTTGCCTTCTGAATATCCTTTCCAAGAAGCCTCTTCATGCTTTGACCTGTCTACCTTTTTAGGACTTGCTGACCTTTCTCTTTGTTCTCCTAACCTTTTCTTTTTGTGACCGTTCACCGAAAGCTCCTTTGGTTTTCTTACATCGTGTTCCCTCTTGATATCCCATGTTGGCTCTGGGCTTATCTGGTGAGAAGGGTCAGAGGGTGGGGCTATGTGTGATGAAGATAATGGTGAGATTATGTCGTCGAGGGAAAGAGCTACTTCCGGCAGACCTGGGGAGGTGGCAGAGGGAGCACTCCAGGAGTTTGGTTCGTCTGTTGTAACAACAAAGAGAAGAGAGTTAAGGGCGTATTCAGCAGCACAGAGTGTATTGCATAGGCAGATGTATTCTGAGCAACACTGATGCCCAAGCCATGTACCAGCCTTAAACCCCTTTGTTTCAGGTGAGGTGAAACTCCTTCAATTGTGGAGCCAAGAGGGAGAAAAACAAAAATAATCTCTCCAGAAAAAAAAAAAAGTACAGGAGACGCAAGAACCACAAAGCTGGTAGCTGCAAATACTGAAAACCCTGGTCTTTTTATCATACAGATTCCACTTTCCTCTGCCTATGTTAAATTATTCTTAAAATAATAAAGGCACGTGCTCATGAAATCGAATAGCCTCTTTTGTAGCTGTATAATGGATTTCTTAGCTGGGCAATATCAGTGCTGTCTCTGAGGACAAATGAGAAGGACTTTCTGCCATCTATTAAACATGTCCCTACAAGCATATAATAATTGACAAGAATTTGTAGCTCAGATAAGGTCATCATTGAATTCTGTCTCATATTTTTCCTAAACAGATATAGTATTGCAGAGTTTATGGCCCCACAATTCTTACAGGGTACTTACACAGCTCTGCCTTTATATCACAGCGTCAGCTGCTGAGTCTCCTGGTTGTGCATTTTGAATTTCTCCTGGTTACTTAGCCTCAACACAATATGGTTGGATTGTGCAGATCTTGTTTAATTTAGCTAAATAGATGTCTCCTTTGCTGAATCACGATGATTTTCCTAATCCAAACCAGAGTATTCTGGGATGCCTTTCTCTTGCATATACATCCTCATTTATTTTGATTAACCTTCTGGCAGAAAACAAATCCATCATGATTAATGACAGCATGGCTCCTATTCTTACCCATCTACTTAGAGGTTAGAGAAATCACTGAACTTGGCTAATGTCATTCCCTGTTTAGCACCACTGCCTGGCTTTGAACCGTATGAGGAATAATCTGTCAGAGATGAAGGACTATCTCAGGAATCCATGGAAACGAAGTAGAACTTGTGGCAAGAGCTGTATATTTTAAGGGGGAGAAAATGTAACCTTCTAGCTAAAAAACAAGCGTGGACTTCTTCAGGTCAGGACTAGTATCTCTCAGTGATATCAACTGCCCTTTAAAAAAGTAACATGCATTTTTCTCAGTGCTATGGCAGCTTTCAAATTGTTATGGAGATGCACATCATCTAAAAAAATGAAACAGATTCTACTGCCCAGCCTGGGATCTGCAGCTTGCTTGACTAAAACAGCACTTTTAAGTTAATAGCTGGATTGAGTGATTGCTGTCTTGCAGATAAAAATAGAAGAGACAATAGTGAGGTGGGTGACGTAAAGGGAGGGAGCAGCACAGTTAGCTGAGAAGCTATTTATTTTCCCAGATGGTGTTTGTCATATGCTTTTGCATAATGAGCATATGTGTGGAGAGGATTAGCATTTGAGAGGGGTAGAAAGCACAAGTTCTGTGTAAGACAAATAAACATTGAGCTGGGAATCTAAATGGGCTGAGGGTCTCAACTGAATTTAAAAAAAAAGAAATCACACTTTCTTACCCTCCAGTTAAGGGTGACTAATGTACCATCTGCTCCCAGCTTGGCACTCAAGCAAGGAAAAGTAAGAGGAAGACTTGTGCATGTAGAGTGATCAGCTCCTAGGAGTTTGCCTACAAAAAGCATTGACTTTGATGGGCTTGTTCTTTTCTTCTGTTCTTCTGCACCACCAGCCTGGTACAGGACCACAGCCTGTGTCTGATGGGGGAAGCACAGACCCCCCCTGGCTCTTCTTCAATCTGAAATCCAGGGGATCTCATTTTATTTAACACTTGAGTCAGGAACCTTGCATGGGGTCCAAATCACTAAAACTATCCTGGGACTCAGCATAAAGCTGCCTATGTGCACCAGCAAGGTACCTGAGCCAACTCTGAAGAAGCCACCTTGAGCTTTGGAAAATGAAGTTCATACTTTTCATGGCATTGTCACTCCTACCCAGGGCAGAGGTGGTGCCAAGAGTTGGACCAACATATTTGTCTGAACTACAGTCTTCTTTCCTAGTTGTTCATGAGATGTTTTTCACAGTTATTCAGTGTCAGTGAAGAGCAGTGGGCCGTTATCCAATCTTGTGTTGGGCTGTGAGAGATTCTAATTTCAGAAATAGCCTGTTACCTTGGGTAGTATCAGCTGCACACCAGTAAAAACACCAAATAGCCTGGGGCAGCAAGATGCTTTCGGGTAACAAGACTGCCTCTGTGGAAAATGTACCACTATGCTCAAAACAGGTGTTTCTCCTCCAGGAGGACAAACCAGGGGGCCACCATTCAAACCCAAGGTGGGAAACATCTCTTGTGGCTCCTCTGAGGCACAAAGGATAATATGGTACCTGTTATTTGTGGGATGCTCAGGAGAGGAGACCTGGGGGTTAGTGGCCTACTGCTTTATTCTCTGGAGATGACAGAATTTCTTCCACTTTATTTTTTAAAGGGGATGAAAAAACAACCAAATGTTGTAGTGAGAAATCATAGTGGGTTGGAACATACTTCAACAAAAGTGAATCAGCATATCATAGTATAGTGATACATAACTATAGGTGTCTATAAACTGGGACATGCCATATTATATGCATTACTGGATTTTAGCTCTCCCCTAGAAAATCCTAAGTAAAAGACAACTTGGACAACTAAGCAAGAAAACTTGTAGCCACAGCTTAAAGGAAGTTTGGCTGTGGGACAGCCCTAGCTGGGTCACTGGCTGCACTATGTTTAAAATTCTTGCTGGGAAGGCACCTATATATAGGCTGTATTTCCAGTGGTTGTGGAACAATGTTGCCATGGAATAAAACTTTCATTTATATTCTGGGGCAATATAGCACTTGCAAGTAAGAGGAAAATGACTTTCTTTAAGGTTTAAGTACCATAAATCTGAGACAGCCAAACCCAACCTAACCTGCTTTTCTTTCAAATGAAATGACATTATATAGAAAGTCATCCTCAGCATTGGTAGACGTTAGTGTCAACAAGCCATTGTTGCAATATGTCACTGGCTAGTGAGGAGAATACTCATGTGAGGGTATTGAAGCCAGCTTCCCTCTAATGTTTGAACATTATGAAAAAACAGAAAAATCACTAGATTAGAGCAAAGTGCAGGAATGTAAATAATTTGTTGCTCAAAAGGAAAACCTTTTAAAGAGCTGTGTTCAAGCCATAAGGGTTCATTTGGACTTGTTCAACCAGCACTAAAATGATTGCTTCTCCATAACAAATATAAACAGGAGAAAAACGTAAAATTTTATCCTGCAGAGCAGTTAAACTAGTAATTTATTTTCATGCTTATACTCAGCTTCTAGCTACATTTTCAAGAGAGTTACTAATATTTCTGAATATATTTTATTCTGTTGGTCTAAGGCTTTTTATGAAACCTTTGTGTTAATTGGGAACATAACCTGTTTTACTGTCTGTTATTCCAACGTATCTCAAAGCATTTTGTAAACATAGTAAAGCACACACAGAGAACTGATTTTACTTTTTTCTTCCTTCACCTCTGGGAGGAGCTGAAAACAGTATTTGTTTAACAGAGCATGAACTACTAATGCCCAAACAACTTGCAAGAAGATGAGAAGGATATTGCATTCAGTTGCAACTGCTGGAGAGATTTAGAGACAACATAGTTTTAAACTAGTTTCTGACTCTGTCATCATTGATAACATCCTTACTGTGAGAGAAATTGTTTTCAAAAGTATATCTCTCACTGAAGGCTAATAGATGCCTTGTCCTTTCTTTGAAGGGAAAAAATCTCCCTTGACCTACTAATTTAGACAAGACAAATGAGCTAGGAGCAGCACTGTAATCTGTCACTGTGATGGCATTTCGTTTGGTGTAATTTAGTAGGTGTTTATTGGGTGGCTTTTAGTTTCTGCAAGCTACTGTAACACAATTTGGTGGCACTTTTCCATGGGATGTGTAAGAATGACTCACCTACGACCTGCTTCGCACAACTCCCAGGCAAAGGACTAAATTGCTAACTGAGTAAGAGCTACCACAGACACAAGATCTTGAGTGTGTGGGAGGACAAGTGGGAGATGAACACAGACATTTTGGGGGAAGAGCGACATGGGGAGAACATCAGGAGCAGAAGTTTTCTGTCTAAAGGCTTTTTCGTTTGAGGTAGAACTGCCACACATGTGAATTATTTGTTTTGCTCTGTCAGCTCTCATATTCAATGGAGTGGAAATGAGGGTACTACTCTCATGTGTCTAATTGTTCCCCTCTTCACTATTCTACCTGGATCCAGTGCTTGATGATGGCTGAACCATGAGAATAAGTATCCTGGCTTTACTCCTAATAGAGATGAAAGCTCTGCTCATGGACCTCTGATTTGTGGCTAAGTTCTCCCTTCGCATCAAAATATTTTAGATAATTGTTTAGCAGATTATCAAGGACATGTGATTTTTCATCAGATGTAATTATCCATAAAGTACTAATATTAATTTATTGAATATTTAGTAGTAAAAGTAGAAATTACATCAAATTTTATTACTTAAGTACAATAAAATCTCAAAGCCTTTTTAATTTTCAAATTATATGAATAATGTACAATATATTAAAGCTTTGAACACTTTCATTAGTCTGAATGAAGTGTTTTCTGAAATGTCTAAGCAGCTGCTCTCATATCTTCCCAGAATTATTTTCCTAGGGAATCAAAGAGGGTTTGATTGAATAAAAAATACGGTGCTTTATTTTTTCCCTCCATTTTTTGTCTGAAATTATGTATTGCCAGGAGGTGGCAAGCAGTTCTTACAGATGCTGCTAATAACAAAAATGAGACAAATTGTCCCCTGGTGAGTATCCACTAATGTTGGCAGTGCTAGACCAGGAATGCATTTGGGTCTTTCTCATTATAGCTTGACATGTCTTTGATGTTCCTGATTCCATTGGTCTCCTGCAGCTTTTCTTTAACGCTCTCTAAGGAGGGATATTTCAGAATATATAAAGAATCTTTAATCTTTTATCCTGAAATTTTCACAGCCCAAACACACAGCACCCTTTGTCTCCTGAAATAAATGATTCTCTGAAGATTTCATGGTTAGAAAAGCTCTTGGTACTTTCTGTTCAGCAGAACAGAACAGAAAAGCCTTATGGAAGTGTGACACAATATGCCACTCTTTCCCCCAGCCTCTCCCAGAAAGGGAGTGGCAATGGGCTCTGCCCCCACCTTAGGGCCTGCCTGTACTTCTAGCTATAAACTGCAAGTCTTGTTAATTATTCAATATGCTGTGCAAAAGTTTTCTCACAAATTACACTTTTCTTGGCTTAAAATTACGCTTTGCTCGTCTCCCCTTCCACTGAACTTAACCACATTCAGGTCCCTGAACACCAGTAGCCCTGGAAGCAAACACCGATGGATTTAGGTGCCTCCTGCTGTGATTTGGTACTTCCTTTGGTCAGTCACTGTGGGCACATCCAGGTGGGATGTTCTTTCCATCATTAGTTCTGCTCTTATGCTTTACAAAGGTATGATGGCAGCGTGCTATGGGTGCAAAATGTTAATTCTATGTATAGGAACTAGATACACGCCATATATATTTACAAAAATAAATCCAGGTTATACTCGGTTATTTCAGTATATGAACTACTTCTCCTTTCTCATACGTGCAGAATGATTAGCTTAGTATTTTGAAGTCTTGTTTCTGATGTAATGAAAATCTAATCTAATTATTAGCTATCTTAATGTAGCCATATTTGTTACACCACTTGCCTGTTTGTACTCAACAATGACATGGTGACTCTGAATGTTTAGAGTATCTTATAAATATAACTTTAAATGTAGCTTTGCTCAAGAGTGGAACCTTTCTACTTTTTGGTAATTAGTGTTTTTGGCTTCCCACATTTTTTTTCAAAAAATTGAGGACGGTTGCTCAGAGTAATCAGAGTTTGTTTACAAGTCATGAAAGATTACAGGAAAACAAACATGCATCTGAGTCCTGACATCTTTCACTTCCAAATTTTTTGCTTGGCATTTTCAAAAGAGCAAAATGATTCATTAAGAAAGACTGATATTTGGGGTATGAAACAATGCCAGACCTAGTTTTTCTGTTCCCAAAGCCATTGTTCATGTTTGTTTTTGTCACCGGTCTAATACTGGAAAAGGTGGCCACTATTAATATTACATGGAGCTATTGATGGCATGGCTTCTGCAGATGTTCACAAGAACTGAAGATATATGAATCTAAGTGTAGTGCAAGTGATGAATGCGTCTATCTCTTCTGTAAACATGAAACGTTTAACTTTACATCCAGAAAATTCAGTCACTGACCTATTCCAACACTGGGAAGTCCCTATTCCAACACTGGGAAGCACAGCTCTTGGCTCAGTTCCTAGTGCCATTGATACTACGATGCCCTACTTCTTTTCATGTTCCTGGTCATTACTGATGAGCAACAATTTAGTTCCTTTGGGTTCATTACATCCATCTTCCATTGTATAATTTACCTAGATATTAAATGGAAGATGCCCTAAATATTTCTGCAGCAGATACGGTGTTCATAAAGTTCTTGCAAGGACCATCTAATGAGACTTTGAATGATCTCATCTCAGGTAAAATTCACTTTCATCGCCTTTTCTGTTCTCTGCTTAGAGGTTTGTTAGAGAAGTGCTTTCATGTTCAGAGATCTAATTTTAGAATTATTGCAACACTTCAGAAAGAGCAGATTGTTAGTTATGCTGGGAAGACCAAATCTACAGAAGCTCAGGAGATGATCTTACTTGGTATTGGAGCTAAGGAAACAGAGAGAAATGGAAAATGTAAACTTGGGACAGAGAGGGCAAAACTGTATATTGCAAGGAAAAAAGGTTTAAAAATCCTTTAGAAAAATGCTGAATGTTTTCTTGCAACAAGAAAGCCACACACGTTGATTTGTGTCTGCTTTAATCTGTAGCAAGCACTATGGATGAAAGCACTTTTCAATTTTTTATGTAATGTAGTCTTTAAATATGGTTAACGAAGAACCATGGGAAGCAACTGATCTGACTTGGAGGGTTCCTACTACTATTCTGCACTGGTTTTGATCGTACATTATTATACCCAGGGCATCATCAGTAAATCCCTTTCCCTGAGTTAGTTCTTTAATTATGGCACTGCGTCACCAGTATTTTACTGTCCTTACCACTTGAGAAAATAATTTAATTGCTTCACGGACTCAGAGAGAGAGGTGGCTCAAAAGACCTCTGGAAATAGATATCTGCTCTTCTGTTGAACATGTACACAACCAGAGTTGGGGAGTTCCTGACGGGAAACCCTTTTGGAGGCTGTGGATCAAAGCTGAGTGGATGAACACAGAGCTCTACAACCATCACCCCACATCAGGTCCTTTTTAGAAAACACAGGCCACTGCAAGTAAGTGGTCTGAGACCTTTCAGGCTACCACAGGAGATAACTAATGAATTCAGAAACACTCAGACTTTCTGCCATGGAGAGCAGGTGGCCTGGATAGTCTTGGATGATCTTGGGATGCTGCTTTAGCACTCTCCTGGTTACTCTGCCATTGTTCACCCCTTAAGTATAAATCGCATCCATAAACAATTCACTGCGATTTTGTAATACTGCCTAAGCTCTGTGTCATCATTTGACTTTCTCCAACATCACTCACACCTTACAATAGGGTCAAGACTTTGACACTGACCTTACAACAGCAAGAATAAAAAGGGTAATTTTTCTATGCAGAAAAAAGCTATCCAAAGCACAGGATGAGAGAGCGGAAAAAATAAGGAGCCACACCTACAAGCAGGTTGTATTTCAGAATATTAATGTAGTATGAAATGTATTTCAGGTAAATTAATGTAGCAAATTGGTTTACTAATTTACCATATTAGTCTTCTGACTGTAAATCTTAAGGCCAGATGATTATGGGTACACAGTTTACCTGTCATTTCAAGACCCAGTTTCATTTATTCCATAGATATGACTCTAGTAAACAGTCCTATCAACTAAGTATTTAAATCATTATGATCACTAATCTGAGTGAATTTGGTGTGAGAGACCGAAATGTTAATGGTTAATGACTAAAACAATTGTCCATTTGCAAAAGCAGCAGGTGCTTTGCTGAGAATGTGCAAGGTCACCGCTCAGTAGCAGAGGAGATGTGCACTAAACTTTGTTTAGGGACAAGCTGGGTTTTGAGCCAGGTAAGAGAAGAGTCTGATAAGAAGCAGACCCTGTGAGGTGGCATAATACTTTTTATCATGCCAATGTCCTCCCTTACACAACAGGCTCAGTTGTAAAACTCGTCTGTGGAGGTATCAGGACATTCATGTTATTCATCCCTTCTGAGGGGGCACAACTGGCTCAACTACAATGACGTGAGAGGCAGCTGTCATGTCTTAGAAGGTTCCTTCCTTCCTTCCTTCCTTCCTTCCTTCCTTCTTCCTTCCTTTCCTTCCTTCCTTCCTTCCTTCCTTCCTTCCTTCCTTCCTTCCTTCCTTCCTTCCTTCCTTCCTTCCTTCCTTCCTTCCTTCCTTCCTTCCTTCCTTCCTTCCTTCCTTCCTTCCTTCCTTCCTTCCTTCCTTCCTTCCTTCCTTCCTTNCCTTCCTTCCTTCCTTCCTTCCCTCCCTCCCTTCCTTCCTTCCCTCCCTCCCTTCCTCCCTTATATATTTTTTTAAGTGATATTTTTAAGTGTTATATTGTTATGTTACTATAGCTAATAATAACCAAAATGCTTACGTACCTACTTTCCATTTCAACCAGACTGATCTAAAATAAACCCTATATATATATATTTATAAACACAAATCGTTCAGTGTTCCTTCAATCTAATCCCCCCCAAGGGATCTATTAAAAAGAACTGCAGTTACCCTCGCCTTCAGGGACGGGTAGTAACACTTGGTAAATTAGATTTTTCCTTGAATCAGCTTAATCCATCTGCATAAATGTTACAGGATTACTAATACTGAAAGAGCCAAAGTAAAGACTAGCAGCCTGCATGGGGCTTTTACCCTCCACAGGAAGCTCCTCACTCTTATGTCATGTTAAGTCTGTGGACAGCTTAAGTACCAGTCTCGAGTGATGCTGCTCTAACCACACACTATCATTCAATAGGTCCTTCAGGTGGTTTGGTGCCCTTTTTGAAGTGCTGAGCATCTCACATATTTATCAGATCAGAGCTACTCAGGCAATACTCATCCTGTCAATAAAGAAGGTCTTATTTTTTCCTGTGTGGTCAGGCAGCAGAATAGAACTGGAGAAACCTCAGCAGTTCTCTTCCAGAGCCATGCTGGAGCTGGAAAAACTACATTGGAAGTTACTGTATAATTAAAAAAGGTAATGACTTTCAAATTAGTTTTTATTAATAGAATTAAGCCACATTAAGTCATAAAAGGTGTTCATAAATATGTTAATAAAATGTGTGGTATTAATGAAAAACTTTCTGAAGAGACTGAATAATTTAAGAGTTGGATATTACACACTTAATTAAAGTTAAATATTAAAATTATTAATTATCACAGCTAAAATGGGCATTAACAGTAGGCATCACATTCTGTCAGGTCAACAAATAGCTGTCATTATTAAAAGCATGTAGATAATAAATAAAATTTACTTAATAAGTGAGGAATTCAGAGCATTTTGACTGTGTAAGAAATGCTCCTAGAAAGTTGTTTCTGGTAGGCACTGAGGTTCTCACTCTACGAGGGAGAGCAGGATCTTAAGCAAAACACTTGGTTAATGAACTCAGTCACAAAGCTCATGAATAAGTAGTCCTGTTCTGCTCAGGGCAGAAGCTGCAGAAGCAGTTTAGTGTCTCTTCAGCAAACTCTGTTCAGACTGGGGGCCTTTAGGCAATGAAGGTGCAGAGCTGACTCTGGGACCACACCTGCTGTCAGGGGTGTTCTAGCATCTGATATCTTTGGAATGCTGAGACAATTTTATCTGAAAACTCTATAATGAGATGGAAGTGCACAAATAAATGAATTTTACACTGTAATATTCAGCTCCTAATAAGTAAACACAAGCCACATGTTGTTAGAAAACCCAGATGTTCAGAATTCTGGGTTGCATATGTGTGTTGCTGTTGCTCAACAAAATTCAACACTCTCTGTGGTCATGTTCGTTAGGCATCGGTTGGAGAGTCACAGTTACCTCATATTGTCCCAGTAAAAAAAACCTCCACATTTCTTCTTCTTTTTTTTCCCCTGAGCTAGGAATAAGAAGCTCTAAGAAATCTGACAGAAGCCATGACCTCTGCTAATCTTCCCCTGTGGTCGGCCACAAAGCATCAGCCAGGAGTTGCACCATGGGATGGTGGAGCGAGGACAGAGGCAGGACCAACTGCAAGTCCCTCTATGGTCAGAGCTTGCCTTTGTCTCCCTACTGGAATAACAGGTTTTTTGTGTCACCCTCTGTGTGATCATTTAGACTCATCATATTTCCCAGGTCAATGAGGAGGGATCACGAGAAGCCTTGTTAGTTTAATTTAGTCTTGGGCATCGTAGAGTGAGGCCACTGGCAAGGCTCTTTGACACAGGGACTGGGCGATACAGGAATGCTCCTGTGTGCCTTCACACTGTTCCCTTTGGTACCTCGCTCCCTGTGGCAAGGATACTGTTACAGATACGTGGGGAAGCTAACTCTGAGTAAGAACAAGCTGCAGTGATGCTGTCTTGCTATTCACTGGGGCCTGTGGCAAACGAGAAGGACTGTGAGAGAGGCAGCAGGAGAGGGACTCTCTGGGATATTACGCTGCAACTGCACAAGGCTGGACTTAGTCCTATGGCAAACTGGAGAGACACAGTATGTGTTACTGAATTCCTATTTTACCTATTTATCTGGATTACATGAGGAAAGGAAAAACTGATGCTGTGGAGACAGAAGGCTGCGTTCTTTCAGATCTTGTATTTTGGGCACTTGTCTTCCAGTATTGTTAACTGGATGGAAATAGAGGAAACCATGAAAATAAATGTGAGAAAAACTTTTGTGGGTGGGACTTTCCCCTTCTTTGGGAAGTCTACTTGCCGGTTTATGTGAACCAAACCAGGAATAATGTTTGTTCATCTGTTTTATTCACTGTGGTTTAGCTGTAATTATGTACACTTTACACCACATTAGTAAATCTACTCCAGAACATTATATTAGAATAATTAAGCTTTAATTATAAGAGAACTTGCTCAACAACCTTATTAGTAAATCTTTGCTCAGATATGGGGGGACACTGCCAATTTTGGTGTGGATTAGCAAGGTTCTGCTTTAGTAATAATATTGAGTAGTCAACTAGGAATTTTAATCTTTAAAGTGCTTCTCAAGCATTAAATAATTAATCTCCATAACACTGCCATGAGATAGGTAAGTAAATATTACTATCCCTGTTATACAGATGGGGGAAGCATGGGTTAGACTATGCAGCTAGACTGGCCAAAGCCACTGAGAGTATAATTGCCAAAGCAATGTTTAGGACTCAGTATTTTTGCATTTAAAAGGTGAGGAAAAGGTATTGCCTTTCTGGAAGCTCAAAGTCATTGCCACAGAACTGAAAGTGTCATCCCATGTGTCCCTGTTTCCTTCAAGACTGTGTTTTCTATTTCTATATCAAGGGATAAAAGGTCTACATATCTTTTAAAATAGAAAATTGCTATAAGACAGAAATAACTATATGCACCCACCTATACATATACATCCACTGTTATTTAATAGGGTGTTTTACTTTTCTGCCAGCTGCTACATATTTATTAAATACTAAAGACATGTTTGTAAAGCAGGTTTTAATATTCAATTTTGCCCTTGAATAGTTTTTTACCCATAGCAATAAAACATTCTAGAACCTTTGGGAGCCCATACTCAAATCGCCTGGTGATTTTAGACCAATTTTATTTACCAGTATATTGGTTCATTTAGTTAGTCTTTTTTTTCTTTTTACACACCACAGGTTCCTGAAATTAAGTTGGTATTGCTAGAAATAAGAAGGTGGTATTGGAAATGCAGCAGGAATATGAATGAATGTTTGCAGTTCCACCAAGGTGGTCACAGGCAGAAAGGGCACTTTTCCAAAATGACTATTGATTTTTGCACTCACATCAGATGAATGATATATGGGGTAGTTCAAGTTTCAAATAACACCCAACTTCAGCTCCTGAGATTTATAAAATAAGCCTTAAAAATGGGATGAAGTGGATTATCTGATCAGTACTCTGAACAGATAGGAGTACTTGGCTTCAAAGTATAGGCCAAGATGCTTTAGACATTTATTAGACAAATGTAAAAGTGTCAGACATTCTAATAGAACTAGAAAAATCAGTTTGTAGCACACTGCAGACTGGAGACTTCTGAAGGATATAACTATATTCAAATAACCCCACAGAATAAGGTCCCAATTTTTAATCCATTTTTTGCAAATATAAAGGCAGTGGTCATTAGTAAGGGTTATCAAACCCATGGTGCAAGGAAGCACAGGCATGCATCACTTGATCTGGGTGTACCTTCCAAACTACCTGCATCTCTCCTGTGCCATGTCTAAGTTCAAGTGAGCCTGCTGATCATCTTCCATAAGTGATTATTTATACGAAAGGGAACAATTCCTTTGGGTGAGATGTGCTCTTATAAGAGACTGCACTATGATGTTATGGTAGAGCCTCTCCTAAGACATACTGGAATGGTCAATTTATCTGTTCTGCATCAGGAAATTTGACTCCTTGCTCAGTGCTCTAATGGATGGTAGCACAGCCATATTTTTGGTTGGGATAAGCCCCATCAAAATGGGCTCTTTAGGAAAATTCTTCCCCTCTGAACTCTTTCATTAAAAACACCTGAAATGGAAACATTTTATAACAAACATATTTTCATTTGACATGACGTTGCTTTTTTATCAAGCAAGTATTTCAGTTTTGGTGTTGACCCGAACTAAAGTTCTTTTGATTTTCTGGATACATTATATTGAGAAAAAATTCTGTTGCAACACTTCCTGCCAAATAAATGAAAACCATTCACAGCTGGGTGACTCTGCAAAACTAACTTTAGCTATATTTATACAGTATTTACATTTCTACTTATTTCATGAAAAAGACTTATTTCCTGTGTATGTTTTTCTGTGGGAGGAAAAATAAAGATGATGCCCAGAAAATTGAGGTTATAAATATGTAGAAATTGTGTTGGAAGTACAGTTCATTGAGCTGACAACCAGGACTTGTAAAATGGCCTTAATGCCAGCCTGGATATCTAACCTCTCTGAGCTATGTTAAGTGAAGAACAAAACAGAGGTAAGGTGAGAATACAAGGAATGGTGGAATTAACATTTCCATATGATGCAGGAACTTTGTGGCTAGGAGGTCTCTGATGGTGACATATGCACTTGAAATATGTGGGAACATTTCCAAATAGCCTCTAGATGTGTCCATCTCTGCAGCAGCAAAGTATAGGCACATGTCTGTGTTCAAAAAACTCTTATTTATAGACACAGATTGGAAATAAGCTCTAACTGGAAACACACTGGTTAGATTACCTGGATTTGCATGCACAAGCCCGATAATTTAAGCCCAGTTTAGTGCCTGGTTGCTGTGGGCAGGAATTCTGTGAGCATCACATTGGAGGAGCTGCTTGAATCTCAAAGGCTGGAAGGCATCTGTGGATATCGCTCCCTTTCTCTGTCTAATCTGTCTACTTCAGTGTGTGAGACTGGCCTTATAATTGTAGCAAATGCACTACATTGTGCAAAGTCAGCAGCAGACAGAGCTGAATGCATCTGGACACTGCTGTGTTTTCTGTGATGACAGCAATCAATAGGAAAATAGAAAACATAAGTTTTCATTTTCCTTTGCTTTGCAGGTATCATATCTGGGCCCTGACTCTGTATTAGAAATTCCATGTATCTGAACAAAATGTGCAGTTGGATCTGATTCTATGAAGAAAATTGCTTGAAATCAAGAGCAAAGAGATTTGTGTAAATTCAGCATAACCACAGGGTTTAATAAATGAGTATTGCCTTACAGCACATTCCAAAATGTGTTCAATTTTACATTTGTTATTTCCTCAAGAGGCTGCACGTAAATATTGTTTGAGATCAGCATCTAACTTCCACCTTCATATTGTTAATATTTTTGCAAGCCAAGTACCATAAAGAAGAGGAAAATTTTGGCTTAAACTCAAAAATTTAAGATTTTCTACCTGAAAAGTCATATTCAGAAGATAAAATTTTGTCATGAGAAAAAGTGGATATATAGCAGACTTTTGCACTAGCAGCAATGTAACATGCAGAAGTCATTATTTAGGATATTAAAATACATTTGTAGAATGCATAGCTGCTTTGATGTCTTAGATAATCAGTTATGAAAGAAAAGTTGAATACTGTAGAAACTATTAAGTGAGCTAGCATGTAAGAAGTTGGAAAATACTCTATTAACAGTTATGAGAAACAAAATGTATTAGAAAGATAATATACATGCAGAGTTTACAAACCGTGTCTTTAGGGTGGCCCAATAAGTAGAAATATGGGGACCCATGCTTGTCACTTTTCATGCACATGGAGAGACTGGAAGGTACCATTCCTAAAGGAAGGGGAGGAACAGCCTAGGACCAATCATTAGAATTAACAGAACCAGTGACATACAGACATTTTACTATTGTTAGAGCAGAGAATTCTTAGTAAGTTTAGAAAAACTGAGTGAAAAGCTTATATGTAACAGGAAAGAAGTATTTCTGTAAAGCTAAGACAAATAAGCATGCTGTAAGTCTAAATATTAGTGAATTATTGAAACTACTGTACATATATATTCAGGACATAGATTCACCTGGTCTATGGATATGGAGTACATCTTGAGGTGCTTCCTGAAGGAGTCATAACAAATCAAAAGCAAAGGGTTTAATGCATTTAAGAACTGTGCCAATTCACTTGTATGAAAAATCCTTGTATTGGTATCAACTCTGACATTTTTTGGTTTTTTTTTCTGGGATGGTGCTCAAGCAAAAAATGAGAATTTCTTCAAGGTCCTTCAAAAATGACTTACTGCTAAATAACTTGTTGTTTTTATCTCTTAACCAGCAATTTGTATATACTGAAACTTTGCTCTTCCTCCCTTAAGCAGCCCAAACTGAATCTAAACTCTAGTTCTGTAAAACCACTTGAGTGTAATGAACCTATGGGGTGAGCTGTGTACAGAGTTTAGCATTGTGTGAAGAAACAGAGATTCCAAAAATACACAATGCAATCGCAGGACGTCTTCTAATACAGCCAAACAAAGCAGGGGAAGAGAGGGAAAGGGACCATCATCGTGTAGATCCATAAAGCACCAATCATCACCACACAACACAGATTCCTTGTTCTCCAAACCTCTATGATTCCAGTTCCCACAGCTCTGTGTATCTGTTAGCACCACAGTGTGACCTAGAATGCTCAGGGCCATATCCAGATGTCCAAGATAGGGCAATGGAAAAGTTTTCCAAAATCTCAATGTAAATGGACTGGAGTCTCTAAACATTATAACTTCCTGCAGGAGCTCTTAAGCAACTTAAAACTAAGTGAAACTTGATAGAAACCTTATATCAAACCTGACAGATGATTTTGTAGTCCTAAAAGCAGGAAGGGAAACAAATTAGTTTATTCCAGATGTTCCTCACAGGTGAAATCCAGTGTTTTCACTCCCTCTGCACTACCTGACAGAAAGCACCCGGGGCAGGGGGTTATGCCTTGCTGGAGGATGGGAGTCCACCTACAGGAGCTAACCTGCCTCAGCCTTCTCCACCTTTGCACCCTGTTGGCAGTCTTTCAATTATAAGACTCATTGCTTTCAAAAACTTCTAGGAACTTATATATTTTAATGTACTGTGAGCAATAAAATCTCCAGTCAGGAAAGACCAGGAGCAGTAAGCCAGAAGAAACAAGCTGCCAGGACAGCTGGGACTGAGTGTGAAACACCACAGGCTTTTCTGGGGAATTTCCTCCAAAGACATTTAGAGAAAAGACTAGTTGTTCCCACAGAAAACTGGAGTTTTCTGGAGCTATCAATAATTAAAGGTAACTTGCTTCTTGCAGAACTCACAGCTAGATAGAGAGACTGATTTGTTTGTTTTACTTCCTCTTGAACTTTACTATTTTGGGATTTTGTGAACAGTGTTCCTACATTTTGCCTTTAAGGATGACAACTTCATCCCAGTGTTTGGCTATGCAAAGTACATGTCCTTCTCATGGTGTTTATATAGCTATGGCTAAGGCCTGAAATACATGAGCATGTGTAATGAGGCTCCCACAGTGTGAGCAGACAAATTTTTAGAACTGCTGCACACTCAGTAGCTCCTGCTGAAGTCAGTAACCCCTTAGGTAGGTGCATGCACAGGAAACTAGGCAGTCACTGCAAGAAAAGTCTTGATCCATCACTTTACTCAAATGGTTTTTAGTGCTGGTGTGAGAAGTGCTCAGTTCTGCAGTGGTGACTCTGTTTTGTGCCCTGAGACATGTGTGAAACCTCACACTCTCTCCAGCCAGATTTCCCAGGCATTAAGTGCATTTCAGGATCAGGATTCCCAGCAGTACTTCTAGTCTTTCTTGCACATTAATATGATTTCTTACTATGACTTGGTTCTCTGGAGAACTCAGCTGGCAGACTATTTCCTACGAAACATGATGCTGATGTTCTTTGGGTTTGGATGAGCTGTGATAATTCACCTCCCTTGGAAGCACGGTTCCTCTGGCTATCCTTATCCTCAGCAAACATATTCTGAGATGCTGGGTGATAAAACACCTGTTTTCTACGCTTCTTTTGTTGCACCCTGCTGTGAAATCAGCTATAGTTTTGGAGCATTAATCATATCTGAGCTCCTTTGCTTACATTCTGATGGTACCGTGCCTGCTACAAGGGGATTTCTGCCTCTGAAATGGTTTGGGATCTTTGGCATTTGTTTTCAAGCAGAATTAACAGCTGGAATGGAGGTAAATGATGCATTTGCAGCACACTTTATTTCTTACCCTAGGTTTGAACAGTGCTTCAGCTCAGCCAGAATTTTCCAAGTTTGGAAATGGACAGATTTCCAGGCAGTATAAACTGACATAACTCATCCAGGTGATTTATACCCTTGCAGCAGCTCGTTCTTTGTTTCTTCACTACGTGCTTTCTTCTTTTCAGTACACATTCTTTTCTTTCACAAATCACTTTCTTATCATTGATGAATTTTCCTTAACACTGCTTTTACTGATGTCAATCACATTGTCATTCAAACACTGACACTTCTTGCACTCAAGTACATTCCACCATATTTTGTACTAACAGAAACATTGCACTGGAGTTTAAAACACAAGGAAAATCAAGAAGTTGAAGACTGAAGACAATAATGTGATAGTCTTGGCTGGCTGGTTTAGGTAGCTGTAGATAAGTTTTCTCCTTTGTAGTGCTGTGAATCTGAATGTTGCTGCTGTTGGAAGGGTCTTTAATTACAGCATTACTAAACCTGACTTGGGAAGTCCCTGACCATTTCGCCTGTCAGGGACTGAGAGAAAATACCCAGGAGATGACCCTGGCACACTTGTGCTATTGTTATATTTCTCCCTAGGCTTCTGCTGCACACCACCATTGCAGTCCCAACACCAGCTCTGTCCTCCAGCCTTCCACTTTTGTACTCAACTAAGTCTTACTGCCCAATGATACTCTCCATAGCTGGACCCTGATTAGTATAAGAAATATTTCTCACATATACTTGCTTAAAAGAAACCTGATTATTTCAGTAAAAATGAGCTCCGATAAGTCTTGTTACATCTCAGCTGTAAAATTCTGGTTGAAGGAAGAAGGAGCTGCTAAATATTGACGAGTTTATCTGCTGTCCTCAGGACCACTTTGTCCTCAGGACCACTTTGTCCTCAAGCTTACTGTCACAATCTTCTCTGCATTCAGTTTTACATTATCTGGAAAAGAGGTTCTTTCTGGGGGCCTCTGACATTCTTCGTAGCATGATGACTGCCTTGAGATCTGGCCTGCTTGAGATGTGGCCTCTCATTTTAATTGATTCTGTTTGTTAATTTCTGTTCTTAACTTCCTAGGCAGGCTGCTGTTGGAATTTAAGGGCACCTTCTGTTTGTTCTTAGACTACTTTTTACACCTTTGGGAAATGACCTAGGGAGGACTTTAATTATCTCAGTTAATTTCAAAAGGCATCTTACTTTGCTTCCGTTCTGCCCCCAGACTGGATACAGCTCTAACACTTCTCTGCCTGCACAAAGCACAAATTAAGAACTGCAGACGTGCAGATGTTATCCTTTGGTGTGATGCTTTCTGCAGGCTGTGTGTACACTGTGAAGTAACTCCTGAACACTTTTACTCCTTTTTCAGTGCAGTAGGACAAAGCAGCTTTCCAGCACAGTGACTTAGTTCTCCTCCTGTATGGAGCTGTAAGCTGGAGAGGCAGCTTGGAAAATGGTCTGATTAAACAGCACTTCTTAGTAGCAACTTTTATATCTCAGTAATCTACATTTTTAAACAACTAATGCTCAGTATTCCAAAAGCCTTTCCAAATGGCGAGCTTGGCTTTAAACAACACTGTGAAGTCACCTTGTTGCTTTCTGTTAGCACTAAAAGCTGTGTCTGGATTTCTAGTGGCTTATATGTATTTTCTACTCATCATCTTCTGTGGAAGGGAGGACTTGTACACAGTTTGGAAGATTTGTTTTCCTAAATCAATGATACTTATACTGAAGGTTTTTTTTTTTGTTGTTTCATTTTGGTTTTGTTTGCTTGGTTTGTTTGTTTGTCTGTGTTTTTTTTTTTTTTTACTGGAATAATGTACAGTTTTATGTGATTATGTAAATAATGGGAATTCATTTTGGATTTAAGTGCCATTTGGAACTGGAACTTAAGAAATTCAGATTTGGAATGGGTCTGAACTGCAACTGATTCTTTGCTCATAGTAGCATCCTGGACCTACCTTAGATTAAATTGTTTTTTGAGGAACCAGAGAACTGCTGGTGTATAGTTCTGCTATTTGAGAAGGATTACTGCCACTATATCAGTCCTGGACGTTTGTTTGTTCTTTCATTAAAAATGATGCACCTCTCCCCATAAAACAGTTTTGGAGGTGACCTGAATTTCTGTTGGAGGTCTCTCTGAAAGGATTGCACACTAGTTAAAATTGATATTAAATGTCTCAGTACCATTTTATCACAGCCCCTGAAAGCCATCTTGGCTTTGTTTCTACTCACCAAAAGTATAAATCACTAACTTTATTACCAGATGAGTGGGCTATGGCCCATCTTTTCTGCCTTTATTCAGAAGCTCTTGAAAGCTGTAAAAAATGCAGCATACACTGTCCTGAGTATTGGCTCAGCCATAGAATTAGCTCTAGTTTGGAGAAGAAAATAGTGCAATTACCACGTGTATTGACAGCTGGGAAAGAACTGACTTTCAGTGGAGCTGGCTTTAAAAGAGGTATTGAACTTATGTTGGCAACAAAAGCTCACCTGAACCTACAGTTAAGCCTAAGTATTTGAATTTTTATGTGACTGTAATTTTTGATTCTAATGAGAAAGCATTCTGGAACTTCAAAAGTAAAAGTAAAAAAGTTTAATAGAGTTTTGGACCTCCTAGCATAAAGAAGTTAAGGACTTTTCATTAAAAAAATAGCCTTTTTCCTGAGAGATTTAAGGCCCAGAGGTGCACATCATAGAACTTATGTAAATATATGAAATTGTTACACCATACTATAGAGTAAGCCCTGATTTCAGTTTTAAAAAAGAACTCTTTGCCTTTGAAATTACCTTTGGATAATTTATTTTTACTTCATGTCATTTCAGTTATGAAATAAGGTTTCTATATTGTCTAAATGAGTCACACTTTTTGAAATACTTAAAAAGTCTCAGAAGTCCCTTGGAAACGAAACATAAGAAGAATGGATCCTGTTTTCTCACCACAAAGAGCAAAATCTCATGTTTTAAATTCAGAACTGGCTTCTAATTGATCATCCATGTATTTTGTAGGAGAGAACACAATGGGCGAAATTGTCAAAGAAAGGAGTACATTCTTGAGAATGCTTTGAATTTCCACCTGAGCCACTCAATTGCATGGCAACAAGATCATTTGCTGTGACTCAAAATGTGCAGAGAAGTACCAATAAAGGAACAAAAGGAAAGTTTATGGGCAAATCAGCAACTCCCAGCACACTCAGAGATGTCCCCTAGGAGGTTTGTAGTGCTTCCTCCAACACACCCCTTAAAATCCACCGCCTGTGTCAGGAGGGCAGCAGACGACAGGTGCCCTGTATGTACACACACCTGCGGGCTTGGCCAAGGAAACACCTAAACACGTGAGTACGTCCACCTCTGCTCAGGTGAGCACTTAAGCCGATACTTAACGTGCTCCAGGAAATTACAATATATAAATATCTGCAACTGCTACTTAGTTCAAAAGCAATATAATTAATTTATATAGAGTAATGCACATATAAAAATGTAAAGATGAAAACCCACCATATTCTGGGACCTGGCCTGTTCCACGTTTCAACAACAGTCGCACTCTCCTGCCACCAGACTTGATTAGCTCTATTGCTCTGGCATGTGTCATGTCCCTTGTGCTTTCTCCATTGATTTCAATTATTTGATCTCCTACCTGTCAGGTAAGAAGAATATTGAGTCAGACAGAATTGCAGTAAAATGAGCGTTTCAGAAAGAGACATATTCAATGGATCACAGGTTACTTGAATGACTGACAGACACATCAAGGTAAATTTGTTCCTGTCTATCTGAGGAATATTACTGGCAGATCAAATAACCTCCAAAGTGGATTCTGAATATGGTATATCAAATGCTGCTTGTCTTCTGCTGAAATCAGTGTAGTGCCTTTGTAACGTGCCTCACATCTTCTACGTGTGAGAGGCTTTGTTGAATTGCTTGATATGGTGGAATCACTGGAACATTATCTGTACAACTCTGTAACATGCAGTGTTGTGTGAGCCTGGGAAGAACTTTGTTGCACTTGTTGTTTTCATAGAGAAAAGAGAGGTTCAAAGCACAAATATAAATTTCCATCATTTGAATTTCCAAATCTTGGTAGTAAAGTTTCACACCAAATTAAGCATAGTTATGAAGCGTGCTATTGAACAAAGAAAGGTTAGTGCTATGACACAGGACAGGCAGGTTTGCTGGAGTTCAAAGAGCGTGCCTTGAACTATTTACCACAGGAGCTTTCTGCTGGGAGTAAGCACAGCCTGTGGCTGCACTGTCTAGTTAGAGCAGCTGACTCCAGGGTTCTGATTATGGATTTCTGCCACTCATCTCCTGGCCAGCTTTCCAGTCAGAGTTGGCTTCATTACTATTTTTCTGCTCTATTTCTACAGCAGTTAAATGTGGCACTGATGTCTGCATCTCCCATCCATTCCAACTTCCACGGCTTTGCCTCCAGCCTGCATGTTTTGGTTTTGGCTGGCTTTCCATGCTGGAAACCTTCTCATTCAGTAGGGGAGCGGTTGCTTTCTGCTGGGCCTGGTGAGGGCAGCTGAGAGCACGTGTAGGGAGCAGCACTGTACAGCCTGTTGGGATACCCCTTTGTGAGAGCCTTAAACAAGCAACACGTGAGCCTCGTGTTAGCAGCACCCCAGCCTTTGGAGTTTGTGTTTTGCAGAAGCCTCCCAACCCCACTGGAAGGGTGACCTCAGTGAAACCCAGAGGGAGGGATGATCTCCTGGTGCTGGTAGAGGTGCAGGTCCAGGTGATGGGCAGCCCAGAGTAGGGCGTGAGGGTCTCAGCTGAGTGGGTCAGCACATTCATTTGTCAGTGCCAGAGGAACACATCTGTTCAGCAGGATCTTACCTGCCTCAGTGTGCACCTCCAGCTTCCTCGCAGTGTGTTTTCACTACACTAAAACAACAACGCCTACACATCCCAGAGAGGAGATTATAGAGACTTCAAGGTGATGCACACTTTCTTTCCCTCTTGCAAGACTATCTTAACAAAACCAGCTCTTAGCTGGCCTTGGACATTGAAATGTCTTCTATTTTGTATGTTTTCTTTGCTACAATTGTACTTCTGTCAGCTAAAAGTGTAATCCTTCAGAGGTTTGTCTTCTTTCCTGAGTTTGAAATACAGTATTTACCAAATAAATGTGCACAATATGAAATGTCAACACGACTCGTAGCATCAAAGAAAACTGAAAAGGATGTCAAGAAGTTATCTACTCCTTACTTTGGCTCAGAGACAGAAAGAATGCTGGTAGAAGTACTATGGCAGTGTTTCTCAGTAGGAATTCATAGAATTCATACTTTGTCAATAGGAGCTGCATCCTCCCAGGATCCTGTACGCAATCTGTGCTGGTACTTTGCATAACTAAAAAGCCATTGATCCAAATAAAACCTATTAGCCTTGCTATTACACTCAGTAAATGTTGCAGAATTAACAGTGGGGGAAAAATCAGAATTATTTTGTGCATGATAATTTTTGCAGTGCAAATTTCTTCCTCAGCGGATTTTCTCTCTTATGAAGAATGCATTTGCTTGTACCATGCAGTGCACAATTTAAAATATTTCTGATGACCTTCAGGCCACACTAACACACAACATAGGTGCTCTCTGGATCATGGTGAGATCTCTCCTAGGTCTGGCCATACAGGGCTCTCTGCATCCCCCTGACTTTTGGAGAATGCAGTTGGTGCACATACTTGGAACAAAAAGAGAAAATCCGTGTTATCACTTGTGTAACACAGACAGAAGATGGATTTTTAGCATCCCCACAAGGATGCTAGTCAGGCCAACTACAGAGAAAATTCCATGAGTCTGGGAAAACCTGTTTCTAAATGTCATGAAATAATTAAACCCCATAGAAATCCTGTAAAAGTAAAGTCATATCTTCAGAAGGTTTGAGGACAGCTCTTTTTTTTTGTGCTACGTTGCCTCGGTAGACCATATTTTGCAGAAGGTATTTAAAATGTTCTTGTTAGCATGTTTTGAGAGAGTGCCAGATTAGATCAAATGAAAGAGGTGTTTTTAACACTCCTTGATGAATAGCTTTTAAAATGAGTACTGAAAGCTGTGTAGAGAATGTACAGTCCTTCAAATAAAATCCTCTGCACTCCAGAGCAGAAAGACAGAAAGATTTTAATACAGTTTAATATGTAAAAAGGTTAAGTTAATGTCACATTTTTCCCTTGCTGTTTGCCTTTCTTCTGTTTTCACTGGTCACTATGCAGGAACTATCTTGTATTAATGTAACCTTTTCTGTATTTCTGTGAATTCAAATTTTTTTTCTCTGTAGGCAGCATGTAGCTCATTTGCTATTTCCTTTCATTATAAAATATTGTAGTTGATTTGATATTTCCTTTTCTTATAAAATATTACGTGCAAATAACTTGAGAAAGCTTTAAAAAAAGGCCAGCATCTTGGTTATGTGACTGAAGGAGGGGAGAGAAACAAGTTTGCAAAACTTTGGTGCTCTGAAATCTACATCAGAAAGGGTGAGACCAGAGGTGAATAGTTGCAGGAGCAGTGGGTTAATTGTGCTCCTTGCTTTTGTGTCTTGTGGCTGACTGATGTACAGCTGGTTTATACTTCCTTTGCAGCACAAGCCCAGCTCTGATTAGATGAGAAAACAACAAGGAAGAGAAAAGTTGTCAACACTCCTTCCTTGAGAAAAGCTTCAATTAGACTTTACACTCATATCTGGAAATTCATGCAAAAGAGAAAACCTTGGCTGAGGAGTGGCTCCCCATGGGTCAATAAGGTACAATTCTTGTTTTTTCCCTGCAGTTATAGCTTGATAACTTTCCTTTCCCTCCATGATGTAGATTTTCTTATGGCTGATATGGGAGGAAACCGTGCTGTATGTTTTCTCTTTGTCCAGGCATTCAAATATGCTTTCTTCCTCAACTCTTCTATTGTGGAATCAATTTTTAGATTTGTGAAGCTATTTCTGTCTTTTCTAAATCCAGTGATTTGTAAAGAGGATCTTAGATATACCCACATATTGAAAATATGTCAAGGTGAGGCCAGAGGTAATTGCTAGCATAAAATCAGTGTCTGTTACATGGGATCCTCATTTCTCTTTTTAGGATCTAAAGTTGATTCCTGCAGTTTATACCACACAGCATTTCTCTATACTTCTCTTCTGGATCCTTCCATGTCTGTTCACAGTGTTCAAACTGGAGATATTATGAACATGGGGGGCAGGTAGAACAGATCAAAATGATAACATTCTTTCCACATTTACTAATAATGTTCCCAGAACAAATTCTTTGCCTTTTTGTAACACGTCAGATTTGCAACTCATGGTCAATTTGGATTCTGAGATTATCCCCAGCAGTTGTCTCCTATTTTACATCGCGCATCTGAGTTCTCTACCCTAAACTGAGCACAGTGCACCTCGGTGAATTTTATCAGATTGACTGCTTTAGTACGAAATTTTTATTTTGAAACAGTCTGTTTCTCAAAGTCTTTTAAAACAGCCTATGAATAGTGACATACTGGCACCAGCAAATTTTATTTTATTATTAATCAGTAGGTCTCCAATTATTCATGGAATATTGAACTGAGTTGGTTTCATCCCAGATGCCTCAGAACCACACTTGTAATTACTATTAAGGAGCAAATCATTCAGAGCAGCCTTTGAGAGGGATTATTGTCAGTAACCACATTAAAAGAGATTCCACCTAGAGCCTTTTTCCTCAACCTTTTTATGTGAATTTCATAAGAGGTAGTGTTGAAAGGTGAAAGGAAGATTATACGTTCTCCTCCTCCTTTTTCCACACAGAAATAAGAATGAAAATCAGACATAAGAAAGGAAAATTAGACTGGTGTGACAAGATTTGCTTTCCACGATTCACGTCAGTGAACTTTCGCAACTTTTTGATAACTTGTCACAGATTATTTCTGAGTACAAACGTTAAAGGAAATTTTCCTTATTTGACTTTAAAAATAGGGAATATGTTTTGCTTTCTCTAGTCTACTTCTAACTTTCTTGTCCTCCATGAATTCTTGGACATAATTACTAATAGCCTATAAATTTATTTACCTTAGTCATTGAGCATACATGAACATCAGCAAGTTCTGTAAACTTGAATCTAAGTATGCTTTAAGCAATTTTCTCCTTATTCTGATTTATACAAATTTCTCTTTGTTTATATTTCTTCTGAACATCTCAGTGGAGACTGATACAAAGAAAACACTATTTCAGCCGCCTCCCCATTCTCATCAGGCAATAGACCTCTTTTTTCCAGTTCTTCATGTTACTTTAAATATATTTATGTTACATTTTCTTGTTCCTTTTTTACTTTCTTTGCAGTATGTTTGGATATAATTCTGACAAATTTAATCTTCCCTCTTCATCTAGTGGTTTGCCAACCACCTAATAGGTGTTGCAGCAACAAGCTTTGACTGCCTAAATATTTTAGTGGGCATGACCTTGTGGCATTATTTCCTTTTGTGGAAAGTCACACATTTCAATATCAGACAGTTATTTTTAACAGGCATTTCAGCAAGCTACCTTCTGTGGACATAAGTAGCTTTCCAGATGAAACATCAGAATACATTAAAAGATAAACTTGAGTGTAGCAACATTGTTTTGCATGGAATTTATGTCCTTGGTCACATTTGATTTCATTTCTGTTAAGAAATTAACAGAAAAAAAAATTCCCCAAATCTGGAGAGTTGGCCATCCCTATGATAATACCTTCAGCTCCCATGCCATTCATGTACAGTGTTTGCATGAGACCCTGAGAGGACACATGCACCCTAAATACTGAGATTTAAACCCTCAAGCAGGAGAGAAAGCATTTGAGAGCACAGCCATTGAGATATAATATTTTAACCTCACAAAGCCACAGACTGTGTACACATTCTTTAATAAACATAAATAATAAACTTTAATTCGAAGATGTCACAGCACGGGATCTGCGCGGGGAGCTGCGCTGAGCCCTTGGCAAGGCTGGCGGCTGTTGGGTGGCCGGTCACGTGAAACAGACGGACGGGCCCCTTCCCAATCC
Organism: Callaeas wilsoni; assembly: GCA_013398955.1. NCBI lineage: Eukaryota > Metazoa > Chordata > Aves > Passeriformes > Callaeidae > Callaeas > Callaeas wilsoni. Next base: position 446,686 of record VWPU01001724.1, on the reverse strand, counting down.
CGACAGGCAAGCCCTGCGTGTGGGACACTCCCCAGACTGGTGTCAGCTCTGGTTTTTAACCTTCCTGGCAGTCTTCAGCAAAGACTACAAAGCAGGAGTGATCTGCTTCTATGTCCTCCAGATGTTCTCAGCAGCTTAAGGTTGAAGCATGTTGGCAAGACAGCCTGGGAAGCTTGCCTGGCTGCTGCCTGAGCTGTATTCATTCTGAAGGAACATGCTCTTTGCAGCTATGAATCCAGAAATTTTATAGACATTGATTTTGTGCTGTATTTCTTTCTTCCTAAAGAATATGACCATTGCTGAATTTCCATGCTGTTTGGGATAAATGCCTACCCAAACCCACTGGCTCTCCTCCTGACCACTTGGTAAGCAGATTGCTCCTCAATTATATTCTTACAATGTGCAAGCACAAAGTAAACACTGAATGCTTCACCCCTTTAATGTTTTGAAATTTGAAATTAATGACTTAAATGTAATTATGAAAGTAGTTTGTGTGTATGGAAAATGTTTCTTTAAAAAATCTGTTTCAGTTCAAGTTAATTCAGATGCTCCATCCATGTGTAAGAACAACTGAGCTATAAAATTGGGCAACATGTTTTCTGGCAATAATGAGAAGATAATATTCCTAAGGAATGTTTAAGTGACATCACTATTGATAGGTTAATTAGAAAGAAAATTGTAAAGCTTCTCCAAATCGCTAGAATAAAGTGCCTCGAGTAAATGTGGGTTTATCTGCAGACCCTTTGTTCTGGCCATATTTTACAGCAATTATTACCAGTCTTGTTAAAAAAAGCCCACCATATACACAAACAGAGTTTCAGAAACAGAGTGAACCAGAAGGGAAACACATATAGCTTTAATGTAGTAAAGAGGCTTTTCCTTGCTTGAGTGTGCTTTTAAACTACGGATGAGAGCCTTGTGTATGTTTGCCTCCGACGGCGCGTAAGGAACAGTCTCTAAGCAGGTGTATGGTTCCCAGCTGCATGAAATTAAATTAATTGTGTATGCACATTTTCCTTCTATGTTAAATCTAATGATAAAAGCAGCCTCAAATAATTTGTGTGGAGGGCATTGCTATCTGTCATTTTATTAATGCATTTTATAATTAAACCTCTGGAAGGAGACTAATCACACTTAATTATTTTTATATGGGCATTCTATTTTTATAACCGAAACATTTTTTACATGTTATTTGTTGCAGTTGTTATTGTCAATAGGTCCAAAAGACTGAAAAATTGTCTGTACTTGGAGACCAAATGGCAACTCCAGAGTATCCATTTTGGTGAATTTCCAAGTACTGTCAAGCTCCAGTATCATTGCCTGGAGTTAGGCACAGCCTGGATATCTGCTGTGCAAATTTCCTCACAGCAGAGAATCTGTACTGCCTGGAAATTCCAGGTATAGTATGCAGCCTGAGCAAAGCTATGTGGTTTTGGTAATCTTGGACTCCCTCCAGTGCATTTTAGGTATGTGAGCTTGGATGTCTCAGCAGGACACATAGTATTTCTCTTTGGGGGAATTACAATAACATGTCCTGTGCTACTTTTGAACCAACCACACATAAAAGTTTGGAGTGAAAAAGCCTTTTTTTCTGTGGCCAACCAGCTATTGAAGCAGTTGTGACTTCTTACCCCTGGAAATGCCAGGCCCTTTGTTCCCACAGAGAGATGGTCTTGACTCCTGCCCAAAAGAAGGGGGAAAGAGGGACCACAGGACATGGTGCAGAGCAGGAAAAGACTTTCACACCACTCCTCAGCAGGAGCTCTAGCTTTTTTCTTTTCACTTTTTCACCTTTTCACCTTTTCCTGAGAGAAACAGTAGTGCTATTTGAGAAAGAGAGCTTGGAAAGAGGAAAATGTGCATGCCTGATTGTCTGCAAAGAATGGGGAGCACAGGAGGGAAAACTGGAGTTTGCAGCTGTGGGGGCTGAAAAGACAGCAAAGTGGACTTCTAGTACTACAGTACACTTGATACCTTTCACAACATTGCTGCAAAATAATGTATATGTGAGATGTGAATATATGTGAAATTTCACATGTATATGTGAAATAAAGCTGTCAAAGATAAAAGGAAAATGCATTGTCCTACTGTATTTGATATACAATTACTTTTTTAAAACAGAGGTGGAGTAGCTCAGTGTAGCATAATGTAACATTAATAACATGTACTTCACCATTACAGTCAGGGACGGGAACCAATAGAGACTGTGAAAAAGGAAGAACAAAATTTTCTGGTGTCTTCTTGATGGTCTCAGGCAGTTCCCATCAGGCAAAAGCAAAGCAAATTCAAAATCTGACAAGCTGATTTTATAGATCCTACAGAGAAACCTGGGCATGGAGATTGCTTCATCCAAAGTTGCATCCACACAGCAAAAGACAAAAGAACATAAACTCTGACAAGATAAAGATAAAACCACAAAAACATTTTAAGGAGGAAAAATGTTGAAATGTAAGATCTAAGAAGAAATTTTCAAGCATACCAGAAACATGGAGTCTGTCAGATCTCAAAAGATAGCTTGGGAACAAGGTAGAAAAGAGTGCAGAAAACAGATTAATTCTTTGCATCGATGTTCACTGAAGAGGAGGGCAGCAAAACTCCTGCAGAGGGTCTGCTCACTGCAGGATTGAGTGAGGAACTGACTCCAACAGCAGGGTCAGTGGCAAAGATTTTATAACAGACTGATGAAACGGATAGTGAGAAACCACCAGAAGCAGATGACTTTTATCCTCAGTTCTAAAGGAATTTGGATATGAGCTGTTGAACTAGTAACTATAGGATATAATCTACTGCTTAAATCAGTAAATTGCTAAATTTCAAAGGAATGGGAAGTGGCAAGTGTGACACCAGTCTTTAAGAATGATCTTGGAAAGTAACCAAGCGAGTCTCATGTTCAATTGAGCAGATGGAAGGAAGCAATAAGGATGGTGAGGCTTAGCTGGCACATGGATAATGATGATATAGTAGGAAAGGGTCAGTGTGGCTATTGTAGAGGGAAGTCATTCCTCACAGATCTATTGCAGGTCACTGGAGCTCTCAATGACTAGATAGATAAATGTGATCTGGTTAGTATACTGACATTTTCAGAAAGCTTTTAATAGTAAAGTCTTCAATAGAGGCTGTGCTGTGGGATGAAAAAGAATAGGGTCTTCTAGGCAGGAGATTAATTCTAGGAGAAAAAATGCTTTAAATAAGTGGTCAGTTTTCACAATCAAAAGACTTTACCACAGTGATGATTCTGTTCAGCATACTTGTAAATGGTGTGGGGAAGAGGATTTGCAGACAACACGTTACCATGCAGTACTGTCAAATCTAAACTTAAAAGCTCTGAAAGAAGATTTCACAATCCTGTGTCCTAAAGCAGCATGTGAAATCCAGTGGTGCTGAGTGCTAAGCACCAAGTATAGTACATGTGAAAAACTACCTACACCATCACTCTCAGTCAGCCATCACCCCTGAAGAGACAGATCCCACAGTCTTTGTGCTTAGCTCTCTAAGCTGAAAATGTCAGCACAGCCAAAAACCCAAACAGAATACCAGCTGTTAGGGGGAAAGTGGAAAATGAAGGAGAAGCCATCGCTGTGTCACTTAGGAGAACCAATATCCTGAAAACTGCAGATTGTTCTGGTGCTTCCACCTCCAAATGAATGTGATACATTGAGAAATGGTTTGGAGGAGGCCAATGAGACTGGTCGGGGTAAAGAACAGCTCCCTTTCGATGCAAGATGAAAGAGATTGGTAATGTTCAGTGAAAAAAAAGTGGATATGATATAGGTCAATAGAATAAAGAATGATATGGAGAATGATGAAGTAAGGTTATTATATTGTAACAACAAGCAAAAAAAAGGAGTTTTTTTTCCAAACCATGCAGGCACTTAGACTTGGAATCCACCGACACGTTATATCTGGAATGTCAAAAGCATGAGTATATTCAAACAAATGGTTAAAAAATAGTCCTAACACTGAGTTCTAGCATAGAAAAATCTATAAACTTCTGACTGCCAGGGCCTTGGATGTTATATGCAGTGAAGAATCATTTCATTCTTGTCCTACATTGCTTTTCTAGGGATCCTTTACTTGTCCTTGTTGGAATGAGGATGGTGGGCCGCAGCAATGGGCCTCATATCCATCCTTTTACCTTCAGAGATGACCTCTCCCAATTACCACTTATCGTTATTTGGGAAAACACAGAAGAGAAGTTGGTGCCTATGTCACTCCTGTTACTGGACAAAGTGTTTTACTTAACAGAGCAGCATCATGTGGTGTGCTCAGTTTTTTTCCAACACTCTTCATTCTTAATTTTTAAGTTAGGGTTAATTAATTTTTTAGACCTGAAAACCTTAATAAATATTCCATAAACCCCAGATTTAAATACGATGCCTGCATGCCAACTTAGTATTTTAGTCTTAAAATTTAATACTAAACTATTTTTATCAAGATTACTTACTTGGTTTTTTTTCACAGCTGGCTTGAAAGATTTTGCTACTAGGCATAGAGTTACAAGGATGCTTTGAATGTGCCAAACTGAATACATTTTTGCAAGAAGGATGTTAATTAAGTGTGTGAGAGGAATACTCCTTCTCCTTACCTTTCTGCAAACAAATTCTGAAAAACACACACAGATTTTTGGAGAAATGCTGAATAACAATTCACCTACAGTTAATTCACTCTCGATTTATTAACTTTTATATTGTCAAAATATATTCAGGATCCTCGAGGGCCTCAGTTTGCATTTCTTTGTTGTGCAGACAGCAGAATGTTGATCAGCTTTATGTCTGCATATTCTTCCTTGAGTTCTGCCAATTACGCTAACCCAGCATTGAGCTCCTCTTGCCACAGGCTGGCATCCAGCTCATATGCTTGAGTATCCCAGCTGAATTCTCTGAATTCAGATCAATCACACCTAGTCTCACTACAAGTGAGGTTGGACAGTGATGTATGTAGTAGGGAATTGGAGTGTGAGTTAGATTACCCCAAAGGGACATGCAATTCGGTGGGAAAGCATAGCAAACATCTTCCTGTACTGTTCAGATGGATCACAAATCACAGAATAAATGGATGGGACTAAGAATATCTTTGTCTTTTTGTTCCATTGCAATGACAGTGTTGACATTCAGAGAATGCTTATTATGAAGGTAAGATTTATATTACTGCATAAAGTGAGCCAGGTATGCTGCAGGTTTTAAGAGTAAGTGCTACTAATGTAGAAAAGATGGGCTACTTAACTGGCATGAATCACTCTGTGGGCATTTGTCTTCCAGATGTGTGCACAAAACCTTAGTCAAGCTGCTGCTGGTGGAGCACTGTGTGCTCCTGGAGTGTACTTCTGCCCCTGATGTGTGGGATCAATCCAAATATTAGTGACTTTTCAGTGGGGTTTCTGACAGCCTTCTCAAGCCCTCACTCATGTCAAGGGTTCAGCAGCTGAATCCCTACTGTGCCCAGCACACCATGTGAAGAAGACCTTTCTGGCTCTTAGGACCTATCGCTGCTCCTCCTGCCTTTGTGTTTGCTGTAATTAAACTTGCAAGAGGCCTTCCACCAGCAATATCCACTTTCCTCCAATATTCTGAACATAAAGCTTCATTGCTTTTTAGGACCTGGAGAACCTGAGGATTTTCATGAGTCACTCAGCAGTATGTCAGTCTTGTGCTTTCTTTTCATTCCAAAGTAGGATTCCATAGTATGCTATATCAGAAATTAAAGATTAAACTGGTAAATCCTTCATTCATTTTTGGATACTGGGATTGCCTTAAATGTTTGTAAAAACTCATGACTGATCAAGCTATTCTTGCATTCTTCCTATTTCCTTGTTGCAGCTTTCTTGATTGGATAAAGAAATATCTGTATCTGTCACCTATTCTCTCTACTGTGTGACAACTGTTTCTCTCTTATTTTAATGCTTTTTGCTCTAATCACCCTCAAGCTGAGCTGAGCTACTTCTTGCTGACTGTACTTACTGATTGCAGCCTTAGGTGTTTTCCACTGCAGACTGTAGGAAATCATCCTTTAATGTAGGGCTAATCACTGATGGAGCATCCCAAATAGGTGCTCTGTTCTTCATTAACAAGAAATCTAGGAGAGGTTCTACACAAGCGAGGAGTCAGCACAGACTGTGGGATTTGCATGGCAGTGTTCTCAAGGATTTCCATTTACTGTAGAGTAAGAAATTGTTCATTCTTCCTTTTAAGATTTGATTTGATTTGATTTGATGGTCACTGACAGAAAACAATCAGTCCTGTTGATGATCAGTGCTTTTTCATATTTACCCATTTTCCATTTTCCTTTAGCAACAGGACTACAAACAGCTGCGAGAACCCTGCAAAGACTGTTCTGGAAGGACTGAAGAAATACAACAATAATGTATGGAGACCAGAATCACAAATGTTAGAAGGTTCCTGTGTGTGAAACTACAGGAACTGCATATGGTTTCTGGTAAAAAATTTAGTTGTGAAATAGGAATCTCACAAAACATTACGTGGCAATCCAGGCATTTCTGTTGGATTTTGTCATCTCTGAGATGCAAGACAACAGCAATTAAAAAATAATTTTAAAAAAGAATGAGGATATTTTGCACAGGTTAATATGGATTTAAAAGAACTGTCTATGGAAACTGTATTACGTCCAAGCCTCAGAAAGGGAATGATTCCTTATTCGGTGGAAATAGACAACTGATCTATTAAGAACCTAAAAATCAAGGGCTGCAAAAAAGGTATACAATGATTAAGTGACTAGATGAACACCAAGCTAAATGTGTGCAACACTTAGCAATAAAGAAAGGTGAAATGGAAAAAATACCATGATGAAACAAGAGAGAGACTTCTGTTTTACACGGTAAAAAAGACTTTGCAAACACTATAGGGACATAATTAACTCATCTCTGACTATCTATCCAGTGAATCCAAAACAACTTAAGTGATTTTGGGGTGCCCTGACTTGAGATGTTTGGAAATTTCATATTCCAGGGAGACAGGTTTATGTTACCTTGTTAAACTCCACAGCTGTACAGCATTTACAGAGCCCAGATGCTTACATACTACCTGCTCCTTTGAGAAGCCTGAAGAGTCTTAATGGTAACGAATTTATTCTGTGAGACATAGTTACCGACAGCCAACTATTACATGCCACCCTACTGTTCAGAAGCCTGGACTCCAGACTTTTCCTAACTTAAAGTTATTTCTCCTATGGCTCAAGAGAGGGCTTTAATATCAGATTATGAGTTTCATAGGAGCTCTGTAACTCTTTTGCAAATATAATTTAGGATGCATCCAAAGAGGAAAGTGTCAGTTTTTAATATTGCTGAATGCTCATACATGGGTTTTGACAGCAGTTTTAAATGTAATACTTATGTCCTTCATGATTTGAAACTTTAGTTCTGTTTCCTTCCAAGGAAGAGACAGACTTCCTTTCTGCCTGCCTTTTTTGACTCTTGGCTCTTGACTACCCAACTCTCCCCTTTTGCTTGGAATAATTCTTGGTGTGGGTGGATGAAGGTTTCTGAATAACCAAAACTAAGGTTGGTGTGAACTTTATTATTATGGGAAATTATTAAATACACAAACTGTGCTGGTTTGCAGAGTGCCATGAACCTGACCACAGCATAGATTGGTTACTGGTGTGAGCATCACTGCGCTGCTCACTTGGCAAGCTGGAGCAACCAAGCAAGGCCACACAGACTCCTATGCAACAGCACAGAAGCTCATAATGGACACTAGGAGCCTCCTCTCATTGTGCCTGGTTTTATCTCCAGCTGTGTACAAATGAAACAAAAAGAGGGATGCAGACTACAGAAAAGCAACAAACAGGAAAAAAGACTGAAGCGTCAAAGTAGAACTGCAGAGCATGAAAGATATAGAATTCTGCTGTGCCTGGATTTCAGATGTCTGTCCTGCAAAAATATAAGAAAAATATACAATAAAATGAGAAAAATAATGTAGTATAAGGACATGTGAGGAAGCTGGAGACAGGGCTAAATGGTGCATGAGGACTGAGAAAAATGAGTTGACAAGACGGTGAAACTAGAGATGTCAGAGATGAGATGTATGGCTTTTGTGGAAGATGTGAAAAAAAGGATGTAACTCACAAAGTGACAAAATGACACAGATGTACACTGTCTATGAAAAAGCACATTTCACCCTCATTCTTCACGAATTTAATGTTATTCTGTACCTTTGCAGCCCTCGGCCACAGGGTCTTTGTTTGACACTGATTTCAATAAACATGCTGGCACTGGAGATATCATTCAAGGCAATAAGAGATCTGTTGATCATATCTCATGTCTAGCAAACACTATGACCATGCTTAACAATTCTCCTGAGAGCAGTAAGGAACTTATCCCCTCCTTCTAAGACAGGAAGGGATAGAGATCTGTAAGCAGAGCTCTGCCGATCATTGTCGTCAGCATGAGGCAAGAATAAAATATAAGTTAGCATGAGCCTTATCTAAATAGACCTATAAAATTGTTTCCAGTAGAGTCTGAATCTTCAGAGGCTATGGAGACTGTGGTCCACACTGTCTGTGTTACGTGCCTTGTCTCTGGTGACAGATTCAGCTCCATATGACTGTCACTGACAGTGTGTGCCATGTTCTCGCCCTACTCTGAGACTGGGCTTTGCAGCTTTATTCTTAATATTGCCATCACCAACTAGTTTCAATGTTTTTCCTGTATCATAGGATTGTTTGAGAAATGGAATCCTGATGCACTGAGACCTCTGCCAGTCTGGGAAAAGATAAAAAAGACACTAATAATTCTCTAAACTTTTTCATGGTTATTTTAATACATCCTTGTCTTTTGGAGCACAGACATAGATAGGTTTTTCAGAATTCACCATTGTAGCTTGCTCTCTGCTCAGCTGTCAGAATTAAGTCAGTATTTACGTACATTAGATACATTTTCTATATCTGTATAAAATACACTTTCAGTATTTAATTCCAGTGTAGTGATGAGGTTCTCCCTTATGGCAGCCTCCTGTGAGAGCTGCCTTATATCTTAAATTGCATATATCATATATAATAAATTGCAGTAAAATCTTGCCACAGTTAATTGGGATGTATGACCTGACATGTGATTTTATATGAAGCTGCACTTATGGGTCTCCAACACTGGTTGAGAATAGTTGAACAAACAGGTGGGCAGAGGATGCATGCGAAGAATCAGTTTCCTGTAGACCTCTGGGTCCTTTGATGGGCATTTCCTTCCTGTGTCTAGTGATAGATGAATCCAAGTTAAACTAAGATACATGCCTGGGCTTTCTGCAGAGTCTGGGGGCTCAAATAAAAGTCTCAGTGCATGTGAAGGTGCCATGACTAAGTGTAACAAGACCCTAAAAGTTTTAAATCTGCTTTTAAGGGAATAATTTGTTGAACCTCAGTGCTTAATGCAGTGTCTATCTAGGCTGGCAGAAAGGGATCTCTGAGCAGAAGAGCAATAGGATGGGAAACTGATGAACTCTGCATGACATAACTCACTGCTCTTCCACCTTTCCAGTTCCCAGAACAATTCTGCAGAAAATCAAAGTAGAAAGCTTCATCTGTCATGAAGTGCAATTAAAGACTATTTCAGATTTTGTAATCCTAAAATGGGCTGTTCCTTGGTGAATTAGTTTCCAATAAAACCACAACATGCCTAGCATGCCATCCCCAGTGGGAAGGGAGTCCAGGATAGTAACTCAGTTATGATTGGAAATGGTGATGTGATAATGAACTTAAATCTTTTTCCCTCTTACATCAATATTTACAAATCCAGACAGTTTTGGCAGGGCCAGTGGAAGACCATCACTGCTTGGGCTAGTTCTGCTCACAAGTCTCACTGAAGTTCATAAAAACCTGAAGATCAAACAGAAATTTTCATAAGGATGTCCTGATTTTGATGTCATTTTATTAATCTTATTTCATCATTGCTTTCTTGTTCAATTTCTCCTTGCTGTTATTGGCATATTGTACTCCTTCCATACTTACCTTCCTCGGTAATGGATCTACTTTTCTTTTCTTTTACAAGAGATAGTTCCATTCCAGTTCTTTATTTACATCTGTTTTCCTATAGTCATAGCTTTTACTTTAATATACTCTGCATATGTAATGCCTAACACTTTTACATGTATTTAGACCTTAGAATCTTTTGAATGTGTGGTGGTAAACTCAGATTTTTTTAACACATGTCCAAGTGGAGTATAGCTGTTGGGATTTGTCCCATCACTGTGGTTTTGCAGTTCCCACTAACAGAGTAAACATACAGACTTTGACTTGCCTACCTGGAGCTGTCTTCAGTTTGAGATGTCATTTCTTCAATTATACAATTTTATAAACCCACTAGTGTAGGTTCAGCACTATTGCTTTAAAGTAATTATTTTATTTATTTCTGTAAAATAGGAGCTGTATATCAATATGAATGAGTCTCCATCAGGGCTTTTGCGGGCTATACATAGATTGAAAACAAAATGTTATTTGTGGAATATGCGTGCTTATTTACATCTGAGTGCTCTACAGGTAACATCTTTCATTATATGATCTATTTTTTGCAACAACTTAGCTGGTTTTATTTTTCTTGGTTTCGTGAGTGGGAATTGGGCTGGAGTTATGTGCATTATTTCTTTTTATAAGCATGATCTGCACCTTGTGCTATCTACTTCAACTTTTCTCTGTAAAACTTCAGTTCAATTAAAGACGGCTGTTCAAGGAGGAGGAAACAGGAAGCAAAACCATAGTGGAGACAAGCAGGTCATCAGAAGAACTCTTAGCTGGAAAGTGTTCCAATAAGATCCTGCCACGAAAGCATGGTTTGCTATCCGCAGTGCTGAAAGCCTAGGATCACAGAATCATGTCTTTAATGACGAGGGTATCTAAAGCAAGAAGCACTGCCCTGATTTTGCATGTTTTGCTTAGAGATACACCTGTGAAACAGAGAGACACAGAGATGCAACAACCAGCCAAGAAGTGTGAATGAACCCGCATTGTTAACAGCTGATGTAAACTTAGGAAAGGAGATGTGGGTCCAGAACTCTGCTTCCTTTGCCTGTCTTCCTAGGTAATATATTTCTTTCAACAATTTTTTTGGTTTGTTTCTATTTTTTCTATTTTTGTTTTGAAGCTGTTTCTTGAGCTTCTGCTGTATATCAGGCACAGGTCACTGAATATAAGAACTTTTCATGTTCCAAACCCATTTGTCAGGTTAAAATGTCTGTCAAACATTTGGAGAATAAAAGAGAAGACCCAGTGAAAAGGATACATGGTAGAACATGTTCCAAAGAATGATGCTTTTAAAAGGGAAAAAAAACCCGATTACAACTGTCTGGTCAGAATAACACTTGGCTATATGTTGTGGCCACTACAATGAAAAAGCTTTAAACCAAGTTATTTTAGAAACCATATTAGCAATATTCATTAAAACATACAGAACTTTTCCTAATGCAACTGCAAAAACCCCCCGTAATCATGTTAAATACTTTCCATATTTTGGCTGTTCACAGAGTGGATAGTCTATCTTCATTCCTTAGTAATTGTTTAACTGATGCACAGATTTTAATGTTCATTTTCTGCCTATTACAGGTTATTATTTGAAATGAACCCTCTTCAAAGGTGTTATTTTATTTTTTTTCTGTATTCTTAGCCATATGTTTCCAAATTAGTGATTCCAGAGCTTATTAAAAGCACAACTTTTTCTCCATCTTTAATCACATTATAGCTACTAATGTACACCTGGCAAATGGCTTCTCATTAAGAGCAACTGACAATGATAAAATGACAATAAAGGAAAGATTGAAGACCAGAGAAGATATTCTTAATCTAAAGTTCTAGCTGCAGCACGAAATCACCTGTATTTCACACAAAAAGTGCAGCGGGAGTACATCTCAATTACCAGTTGCCTGCCTGACTGCCCCACTGGCTTTCCTGACACAGGGACTGCTTCTGCCACCGCTGCCAGTGCCAGGGGCTGGCACTCCATGAGACAACTGAGGACTAACTGAATTTTGCAATTCTACAAAGTGGCCAAGTTACGAGTCATTTGAAGCAAAACTCCCGAATTATACACAAAAAGACAGTACTCTTTCAGTAAGACATCAAATTTGATCAGATTGTTTAGACTGTGAAACAGAATATGTGTAACAACCGTGACATTTGTTAAATCTGTTCTTACCACTATATAGAACACAATTTTCATAGCCCATCTTTGAAATTAAATATTGGTTGAACATGACTGTACTAAATAGATACATAAACAACTTTTTATGTTGACTCTTGGTAGTCTTGCCTGTGTTCTTTCCTTCTCCTTTTTTTGTACTCATTATTCTGCAAAGTATGAGCAGGCCTGGATGAGTTTATAACTTGTCTTTATCACAACTGGACAGATCAAATGCCTCTATTTTTGATTAGGTTATTTTTCCTATATAGAGTGTGTATTTGCATTTTTTAAAATCATGATCCCTACAAACAAGATTGAATAAGATCAATAAACAAATTTATCAAACACTACAAATGTGACTTGCTTAAATTAGTAAAATAACACAGATGAGGTCTTAGGTTTCATAGTTATCTAATACATGTCATATAGTGATCATTTTGCTTTTGCGATTAGAGACCCAGAAGTTAATGATGTTATTACTATCTAAGAAACTATGTCTGAGATTTTTAAGTTGCTTAGATAAGAGTGAAAATAATAATGACTAAAATTTATAACACAGTAAAAAGCATTATTAATCAGAAGTAATACATTTATTTGCGAAGAAACTACACAGGTCTACTATATGTATCAACTAATTTCTTGAACTCCTACAGAATGAGTTTATTTTATAAGAGGCATTTGGCATCATTTCTTTAAAACCTGATCAGAGGTGAAAAAAAAAGCTTTCTCTCTGACCCCATCACCAAATATATCTGTAAATGTTGAAAAAAAAGCTCACAATGCATTTTACTCACCCTCATCCTTCCATTTCTTATTGCTGGTCCATCTTCTGCTAACCTCAACACATACAAATCCATTTTGTACTCCCTTCCTCCTCGAATACTAAACCCAAACCCTTTGGCTCCTTTCTCCAAATCAACGGTGAAATAATCAAAGTCCTGTACAGACAAATACAAAATGAAAGAAAATTAACTATATGGGCATTGTGGTATGCATTCAAAAAAACTTTAAAATAAATCTCCTCAAAAATGTATTGATCTGCTTGATATAACAAAAGGTCCATAGAGGGGCCTGGGAAGGAAATTGAGATGTAACTTATGATCCATTGTCAGCCAAGAGTGCAAGATCCATGGGAGCAGGAGAAAACAAAGAGCAAGCTTGGGCTGTGCAGTCTACTGATTTGAGAATTAAACTGGAGATGCTGGGAAACAGCCAACCCAAGCATCTCTCTAGATGCTAAGAAGCATCTTATAAGGTAGGCACATGGGGATAGCGATTTGCCATTTAGATACTGAAATGCACAATATTTTCATAGGGTTCTCTGGATCCCATTTAGGAGTTTCAGTATTTTTCTTGATATGGTTTATGTGTCTGGCTTTGAAAATATGGACATACAAAGCACCCATAAATGGTTCCACCATATAGTGTCTAGAAGTTTACAATCTCTTATTTAATACTTTTTGACCTCCGTTTTTCCTGCCTTTATGTAAGGAGAAAGGAAGGTTTTTTCAAAGTCTGAACTTTGAGCTAAATCCTCAACCTTCAAAACTGTCAGTAAATATCCGTCATCTGAGGAGTCTTGTTCAAGGTACCATAACTCTTCATCTAACACATCATCTCTTTGAATCTGTCAGATCATGCTTGATGTCAAAGATACTAGTTGCATGGGCTAGTTTCTGCTCATCCAGACTATTACCAACAGAAATGTAATTTTATCAGTCAGGATTTTCATTCCTTTATTTATTTATTCCGATTAGATAAAATCTTAATTTTCAAGAATGCTGTAGAAATGCAGTCTGACCTAAGCACACCCACCGTTTGATGATTATGTGCCAAGAATGAAAAAATTCCTCTGCTGATTAAAAGGCTTTTTATGTTAGAATTTTTATTTCAGCTCTCCAGTACCTTAAAAATGGCATTTGTTTAACATTATATTCACACAATTATAAATGTAATGTTAATTTAAGATCACACAGTTACACATTAATATTAATGGTTTGGAAGTAATTTCCTCTACAGAGACATAGTAACTCAGAGTAAAACCAATTAATGTGTCTTTTCCTTCCATAATGTCATCTTCCTGACCACCACCCATGACCTGTCCCTACAGCCCCTGACGCCTTCTGCGCAGGAGCGCGTTTCCGTTCGTACCTGGGGCTGCCTGTACTCGGACAGGGGGTACTGCCGGGTGTCGGGGGAGTGCTGCCTGTAGTCCATCAGCGGTGGCTGCCTGTAGTCGAGCGGCGGTGGCTGCTGGTAATCCATCACCGGCGGGTGCCGGTAGTCCAGCGGGGGCTGCCGGTAGTCCGTGGAGGATTGCCTGTAGTCTGTAAACGGGGGTTGCCGGATATCGGGCTTCACATCCTGTCTGGCTTTTACTTCTGACCTGTAACTGAGGAAGGCACAACGGCTCAGTTTCAGAGAGCAGCAAACCATTAAGAATATGCGTTGCGTGCAGTACTGAGGAGTGAAAGCGAGCTGCCTGCCTGCAAAATTGCACGGAACAAATTTTCACAGAGAAGCAAAACTCTCAAGGGTAACTAGTCAAGGCATCCAAAAACAGTGAGCGCTTTTGAAACATGGGCATAAGCAATTTTGCCTCAGGTCATACTATGCAATTTTCCAGCTTGTATCAGTGAGATCAGGACTAGACTCAAAGGGACAGGAACAGAAAAAGCATCTTGATTCCCACTTACCTTGCCTATTTTGAAGATGAAACTGTATGTGAAAACACCCTTTATACTCACTACACAATAATTCACTGAGTTTATAAAGTGCTTTTTTCCAGAATTAATATTTCTATAGAATAAGTGGAATATCAGTGCAATTTATATACCTTTTCATTGACATAAAATAATATTATTATTATTATTATTGTGAGCTTGTTAAGGCTAAAAAGAAAAAATTCTTTGTCTTAGCTGTTATCTTTTTAATGAAAGGTATTCTTTGATATAACATCTCTCAATATAGTGTGTATTATTTTTATTATACACTACCTGTGATGCTATCTGACTAAAAGCTGTTAGTAAAGTCATGTCAGTAGTTATGCACAGAAATAACACAAGGTGAAACGAATATAAATTTGTTTATGAGGAGTTAATAACAAGTAAAATGTTGCTTTAGCTGGTAACTGGTTAGAGGGAGATGGGTCCTAAAATTTGAAAGAAAATGTGACTTTCTGAGGTACAGTGACTAGTTATTTACTTTATTCAGATGGGAATTTCCCTTAGCATATGGAAATTAGCACATAATGGCACTTCAGGGTGAGTTAAAGAACATTCCTTATGGCAAACTTCCACACCTCAGCCACGTGGTGTGCTAAAGAGACACAAAGAAAGTCCTGAACTCTTTTAGCAAGGTAATTCTGTAATAGTGGTTTGGGTTATACTTTAACAAAAATGTTTACAGAGCGGATGTTCTTACACTCTTCCCTAGGTGCCAAGGGAAATATTTCTTTCCTGTACAGGAAATAGACATTTCAAATTCTGCTTTAATAATGAACTGCAAGTTTTCAGTCAACCAAGTGACCATGTCTGTTCATGGATACATACAGATACAGAGGCACATACAGACTGTGAAAGGGATTTTGAAATGTACTTATTGATTACAAAAATTACACTCTGAAAAACTGACAGCATTGTTTTTGATTATGTTTTTATATATAAAAAAAGGTAATCTGAATCTAAATGTTTCAAAATGTCTAATATGTTTCAAAATGTCATTGTTTTATTAATGTAGTTACAGTGACATTATGGCAAATCTTTCTACATAATAGTTTTAATAATCTGAATGTCTAACTAGACCAAAAAAAAATCAGAACTATTTCCCTTTGACTTTTCTGAGAAGATTAAAATAGACTGCTGACACGTGTTCTTTTAAAAGCTGTACCTGGCATCTATAAGACCTGCATGCATACATGCAATCCTCTTACTTTCTTTACTCATTATCATGATCCTGTAAAAAGAAGATAGAGGACAAACAAGCTTACTGTGATACTGAGCCTTATTGATACTGGAAGTAAAAAAAATAGTTAATATTCCTAAGAGTTTTAAAATCTTATTTCGGTAAAGAAACAATGTATGTGGCTATACAAACAAGTTGAAATCTAGCTTATAAAATCTAGTGAAAAATAATACTATGTGAACTAGCAATAGTTGACCTTTTTCTGAAATAAGAGTCATCTTTAGGCAGGTTCCCAATAAATGGCCACAGCTGCATATCAGAAGATGATGTTTTTATTCACGGATGGAGGCATTGTAATTTTTGCTGAATATGTAAATGGTGACATGAGCAATTAGAGCTTACACTTTTCAGTAAAATTATTACAGAATTTCTTTCTGGAACTTTAATTTATATCGTTTGCTGGTCCCATCTGAAAATTCCCAATTTAACAGATATTTAATACTGACTTCCAACAGCACAGAATGACTTTTGCGAAAACTTTATATTGAATTTTGTCAGAAAATTATGTCTTCTAGGAGTTGATCACTTTTGGAAAAAGTACTCAATGAAATACAAGGCAAAGTAATTTTCCTAGTATGACTAATTGAAAGAAAATAATTCTGGGCAAGAGAAAGTACTACATCTGTTAAGCAAGGAGAATTAGAGGGTATAGTGTCTGAATCACAACTGAACTCAAGTATTTTCAGAAGTGAAAAGTTACAATACTGTAACCAGCATCATTCAGAGAAGAGGATCTTGATGATATGTGTTGGTTACTGAAGATTAGCATAAAGACAGTCAGTGTAATCAGCCTTGTTTAATATGCTAAAAAATAATCCAAAGACTAAATAGTGCTGATTGGAGGTCACAGAAAGTTGTGTCATCCCACGGCCTGAGTGCTTTTTATAAAAACAGCTTTTAATACAGCTGGTCACAAAATTTCTGTCCTCCAACCATTCGATTTCCATTACAGATAAATTTGCTACTGTATATGCATAAATTACACATGAGAAATTGGCTGGTAAATGATACACCAGAGATAAAAGCCACTATAAAAATATCTTCCTGACTCCAGACTAATATACAAGAGAAAAAAAAAAAGAAGACCATGAAGAAAATGAAAAACCTGTTCTCGTGTCCCTGCGGCTGGAGGGGCTGTGGAGGCGGAGGCTGGGCCACGGGGCTGTGCTGGGCGACGGGGCTCTGCTGCGCCAGGGGACTCTGCTGGGCCATGGGGCTGTGCTGCTGGGCCATGGGGCTCTGCTTCTCCGAGCTGGGGGCCGAGGCTGGGCTGTTCAGCTCTGCATAATGGGGAGATGGAGATTAAAGACCTGTCACAGTGCAGCGTTTAATAAAGGGCAAAGGTACACAATAATAATTTTTGGTCACGCTCTACCTCTGCAAATTTATGCTTTGTCGCTTTTACTCTCTCAGGTTATAATTAGATTTTAAGACATTTGAACCTAATGGTCTCCTTTTGATAGCCTGTGGAATCTGAAATCTTGGTGACTTCTATAATTCTGGTTGACACCATCATTACTTAAAACACAATTGAACAAGGGAAATTGCTTCCATGTTCCACATATTCTTTCAAAGCATAGATATACTGATCATAGAATGATAGAATGATAGCATCATAGATTAGTTTGGGTTGGAATGACACTTCAAGATTGTCTAGTCCAACTCCCCTGCAATGGGCAGGGACATCTTCAACAAGATCAAGCTGCTCAGAGACCTGTCCAACCTGGTCTTGAATTTTGACAGGAATGCCAGGATGGGGCATCTACCACCTCTCTGGGCAACTTGTTGCAGTGTTTCATTGCCCTCATAAAAAAAACCCAAAACAACTCTTTTTTTCTATCTGTCTGAATCTACCCTTTTTTAGTTCAAAGCTATAAGACCCCTTGTCCTATCACAACAGACCCTGCTAAAAAGTCTGTCCCTATATTTCTTATAAGCCCCCTTTAAGTACTGCTAGGTCACAATACGGTCTCCTTGGAGCCTTCTTTTCTCCAGGCTGAACAACACCAATTCTTTCAGCCTCTCCTCATAGGAGAGATGCTCCAGCCCTCTGATCATCTTCATGACTCACCTTTGGACTGCTTCCAACAGGTCCAGAGGACCCCACAGCTGGATTCAGAACTCCAGGTGGGGTCTCATGAGAGTGGAGTGGAGGGGCAGAATCACTTCCCTCAACCTGCTCATCCATTGAACAATCCCCCCATCAAATTAATGTCTCTTCAACTTAGAGAGAAGGATGCTGTGGGGTACCATGTCAAAGGCCTTACAGAAGTCCCGGTAGGTGAGATCCATAGCTCCTCCCTTGTCCATTGTTGTCCACTGATGTAGTTACTCCATAGCAGAAGGCCACTAGGTTGGTCAGGCAGGACTTACCCTTGGCAAAGCTGTGCTGGCTGTCCTGAATCACCTCCCTATCCTCCACGTGCCTTAGTACAGCTACGAGATATTTGAAATGCTTTCCATTTTGAAAAAAAATGCATTTCGAGAGAATGAGCATTTTACTGCTTTCTCCACTGTTTGGGATGATAGACCTGTCACAAAAGCTAAAACACTGGTGTCCTTACATTAGCTCCTGCTGTCTTTGAGCTCATCAAGAGTTTCCTATCTTTTTAAATTTTTGGAGACTGTGAACGGTAAAACAGTGAACATAATCTCAATAAATTCTGACTAACCATTTAAACCGATGTTTTATTTCACTGTATTGTGTAAATGATGATGGTTTCACATAGGAACATTGCAGAAAAACAGAATCATTCTTTCCAAACAACACAAAATTCAAAAAAGACAGAGAGATTGGCATAGGAAATATGGTTTTGTTGCTTTGTTATAAATAAAGGATGCCAATCTTCATTCAGGCTTCCTGCTGGATTTGGGGGGAGACACATTTGGCACTGAACTCATATCAAATATATTTCTTCCAACACACTAGCACAGTCCTGTTGTTCACCATTTACCTATTAGGAAGCATAAGTGAGAGAGACTCCACCCACAGGAGGACAGAGCACTGCAGAAGTTCCTGCATTATCAACAGCAAAGGCAAATATTATATTTTTTTTATTCCTGCTTGCAACGGAAGGAGTGAGGCCAGTGTGGCATGGTGCAAAACAGCCAAAATGGACACAATATGGCTGAGCATGCCTAAGAGCAATAGCTACACATGATACAGATCTTGCCTAGTTTTACACTGGAATCTAGCTTTAATTTTTAATCATTTTATTTTAAAAATTTCAATATGTAAGTTTTTCCCTATAGAAGCATATTCCCTACTTATCTAATTTATGCTCACAACTATTATAAAAATTTTGGCTACTTCATTGAAAATATTTTCAATTTAGGATTAATTGCCAAAAAAAGCTTGTATATTTGTACTTAAAACACTCCTCATGCAGGCATAAGCAATACTTGTCTGTGTAATTACTATGCTTAAGGCTGTAATTGTCCATTTTGCATCTGTGAGTCTCTTTTGTATTGCAAGTTTTAGAGAGGAAGATTGGAATGTTGTCCCTCATTTCTACATTACTCTCATAACTATGGATGAACTAGTCAAATCATGAGCTGCTTCTAAAACTGCTTTGCATTTATATGGTATTTTTTAGCTGAAAGTATATTACAGAGGTATTAGATTTTTTCCCAATTTTTATAGGCTAGGAAGCTAATATCAGAAGGCGAATGAGGCATCCAGTGTCACACAGTCACACAGGGAAGCTGTGCCTTGGGCACAGATCATTTCTCACCACTAGCACCTGAAAACATCTTGTAGCACTACAACTCAGCTGCACCTCTGCTTTCTTTCTAATTTAATGCATCCATCTCTAACACTGAACTATTAATGATGTTATTTAACCTGGATACCAGAGAGGCTTAAACAAACTTCAGGGACTGTATCAAGTATCACACTTGTTTTAGATGTTTGCAAAGCTGACCTCCAGTAATTACACAGGTGCTAATTGATGTGAATTCTAAATTTGTGCATGTCTGTGTTTTTCCCTTCACTGAATTAATTTAACAAAGTAGGTGAGTTCCCTCAGTTGCAGTCCATGACTAGTGTCAGACTGTTTCCTTGCCCCATTGCTAGATGCAGCAGCATAAGATGAAGGTCATCACACTGGACCATGGATCATTAAGTAATTCCATTGCTTTCTGTGTGTCATTCCCAGCTCTACTGGTACTTGTTGCTGAGATATAAAGATACAGTCTCATTAATGCGGTACAATTCACCCAGTAGTGCAGCACATTGTTAAACTAAAAAAAGCCCTGAAACCAACGCCAAACCCCATGGAACCAACATCAAAAGATCTTCAGTGATTAGATGTGGAGTAATGACCAGAATAATGAGTCTATCCCGTTATCCTCACCCTAGATATGAGATAATTCAGGATTCAGTTCTTTCCTGCCTTGTGCATTTACAGTGATGTATCACTATATGATAGTGATGGAGGAAACTGCCAAATCTGAACTCTTCCTTCACATCACTTTTTGTCACACATAGCTGGTAGCTGAACATGCCTGGTGACAGCCATTGCAGTCTCTTGTGAATCACTTTGTCAAACTTTGGCTTGGCTTATAGCAAGATATAAGGGAACGAACTCAAAACTTGGCTCTCTTGTAGAGTGCTTTTCCATGTAGAAGACAATTCTTGCAAAAGACCTTAACATCCTCTTTCTCTCTCTCTGTCAGGTTTCTCCAGGTTTGCTTTAAATACCCTATTCATAACTTGAAACCTTTTCAAGAATTCAGATCCTATCTGAGCTAGTTCTAAGCTCGTAATTCTGGTGTGCTGCACATTACAGCGGAGGAAGGAGAACAAAAGATGCTCTTTCAAGTGGTGACATAATTTAAGCTAATTGGAGACTACTTAAAATTTTCTTCCTGTTTTTAAGGGCCATTGACTTACCCTCCTGAGGAATGATGCGAAGAGTTACACTGAGACCTGCATCTTTAATTAGCTTCACAATATCTGCATGAGGCATGTTAATAATAGACTGGCCATTCACAGCTAAGATCCGGTCTCCAACTTTAAGTTTTGCACAGCGATCCGCAGGACTTCCATCAATTATCCGCCCTATTTTATGGGGTACAGCTAGACAAGAAACAATAGACACTGTTAACACATGCTGAAACAAGTGGTGATGTTCACAAGTGAAAGAAAACGAGTTCATGTTGGAAGAAAGTTCTATAGGAATTAAAAAACAGCTTGTGTAAAAGCATATAAGAATATAAATTCTTATGCAATGTCATTTGCATTAACAGAGTACTGTGTCTTTTCACTACAAATTCAGAATCCAGATGCATATATCCACATGGCATATACATATGAAGTCCAAAATAAGTTTATAATTCAGCTATTTTGCAAACCTGGCATGAAACAACCTAATAAGCAGATCAGGAAAACAATAAGGCATTTAAATGAAAGGGGATAGGGAAAAGGGGATAAATTTATACAATAAGTAGCAGTCATAAATTGTCTCCTACCTCCTGGTTTATAGAATTGCTTTATTTGTATGTTGCAATAGAGGCACCAAAGCCATTATTTATTTCATATACAAGAACTTGTTACTGAAAATGCCCAGGATACATGAAATTGTTGTCTTCCATTCAAATGTGTTTATTGATAAGTAGAAATAACACAGAAGATTTATTGAGATGTGCAGCTCTCTAATTAGATATGAATAATAAATGAATAGAATTGAATTGACAATTAGCTATGAGTACATAGACATGTACTATATCAAAACATCTAAGCCCTCTTCTCAAACCATTACAGAATAAACTTTCTCCTTTTGTTCTTCTTTGTGGTTCTTCACCTTTCTGTTTACTCCATCCATGCTCTTGTTCTATCTCTTTCCCCATTTTCCATTGAATTTTCTAAATACTATTCTTGATTTTTTGTCCAGTCTTTCTACCCCATTATCCTCTGGTTTTTAACTAAATGCACATGCTATAGCTGACTCTTTTCTCTAGGCTCCCCAAAGAGCGTGTTACTTTTCTTTCTCCCAACTACTCATATATATGCTTATCACAATTAAATGACTATATAGTCTTTTAATATCCTAATGGTGTTTGAGTATTCCTCTTCAGTCCCACACTTCAGTCCTGGAAAACTTAGCACAAAGCAGCTCAGCCCCACTATCCACCTTTAAAATGATGTTTAAAAACTGTGTGTTTCTTTTTTCAAAAGTAATATAACCTTAACATTTTATTATCTACAGAGAACTTGGAAAAATCAAAGATTGTTCAAACACTTTTCAGGAAATATCTAGGCTATCAATGCTCCTATAAACCAAAGCTCTAACAGGAGATGTGTTCAGAATACATTGCTGCAGAACAAATTTCTCAGCACCCTGATAAACATTTACCGAAGGTTTTGGTGACTAACACAGATTTCACGTCTGATATAAAGTCACAATACACATACCTCGAAGTGACTTTTGTTTCTAGTATGGATGTAAGTGTTGTTTAGAGTGTTAAAAATTAATTTTCAGAAAACTGAAAATATAAGTGAGTACTCTGAAGTGCAAGCCATAATCAAACTCCATGCTTCTTTACCATTATAGTTCAGGCAAGAATATAAATTAAAACATGGCTTTAGTAATACAGAAACAACTAATGTACTTCAGAAAGGTCTTGTTGCTTAGGAAATAAGCACCTAATTTATGTCACAATGTCTAAACACTTCTGTGTTTTCAAATACACTAAATATGTACAGCCACACTTTCTACAAAAATTGTGTTTACTTTGCCCTTAATGCAGATGTATAACTGCCATGCATACACATCAGTGAGCAAACAAATAAAAGAGTAACGTGACTCTTAAACAGTTTATGTTCACACAGAGCCTTTTTCATCAAATCAATTCTTAAAGCATCACCAAGAATCATTTAAACTAATACTAAAACATGTCTGTTTTGGCATATTGTCTTGTGGTGACTGTATGATACTGTATCCTGTATCATCTGCTTTATACCCAGACATGGGTCCTGTAACTTAAAGCTAGGTCCTGCCGGTGGTCTGTGTTCAAACACAGATACTCCTCCACTCGCTCTCTCGGTTCTTTCTCAGCAGAGAGATGGAGAGTTAAATTCTTTGCTTTTAGCTAGCTTCTTTTTTTGTTAGCTGAGGCAAGAAGTTTTCCCGTGACTGTGGCTTCCTCTTCTGGAACCGTCCAGCTTTGCCCGGGTTCAAACACCAGACCATCACCGGGAGCCCCACTCCCTGGCGGGGGAGGCTGCAGGGACACCGCATCCCAGCTCCAGACCTCGGGAAGGGCCAAGCAGGACTCTGACATCCACCAGCTTTCTTCGCAGCGAGAAGGTCCAAATATTAACAGTTTTGTGTTGGTTTTTTTTTTTTTTTTTTTAGTTTGTTTGTTTGTTTGTTTGTTTTTTCTCCCGTGCCTGCATGCACTCTGCTTGTTAAAGAAACAATTTTTTTCACTTTCCTCCAAGAAATTCCTTTCAAACCAGTGGGGGAGGAACGCCCGAAACCTGCCTTTTCAGAGGAGACGTTACTTTCCGGACATTTCATCCTAACTTATCTCAAACTGAGCCACATATGTAATAAAAGATCCATCTGAAATTGTCATGTCTTTACTATGTATTAGTGCAGATGTGAAAATGAGGCCGTCTTATGTAAAAAAGTAAGAAATTTGGTAGTAAGAAAGAAGGGGAAATATGGCAGAGATGCCACAGCTAAAATTTCCACGCTTGCCATTTTTAACCCTAAAGAAGTTTTTGCTAGCCTAAATATTTAAGTAGAGACATCATTTCAGTAGTAAGGGGTGTGGGAGGGTGGGGGGGGTGGCAAGTCCTATTAATTTGCCAGAAACATTTTTTGTTGGACTTCTTGTACCTGACAAGTGAATAGAGCAGATGTCTGTATGTTTGAGATGTCTGCTGAAATCAAAGCTGGAGGTGGGAGAGCCACGAGAGTCTAATTCAGATCCAAATCCTGAGAAAAAGGAAGGGAGGGAAAAAGAGGAGGAACCTGGTGCTCTTTTTGTCTTCCCTTTAAGCCTAGTGGTCTTCACCTTCCTGATAAAGGTATCTACTCTAAGTGTTTTGGTATTCCTGAACTCCCTTCATTCTGTCGTGTCAAGAAACGATCAACAGTAGGTGACCATCAGAACAAAGCCTGTGTCTGTCAAGGTATCTTTTCTACTCCACTTTGGTATTTGAGGATTTAATGCTCCTCTTCTCAGGTTGTGTTGGTGCCATGTGTTGCCATTTGATCTTGCTGCAAAGTAGGGTGTGGGAAGATTTTGCAGAAGGAATTTGAATCTCTGTTGGATTCAAGGTTACGCTGTTATGCTCTATAGGGTTTTATGGGCTAATCTAGTGACTTACTAATGGAGTTCATGGCCACTCAGCAGAAAGTGGTTTATGCACATTTCTAAATAATACGAGGAGAAGTTTATCTCCTGGGTCCTTCTCTCCCAGTGATATTATCCTGAGGAGTTTCTGTTCTTTGCTTCTCTTCCCAGTGGAACTCTGCCTGAGAGTCCTCCTAAGCCACAATATCCTGGCTGCCATAGTGCCAACTGCTTGCTTGGGAAGGGAGGATTTATTTAAGGCTTTTTTTACAAGCATGAATTCTTCTAAGGGATGCAGATTATCTGATGTGTAGGTTGTTCGCACAAAAAAAAAAAAAAGTGTTAAAATACGTTAGAAAACTTTCAATTTTTAGAGAGAGCCTTTGGTGGTGAAATACTTACTTTGAAGAGATAAGAAGGAGCTACTCTCATAGGGGATTAATTAGGTAAAAGCTAATCAACAAAGGTAGAAATGAACTGTGAATTTCCATAATGGAGAATATTTATTGTTCAGAACGGTCACATCTAAAACAAGTGTGGAAGAGCTGCAAATTGTCAGTAGGGAGTGGGTTGACTGAAGTGGCAGACGAGATGTCATAAAAAGAAACGCAAGATAATGCAGTAAGGAAAAAAATAACCCTGCTGAAGATTAAGCAGAGATGAGCCCTAAATTAATTATTGTCACTCAAGAGACCTTGAAATGTGTGCCTACTCCTTTAAAAACATAAACTCATTAAAACAGTCAATATGTCACTAAAAGTTAGAAAAAGAATAACAAGTGAAACAAACTATTGCTAGTTACTGCTGTGCACCTAAAGTCTGACTATTGCTGAGAGTTTCAGTATCCTCATCTCAAGAATCATAGCAATGAACTTGCAAAGATTCAGAGAAGGGAAGCATGGAAGTCAGACGCAGAAAACCGCCTCAGCTCAAAGGAGTTGTCCATGAACTCACTGTCTACACCTTGGGAAAGAGAAGCTGGGGCAAGCTTCTCGAGGGGCAGAAGAATAAAAGGATTTAAAGAAGGATTAGACCAATTTACAGGGGTGGACCCCTTGCTGATTAAATCAGAAAGCCTTGGCTGTGAAAGCTGAGGTGATGCCTGGGAAAGGTCCTGTCTGCTGTAGGTGCTTCCTCTCTGCTGCAGGTCACAGCAAAGGGACAGCAAGGAGCTCTGTGGCTATTTGGTCTCTCTCAGCATGGCAGGTCTCCTCTCGGGAAGACACCTTCCATGTCTGGCATTTAATTAGGGTTTTGTTAACACATAATATTTTTTTTCTTAAATTCCATCTTTGGTGTTTTATTTTTATCTGAGCAGAGCATTAAAGAATGTAACCTTTTAACCAGATCACCTGACTGGTAGTAAATGTTTCCTATCATCTTTAAAATTTTTTACTAATCTATTCATGCCTCTTTTAAGAATTTGCCACAAGCTGTTCTCCAAACATATGTATATATTGAAGAGTGGCAGCATGTGCCTGGATGAAACTTTGCAGAGAATCCAATCCACTTATTTCAAAACATGGAGTTACCTGAGGAGCATTTAATATTAGCAGGCTATACAGAAAGGCTTGGATTTGTGCCTTTTTTTTTCAAGAAACCCCATTGACTTTGCTAAAAGTGAGTGCAGAAAACAAGCTACCCCTTTGCAGAGCAATTCATTTCTTGGTTCTCTCAGACTACACAATGAATGAGACTGCAAGGGAAGAATTACTGTAAACAGGGATTAATACACATTTTTTAACTGTTGAAAATATGGGAAATTAGTAAGAATGAATTTATATGTATACAAACCACACAGCCCTTCAAAATAGACATATAGGGTCTTTTTCTCCAGTACTATCAAGTCATGCAAAATGTGATACTCAGGAGTGATATAGTTGGATATCTACCTTAAGTTAAAAGAAATCCTTCCAAGGCAGAAGGCATAATCCTAGACCCAAAATAATCAAGCAGAGAGTAGCAGTGCTGCAGAAAACTTACCTAACAAAAGATCTTACAATGGGAGGTAAATTTTCTGCAGTGTATTTTTCAAAATTTGATGACTTGGGGAAGATTTGAATCCTGAGAGCACCAAAGCTTCTATGATATTTGATGTTATTAATCTCTCCTCCTAAATCTCGCTCAGATATTTAAAGCATTACTGCACAAACTGACCCAGGCTTGGCATGCAGCAGCTGATGCTTTCCCAGAAGGTGGTTAATTGTGCAATGATCAGCTCTTAGCTCATTAAAGAGAAATTAAATTAAAAACTTGAAAGACAAAATGATTTAAAAGAAATCTTTGCATTTAGAAAGTGGATAAGGTCTGCTTTCAGAAACTTACCGATAACTACAAATTTACATTTTTCTCTATATTAATATTTTTATTTGATAAAAATCACTCACTTTTGCTCTCTATGATTCAAATTAATATCCCTACCAGACTTTCATGTCACAGAAAAGAAAACAAATTTTGTGTCATTATACCTGAGTGTCCATATGCTTGGGTCAGCTGTACACAAACCCAGAGCAGTTGCCGAATACAGAATCACAGAAACACAGAAGGGTTGGGGTTTGAAGGGACCTCTGGAGATCAAACAGTTCAACCTCCTTCTAAAGCAGGTCATCCAGAGCAAATTGCACAGGATTGAGTCAGGTGGGTTTTGAATATCTCCAGAGAAGGAGACTTCACCACCTTTTGGGGAGCCTGGTCCAGTGCACAGTCACTCTCAAAGGAAAGAAGATTTTCAGAATGAACTTCAAACAGAATGTGCTTCAGTTTGTGCCAAATGCTGATTGTCTGGCTCTGCTCTCTTGACACCCACCCTTAAGATATTTGTATGCAATGACAAGAGTCCCTCTCAGCCACCTCTTCTCAAGGTGGAAAGGCCCAGCTCCCTCAGCCTTTCCTCTAAGAGAGATGTTCCTGTTCCCTAATCATCCTCTTGGTGCTTCACTGGGCCCTCCCCAGCAGTTTCATGTCTTTCTTGTACTGAGGAGCCCAGACCTGGACACAGCACTCCAGATGTGGCCTCACTGGGGCTGCGTAGAGGGACAGGACCACCTCCCTCGACCTGCTGGCAATGCTCTTCCTGATGCTCCCCAGGGCATCACTGCTCTTGTGGCCACAAGGACACAGTGCCAGCTCAGGGACAGCTTGCTGTCCAGCAAGGTCCCCGTCCTTCTCTGCAGAGCTGCTTTCCACAAGTCAGCCCCAGCCTGGGGTTATTCCTCCCTCAGTGCAGGGCCTTGCATTTGCCTGTTTGAACTTCATTAAGTTCCTCTTCCCCCAACACTCCAGACTGCCCAGGTCTGGCCAGCAGAGCTTTCAGGTGTATCAGCCTCTCCTCCCAGTTTTGTAACATCAGCAAACTTGCTGAGGGTACACTCTGTCCTTTCACTCAGACCACTGATGAAAAAGTTAAACAGACTGATATATCTATTGGCCTCTTGATTTTTTGTAATGAAAATAATTTCTCATCATCTGAAAGACCCAGAAGCTAAAAAGAGTGGAATCTAAGAAAATATTACCACAAATTAGGCTTTTCTCATTTATATCAGTAATTTTTTTACATCTATTGAGTACTTCTAGACATAACTCTTGAGACTATGTTTTTTAGATAGCAACTTTCCAGTTTTTCCCCCTCTATATAGTAGCTAAATGTCAAAAAGTATCAGTTAAGGGGAAAAAAAATCAAACCTCTGCTTTATCTATTAAAATCCTCTGGAAGATAAGTTCTTGCAATGTTTTCTAATGTTAACAGACATAGAAAGTAAGCCAAGCAAACGAGCCTTCCTGAGCCAGCTGTTCTTTTCAATGTTATACAGCAATCAAATGAATATTTATTACATTCTCAATTCTCTAAACATGGAAGAGTTTTCATTCAACCAGCAGGCTCCAGCATATCAGATTTTAATTGGAAGAATATATTGAATATAAACACCTGTAATTTCATTGCTATGGAAAACTCTAAAATTTGGAAAATTTGAGTATGGTGGACTTTCCATGAGGGCTAAAAAAGTATTTTCCTGATATTGATAGGATATTTTATGTAACACTTATTTGGAAAATAGAAATCTGTGGCATGCTGCATACTTGCATGCGAAAATAATCCCTTTTCTCTATAAGAGTAATGAATCTATGAAGGGAAACATCCCATTGTGTGCTGACATGGAGCATATTTGCTTGCATAGCACAGGCATAAGAAGCTAAGGGGGAAGGAGTGCACATACCTTAGAAAGCTGAAGATCTAAGAAAAAATAATGGAACTTACAGACTTTAATTCAAGCTTCTAATGAAAGCCCTGTGGAAAATGAGCCCAGTGGAATTATTAGAAAAACCTTGGTTCCCTTGATGGGTTTGTGCTAAGAAAACTCACAGTGTTTGCTCTTTGAAAACAGATGAGAAGAACCTGTAGGTCCAAATGATGTATTCACAAACATACTGGAGGACAGAAATCATCTAGAGAGGAGAGTAATGCAGTTAAGATCCTCCATTATTTATCTCCAAAAAATATCAAATAGACAATTGAGTATTTCATGCCTGCAAACTGCAGCAATGTATTTTGATGATATTAAAAGCCTCTTTGACCTCTTAAGGCTATTCCACTATGATTAATTGCTTATGTTGATATGCAAAACTAAATCATATAGAAATTTCTTTCATCTGCAAGTTTTGGTATCACTTGAACATACTTAGAAAGGGTGCTTTTATAGCTGAAGAGGCAGAACAGCTCAAACCTGAATATCAAACCTGAATATCAATCTCATACAGAGATGAGAATCCAGATTTTTTGCCCACAAGTTGCAAATATCTTCCATGGGGGACTCACACTGTGGGTGGGTTTTCACTGCTGTGCTCCAAAAATGTCCTAGGTGGGGTAGACAGACATCCTAATTTCCAAAGCTCGGTTTTCTTTAGAATTTGCAGATTGGTCACAGAAAATTATGTCCCTAGGCACCATCTTACCCAGGAAAGCATTGGTGAGATTGCTGCTCAAACAACTCAGATCACATAGTTATCACTGATTGATAAACTGTTTTTTATCTCTAAACTGTAAGGAGTTCAAAGAAACTCTGGGCTGAATAGGACTTTTTCAAAATGCTGTTTTCTGCAGTCAGCAGAGGCTTATCTTGGAGTTATGTTTTTTAGTTAAGATTGCATGTTTTGAGAAATGAAACGTCTTTCATTAGACTCTGTTTTATCATGTTTTGAAAATCCAGCAGGCACTGGCATATGCAGCGTAGGGGCAAATTAAATCTACAACTCCTCTTCTGCGAAGCAGGAGGAAGAGCATAACAAGTATGTACAGTCATCTGCCCTTAATTTTTTGACAATTGTTTATTGATAATGCCTGTATTTTCAGTTTGTTTACACTTTATAACTGTGCTAATTGACAGTACCTGCTACAGTAAAATTCCTGGAAATATTGCCAATTTTCCAACTTCATTGGAAGTTGCAAGTTAACAAGGTCTGTTTACAACACATGGTTTCTCTCTACAAAATTTACGATGTTAAGAGATTTACAGGGGATCACAAGCACTTATTCAATATGAAGCTTCATCCCAAACACAAAAAGTAAAAGTGTCAGGAAGATATGAAGTAGGCAGGGACAAGTTTGCTCCATAAAACTCTGGGACATGTTCATGCAGAAATCTCATTCTGGACATCTCCGGAAGTCTGCAAGTGCTTTTCCATAGGCTGTAGATAGCGAAATTATCTTGATACCCTAAAAATATTTCCCCAAATGTAATGCAAAGTGTAGATTAATTACTTAAATTTAAATATTTTAGCTGTAATTTCTTGTGTGGAGAAGGGATGAAAGCCACGTCCCCCTTTAATGTTGGAACAGGATCTGGGGGAAGGCACAATAATATATTTTAGAGGCAGTGGAAGTTAATCCTTTCGTTAGAAATAGGTCAGGAGCCTGGACAGGTGTATTTTCTTTTCTTAATCTCTTAGCACTCTAAGATCCCGTGCGTGCTGCACTAGGCAAAATGACTTGCTCCTGGATATACCACTCAAGCACAGCTCTTTATTTATCCGCTTTATCTCCTTTTACTGATACAGTTTTGAAGCATGGCTGACCTTTTCTATGCCCCTGCTTTGCCCTGTAAAATCTCTTCATTCAATCCTTGCCATTCGTTTTCCACTCCTGATCTCCCCACATCAGAACCATAGTTCAGTGCAAAATAATCCCCTGTGCTGGATTAGAGAACATCCCAAGCAATGCTTTGACAAAGGGGAAACAAAATTTCTACCATTATAGACACAGGAAAATAAGTGCGCCACAAGAATTGGATGTTTAAGCAAGTACCAGTAAGGAAAAGTGACATTCAGATCTAAAGGCTGGCTCCAAAATATGTAATGATAATTAATTAAAATGACAGCTATTACAGTGCTGACCATCACAAAATATGAAAAAATGGTGTGTTCCCTAATTATGGCTGTAGTCTGCCCTCACTCTGTGTCTACATCAATAGTAAAAAAAATGCATTTAGTAGTTTGAAAATTTCTGCACAGCAAAGGCAGGCCCGTAAATCAACTGTAACAACAAACCCCTTGCAAACCATGTCGAGAGAAAAGCTCACCAAGACCCTAAACCTCTTGGAAAAAGATTTTCATCTCTAATTCTGGGAGCTGCCGAGCCTTTCATGGCTCATTCTCAGGTCAGAAGGAGCATGAGGCACACGTAAGAGGTGGTGTGGGAGCAGCGCAGCCCACACCCCATCAGAGGGTGGAAAAGGGATTTGAGACTCAGCTGGAGCGCGGCTACTGTGACTTCATGGGCTTGTCCTAGAGCTTCACACACAGAGCAAACTCTCCTGGCAAACAGAAGGTGAGCTTTTCTGCAACCTCTTCAGCTTCAGGCTAACTGCAAAGCAGCAAACTAATGAACCTGCAGCTCTGTAGCCAGTAGCAACTTGGCTGCAATGACTGCTTCAATTTTAGCAGTGCTTGAAGCACACGCTCCTAGTGACACAAAGTGCTTGCTCCTGTGCTCAGCAAGAGCTGCTGTAATCTGTTAGGCTGTAAAATACCGTTTGTAAGCCTGATTTCAAGAACAAGAAAAATACTTTCCGTGCATAATTAATTGCCTTCCTAAGTAAAAGTGGTGATGATACTTATACTTCCAAGACCTCAAGTCTTTTGCTTTTGCTAGAAAGTAGAGGAGGGAATAGAGTTAATGAAATAAAAATTCTTAAATCGAAGGAACCCTTCTTCATTTTGCCCTGAGGATGCTCCCAGTGAGACAACTTCCTGGGCGATGCTCTTCCTAACAATGTCTGGCATTACATGATACTCCCTTTTTTGACCTATTTTGCCAATTTTGATTTTTCAGAATTGCTTTGCAATTGCAACATTATAACACCGTTATAATTGCAACATTAACACAGTTAACATTTAACTGTGCATGCGTGACTGTAACATCATTCTGTTCCACATGGGGGTACAGGAGCTGGCAATAAGTGCACTGGCTCTGAAACAAGGGACACTGGAACCAGAGCACAACATTTCACCCAATTAACATATTGCTGCTGTGAGAAGGAGTAACTACCAAGGTGTTATCATGGTGCCATGCAGGTCCACATTTTGATAGTGATGCATCACATATTTTTGACATTGCACTTCCTATATCCATTTGATATTTTCCTACAGTTGGTATGCTTTCTACCCCTGATTGTGCATTTCAATAAATGGATTTTGTGTTATTTCAAGCTAGGAGGTACCTCAGGACAGTTTCCCTGTTCTGTTTTCTACCAAAGGGTCCAAAACTTAGATGCAGTATTCTAAACGGATGCCAGTGAGTGCTGAGTAAAAGGAGATAATAATTTCCCTCAATCTACTGGCTATGATCCTGTTAATAAAGCTCAAATTACTTCACCCAGATAAATATTAAGTAAAGAAAATAACCTCTCTTACTCTAGAAAGAGTCAATAATTTTTAGATTGTTTTCATTACTAATGACAGATCATGTAATTTTCAGCATATTTTTTCTACTACAGTTTTGTAACAGAATTCATATAGAAAGGGTATTTTCTTCTCTTTTCTGTCACTGTCTACAGCAAATATAATTTTTTGTTCACTGCTGTTCTTGTAAACTTAGGATTTGGTACTTTTTGGGATCACTGAAATTCAATGCAGTTATTATTTGAATAAATTCTCTTGTCACTTCCACAGCAGACTGTCATTTCCCTTTACTACTGGAGATGTTCAATGGAGCGTCAAAAGCGACTACTTATGTAGTTGCTTATGGAGAAAGAAAAGTACTGAAAGAACATGTTAGAGGGTAGGAGGCATAGCAGGATCTTGAACCTGGGTTTGTAGTTTTCAAGAGAATATTCCAGTGACAATTTTTGGCTGCTTGAGCATTTTCTCTTTCTTTTCCTCTCGCCCTTCCCTCTCCATCTGGCCCAACAACAAACTCTCTCTATAAAATAATTTTCTTGAGAAAATCATGACTGACTTAAGTGATTAACATGTATGTATCTTAATGGACTATTTTTTTTTCTTTTCTGATCTTCTGCAAAGAACTTCCAGTTCTTTGGCTATTATATTCAGTAATGTGACAACTCAGAGTCCCAAGAGGCTAATTAGTTATGGTTTTGTTACAATATTAATTCCAGCAATCATGGAGTTTTAAAATTCAGCTGAGGTAATATGAATAGCAACTCTTTTAATAACTGCATGATCATGAAATACTGCAAAAAAGTTTTCTGAGATAATTTGCTGTTGTGAGACAAGGTTTTCCCAGTACTGTCTTAGCTGCTTTTCAGGTGTGAATTTAGAAGAGTGATTGGGCCTAAAAGTTGAAATTGTGGTTTTATTTTGTCAGGAACCAGTTTCGAGCCAGTTCCTTCAAAGTGTATTTTAATGTAGGGAAAGCATTGTGTTAGGCTGCAACTTGCAAAGTGATAAATGTTCTCGCTTCTCTTGGTTTTTCAGCTGTGGTTAGCATTATTTGGTGAGGCATGTGGATGTTTCTCCTTATATAAATATACACCCTTTTCTGCTTCCTTCTTCCAGAAGGCTCAGCTCTCATTGGGTTAAATGTCATTGGAAAGACCCAAAGGTGCCCCTGTGCCTCCAGCTGCCACTACCAGGGTTTGAGTCTTCTGTAGGTCCTATGTCACATCTCCTGACCTCCTCCTGGATGTACCCAGGACAGCTCAAGTGGCACCAGATGTCTATATTAAAGCAATAAAACTGACCCACAGAAAAAATTAGTTTTCTGAACAGAAAGTGAGCTATAATTATTAAGTGCAGATCTTGCCATCTGAGTACTACTGAGTACAGAGAGATACAACCTATACCCCTGTACTCAGCTATAATTTTTTATCCTGTCTATACTCCACCCAGTTAAATCAGCCTCTCTGCACCTGCATCGAAAATGTTTTCCCAATTTCCAGTTGCTTCTACAGTCCCATAACTGGACAGCTGTTTTCATTGGGTTTGCTGTGATCTAAGCTTTTTTCAACTTGGTGAACTTCATCTTGATTTATTTAAAAAAAAGTCCAATTCAGTTGCACATGGGAGAATAATTTATTCACATAACTCTACTTGGTACTTACAGAGTCTCTTTGAGACATAGTAACATAGAGACATAGAGAAAATCTACTTTGTGGATGAATCCTCTCAGTCCGATAGTCAAAGACGTGTGGGAAGCACAGAGCTTGAGAGCCCAGAATAACCTTTGGTTTTGTCCAAGGCAAAACAGACAAACAGTGCCCCTGAATAAACATTGAAAGTATCTTCAGTTTAAATCTCTGCAGTGATAAATTATTAGCAGATAGGTTTAAACTGACTATTTTTTTTTTTTATTTGGGGCAAACTTAGAGAAATAGGAACTGAAAAACGTGATTTACTTACTTATTGTGGCCCCAGATTCGGGCCTGTTCAGGGAGCTGATGATAACAAAGCCAAAGCCTTCGTTCTCCTTGCGATGGATCACCACGTCACTGGTTTGCAGGCTGTGAGACGCGAAGCCCTCCGGGGGCGTAGCATTGCTGCTGGAGACAGCGTGATTGCTGTTGGCATAAGTCGTGTAGTCACTTCTTGGAGAACTGTGGTGCGTAGACACCGAGCCTGGGCTTCTG
The DNA here is from genome assembly GCA_013398955.1 of Callaeas wilsoni. Classification (NCBI taxonomy): domain Eukaryota; kingdom Metazoa; phylum Chordata; class Aves; order Passeriformes; family Callaeidae; genus Callaeas; species Callaeas wilsoni. The sequence goes on along the minus strand of VWPU01001724.1, from coordinate 412,222 downwards.
CCATTCTCTGGGCAGGGTTCTCCTACAACATAAATCACACCAGTGTCACAGTGTGACTTGCTCAGCGGCTCCGTGACTTACAGTACATTTGCTAACGCAACATGAATACAGTTGACTGTCTACAGACCAGACTACCCCAAGTATTAAAGTAGGAGCTGTAATAGATGCAGAGAGACAGGAATCTACACAATTATGCAGAACATTCAAGGGCAATCAGATAAAGCAAGCATGAACACTGACTGCTAAGCTAGCTACAAGAGAGGAAAGGAAAGTTAGAAACAGTTTCTATCTGGATTGCAAAAACATTACCAAGCGCTATTCCCTTGTCTGCTGGTTGATCAGTCATCAAGAGGAAAATGTGACCATCTAATCCAATAAAAAATTATTTGTGTTTGGATTACAAGAATTTAAGCAGGGAGCTAACAGAGTAATTAGGATTAGCTGCATAATGTTCTTCTTACAAGTTGATTAGCATGTTCAAAAGATGTTCACTGAGCAGAGCTGTTATCCAACGAAAAATGATCACAAGTAGTTTTTCTGTGGGTGTCATGGCAGAAGCAGTGGTCATTTAAAGGTTTGGAGAGGCTCTTGTTTGGCAAATTCAAAAGGGCAGAGGTGAAAATGGAGTCCATGCACACTTTAGTATTGCTTTACAGTTACAAGAACAGGAAACAAGTTAAAACTTGTGGGATTACACATTTTTTAGTGTGAGTATTTGGGCAATTGAAAACAGTAAAGTTACACCTCCAGATGGGAAATAAAGATTTATATTCCTTGCAGATCTAAGTTGTTTACACAAATCAGCATTTATTGACAGTTTTAATACAGAACTTTCAGATAAATGTAAGTAATATGTTTTCTGTTTGGAGCAACAAGAGTGGCAGAGTAATTTTACTGAACATGTGAGTAGCTCCCACATATACACATACATCCTAGGTAGAGAGTTAGCAAATTAGACTTTCAGTGTGTGTTTATATTAATAAAATAAACAGCATCCAAGGACAAGCTGTTGTTTTCTCAGTCAGGTGTGTCCTTTATCAGTCCTTCTGCAACTATGAAATAATTAGAGAGTAAAAAGAGGAAGAAAAACAAACAATTATTATACTCCTGAAAATCTCAAAGAGTTATTGAACCAAATCTGCAACTAAATGCCAGAGTCAGTGACAAGAGAGTTCTCATTTTCTGGCTGTCGTGTTTCAGAAAGCTGAATATTGTTTATGTCGGTATGGCTGCAGCAGAAAGGAAATTCTCTTACCCAGTAGAATGACCAAGAGCTGGCTTGGCCATAAAAGAATGAAATTGAATGCCATTAAATATAGGAAAAGAATGATAAAGGAGGAAAAGCTTAAATGGCTATTTGACTGTCAACTGTGCAATAGACATTCATCAGAAAAATTACATTTTGCTTCTGCCTGTGGAAAAAATGGCATTTTAATCCATGTTGTTCCAAATACCACATTTTCCTAATCAAAGTGTTTTCCAGAGCTTGTGAATTGTGATTTTCTTTTCCAGATCTGGGTAAGTGTATGTACAAAATGCTAATTCCAGGTGAGGACTAGGATACATATATCAGCTAACAGACAGGGAAGGAAAAACTCAGATCCCTCTGTTGTATAAATTTATGCTAGTGAGAAATTCCCATGAAATTAACTGGCCTGATGTATTAGTATAGCATTTTTCAGTCACGCCCAGCATCAGTTGTTTTAAATTTTTCCGCAAAGCTTATGTTGTAACACACCACATTAAAATCCTGTTCGGCTCCTGAAATGCTTAAACATTAATGAGCTACATGCTACATTCTCTGGTGTGACACTCTCGAGGCCCAAGAATAACTTCAGGTGTTTTACCAGCGTGCTTCATTGCCTGCACCAGGAGCCCGGGCTGGCTGGTAGACCCTTTAATATTTAACAAGCAGCAGCGAAGGCTGGCATCCACTCTGCGCTAACTCTGCCTGCAGTGTGCACGGCGGCTGACCCGGGAGAGGTGCTGACGGCGAGGACTCGGCATTACCTTGGTTATTGGCCATTTTCCTCGCGCTGGGGGAGCTGCGAGGGGGCGTCGCACCAGGCGCGGGGGCACCTTTCTGGCTGGAGGACTCTGGAGTCAGTAACAGAAGAAAGTCAGTCCTGTGGGAGCACGGCTGGCAGGGAGCTGCGGTGCCGCACTGGGAGGGGGACTGCGAAGACGAAGGTGAGTGGGAGGGCGGCTTTTTGGCACACGAGCGAAAGGGAACGGCGCAGGCAGTGACAGTGGATCTAGGGCACGGGCAGGCAGAAGACAGGACAGGCTGGGAATGTGGTTTTGCTCATTTCTGGTACCTCAGTGAAGTGTACTCACCAAAAATGTTTTAAAAGTTCTTAAACAAACTCCTTTCCTCAAGTAAGCACAGGTTGTAATGGAAGGTCATCAAATTCTCCCATTAAAACTTTAATAGATGCTGCCACACATTTTTCAAGGTTCCGATGTTTTTCAGCAATTGAGACTGAACTAGACTAAATGTCTCATTTACTACAAATACTTCATATTGGTTTAGGTTCATTTTCTGAATGTATCTGCGTGACAGAAGAATCCGGCCCTGTTCCTAGGAGCCACTTGTGCCCTACAGAAGATTTTCAGCCAGCTTGCATTGCAGTTCAGTGGGAAATTCCAGATGACATCAGTGAGACCAGAAATGGGCTTTTAACACATACAAGAGTGAAATGAGTTCCTGCCCTGAGCAGTTAACAGTCTTTGAGCCTTTCTCTTATTGACATAGTCAGCTCAAATGGCTTTAACTTAGGTGAATGTTTAGTCCCAAAAGTGGACAAGAGGAGACAGCACAGACCAAGACAGCATGGAACAAATCCAGAGCACTTATGATCACCACACCAGGGTTGCCAGTATGTTTCCCCTTCTGAAGGAAACAACACTCAGTTGTAGTATTTTTGTCAGAGAAACAAGGGACACATATTTACAATTACTCTTTCCTCAAAATGACACAAACATTCACTTTGATTTCCTCTATTTTTTTAAAATAGCACCTGTTTGTGCTGCTAGCATTGGGATCTGTTTCTCCTTTCACCTTTCACAGCCTTCACTCACCCGTAGGTAGCACCTTTCTCCTCACAGTAAGATTCACCTGCCCGTTTCGGGCAGCGTTATGCATAAGATCAATCACATATCGGTGGGTTTTGCCGGCCACTGGAATCCCATCTACATACACCAGCTCATCACCAGGATGGAGACGACCATCTCGGTCTGCTGAGCCCATGGCAATTACTGCTCCGATGAGAATCTAGGCAGCAAAGAAACAAAATCCTGTCATATATTACACTGAGCCTCCAATTTAGTGACATGAATATTGCAGTGATTTTCCCTTTCTTCTGAAATTAAGCTAGTGATTTAGCACAGGTAAAGAGATCTGTGTGTGTCTGAAAGCTGTCCTTGTCCTCTCGTGGGTATGACCGAAGGCACTTCCTCTCCTTTGATAAGAAGGTAAGGTGTTTCCTACCTGCAAAGGAGAGATACACCAGAGAATCCTCATCTGAGTTCTGCTTGATATGTTCAAATCAAGACAATCTGTCTCTAAGGAGTGTTGAGTTTCTATAGACTATGTTATACAGAAGACTTAAAAAAAGATTAATTCCATGTAAGGATCTTTTTTATTTAAAATTAGCGAGTCTGTGCATTTCTTGTCGAAGGTTCTTCACTGCTGTGTGATTTTAGCACCTGGAGTAATATACCTGAGGGTCAGCAGTGGAAGTGGCCTCACTACACAGAGCTCGCGTTGGGACTCTTTAGGGGAAAAGAAATACTATATTTAATGTTATTACTCATAATGAATGGTTGCTCAGGCAGTGCTTGACTAAAATGGAAAAAAGAGGAAAAAATGTCAGCTTGCTCTGGACAGATGTTGTTTTCCCAAATCAACATTTAAATGTAGTTTGAATGGGACATATAAACTAGTAAAAAATATGTCCAAAACCTTTTAAGACTTTCTCTACTTTCTATGCAGATAATTTCACATAATTTATCAGAAGAAGACGTATATATTTCCCCTGTGGAATAACTGGTAGAACAGTTGAGATTGATTCAAACAAAACCAGCTTTCTTTGAAAGAATACTAAAGCATTCACAGAGTGTGTTCCAAATTTTCTGTTCTCTTTTTCAGTGTGAGAGTGAGCACAAAATGATGGATATGACATGCTATGTGACAATCTGCTTTAAATAATAAAAGATAAACGCTATGAAGCATTGCTTTTCATGATGAATTGCAAAGGCTAGATGTGGTAGTCACACAGGTGGGCCTGTGGTTTTTTTGTGGTCTTAGCTACAGAGTTGCAAGTATCTCAGCAAAGTGTTTAAATGAAACCCTGCGTGGAGCCTGGAGAAATTTCCCCAGTTTTTAGCCTCCCTTTGGCTTACTTTTGCTTTCAAAACTCAGCAAAGAGAGAACATGATGCGGCTTTTTCCTGCTTTCTGCTGTTCCTGGGATCCTGTTAAGCAGTGCCAGGCTGAGTGGCTGGAGAGGCTGTTTCAGGTTCTCCATTCTGTTCTTCAAACGGTGGAAGAATATACCTCAAAGCTTTGGAAAGTACTTTGTGCAAAATTCAACTATGAAATATGTATTTATCCTCCTTTACTGGACAGAAGAAAAGCTGATAACCCACTGCAGCTTAGGAGATTGTAGGAACTGGCTTCCTCCTTTGGTTTTGTTGTGCATTTGCAGTTTTTTCATAATTTTCTGACAAAATATTAAACAATTTGTACATCTTTAACCTTTGGAAAAACAAAATGCAGATCACAGCATGGTAAGTCATCAGTATACACAGAAAACTGGAAAAACTCCTTCTAGTTCTGACTAAGTAATTATTTCTGATATTTCACATGTCCGCTATGGAATGTGATTATGCTATTCATCTCACTGTTGGACTCCTAACATAAGCAGCAGAGTCATACTTTAAGAACTTCAGCTAGGTGTGTTTGTCAAGATGATGGCCATCATATCTGTTATTTGGTATAATTAATGGCAAGAATAACTTAATTTTCCTACTTTTTCATTTTCTGTGTCTGAATTTGTTTTTTATCCAGTATCTGCTCTCATTTCATGGCTGAGTAGTTGCCATAATACTTATCAATTCTACACGTAAAGCACAAATTGGAAAAATATATATCAGGATTATATTACCTCTGAAATGTAGTTTCATACTGGCATGAGATTGCTTTGAATGTGTGAGGAAAAGGATGATGACATGTAAGCAACAAAGAGTGTGTTGTAGAGAAAAAGAAAAGTTTCTCCTATTTTTTGAGATTAAACTTGACAAATTCTGGGATTAGGATGATTGTGGCAGAGCATAATCTGAAATTAAATCCTGTGTCTATTAATTTATACAGGTTAATCTGCTTTGCTACTGACTTTCTTTGTGATTCTTGGTAATTACCTGAATTTGTATTTCAGTTTCTCTGAATATAACACAGTAGCTTCACAAGCACACAGCAAAATTTAAGTATATACATATAAAGGGTGATTCACCTAATTTTAAGTGTTGTTGATGTCTAAATCCAAGCTAATCATCTGAACTCTGTCTAATCACTGCTAAAATAGAACTTCCTAAGGCATGGCCTTATCCTAACATTTTGCTCTATGGATATCTATGTCTTAGAATTGTAGAAAGACACTTAGAATGTATCTTGGCATTGACAGTAAAAAGAATACAAACATACATCTTGAGGACATTTTTGAGAAAAATCCCAGTCCGTCTGTGTTGAAAAGGTAAAACTCTTAGAGAAATCACGTATGTGTTCCTGTGATTCTGAGTTTTAGCTGCACAAATGTATGCAAAATACATCTCCCCTTTGGGACAACAATTTGCAACTTCAGTAACGTTCCAATTTATGTGTTTTTGCAACCTTTCAATGATATTATAATTCACCGTAACAGAGTCAGATTATCTCTAAATCCTCAAGTTATTGGAAGATGTGATAAACAGCTGTTGTGTGCAATATTATAAGATTTGAGAGGTGACTGGAACTGGCACAACCCACATTGATATTCGAAATTTCTCAATAAATTTAAGTATTTCCTTTTTACACTTACAAATATGGAAAGTGGAATAGTACAGCAGCATTTTCTCCTTCTAAGGTGCCAGGTAGTGGATATAACTAGAAGGAAACTAAGCTACAGTCCCTCTATAGTGTCAGTATTATCCTTCTAAAATAACTTTATTTGGATTCTGCTTCTCTGAAAAAGTTATTGCTTTATGCTGAAGAATCCATATTCCTTTTTAGAAATCAAACCACAAAGACAAAAGCTTCCTTTTGTTCCCTGTTACCTGACTGCACAGCAGGAGAGCTCAAATAAAAATTTCAAAGCGTCTCAGTTCTTGGTTCATAGGAAAGGCAGGGGTTTGGAGAACAGGCAAAAACTGCTTCTCCTTTTCTGGAGGTGAAAGGAATGGGAGGCTGCAGGTGGGCTGTCCATGGGGGAGCAGGGAAGCAGTGGAGGAGAGAGAATGGAGTTAAGAAGTCTTGTACTTTGAATACAAAATAGAGGGACACTAAAAAGAGTACATCTGTTGTGTTTATTGGTGTTGAATTTGCGCAGTGAAAACAAGATGGGCAACAATGAGGGAGTGAGAATTGAAAACTTCAGCACTGCAACAGTTAATTCTAAGAAGGTGCCTTTTTGCCTTGTACAATCCTCAGCTTCAAGTTTAGGATCTTTCTAACTCCTGAGGACTTTTAGAAATGTTTGCAAAGAGACATAAAGCCCGTTGGATTGATAAGTCTCGGGGAAAAATGCTTTTGTATGTGCAAACCATGGAATAGAGATAGCAACCTTAAGGCTAAGGGCAGGCTGGGAACAATTGTTCAGGACAGTGAAATGTGTTAGAGGGCGGTTCACAGAGGGCAGCGTTTTTGGTCCTGCCCTCCAAAAATAGCAAGGTGCTTATCTCTGCACTTGATATCCAGCTATGGGTCTTTGACTTAAGACAGTAAAGTCAGGTCAGTCCTTTGCTGAAGAGACACTAGAAAGAGCTGATCCTCTGTAATACTTCAGTGCATAATGCATGTAGCTGCAGGGCAAAAGGCTTGTTTCAAAATTTCCTTTCTACTGGATTGCTGAGCAGAGACTCAAGTCTCTCATAACTCCAGCATGTATTATGGATATGAACTATCAGAATACCAGATATTCTACATGAGTCTTCTCTTAGTCCTTTAAGTTGAAGTCATTCAGTTTTATATAAATAATCATCTTTTAGTTAAGGCATTTGAGCTGCACTTTTCCCCATGAGATTGTCATAAACCTCCAACAAGCAGAGCCAGTCGGAGGCTTAGTCTGTGACTGCTTAATTATCCATTTGTAATGAAAAAAGCACTAAAGGAGACACCAAGAGAGCATCTCACAAAATATTGAGCAGCCTTGTAGCCAGGGACACTTTCCGGGAGATAGGAAATGCCATTAGTTATTACTGTCCAGAGCAGGTAGAAGGAGATTTCCAAATCTTCAAAGAATCATAGAATGGTTTTACTTAGAAAGGACATTAAAAATCCTCTAGTTCCAATCTCCCTGCCATTCCATGGGCAGGGACACCTTCCACTATACCATGTTGCTCAAAGCTCCATCCAACCTGGTCTTAAACATAGTGCCTTTCTAGTGCCATTTCCTAACAGTATAAAAGGATAAAACAGAACATTTCCACTAACACCTCACAGATTTCCCTTTTGGCTTCACCCAGTAGGTGTGCTTTGAGAACTTATACTGGCTGGGCCGTCCAGAAGGGACTGGAAAAACGCTTAGTTGGAGAATGTGCAGCTGATGGCTCAGTGGCCTCATTTTATGTGTACTGGGACACGCTCCACAGAAGGAAGTTACACATCAGAGGGGCTTCAGGCACACTGCAGGTCTAGAGGATGAAGCAGTGCTGTTTTGGAGTCTTTCTGAGCAGCTATACTTTATATTTGAAAAACCATTAAAACACTTATTCTAAACTAGACTGCATTTCACACCGCATTTGAAGCATCTTTTTTAGAATACTATGCATTCTTTTGTTTTCATGGGAGACATCAGTAAACTATTAAGATTTATCAGTACCTTGACAGATGTTGACAATTTTAAAATATAAGATCTTCTTTGTTTCTCAAAGCCATATGCTGGTTAACCTTAAGGTTTGAATGAAAAATACACCATTCTGTATTAATTTGAACGTGAAATATATAAATTACCAACTAGGGAATATACAAATCTAATAATTAATTATACATTATCTCAGAAATGTGGTAACACAGACTGTGCTTAAAATTGTGATAATAAAGCACTATCATTATTGACTTGAGATTAGTCCTAGCTGTCAAACTATAGTTACACCATCGAGTTTTTTCTGAAGCAGTACTAATTCTGCCTGCTCTCAAAATGAAAGTATTCAGATAGATCAGTAAGTTATCAAAATGTGTACACATTTGTGGTGTCTCATGAACATTTGACCCTTATTTTCTGGGCTTCTAAAATGTTTCATTTTAATATTGTTTATATGGTTTCTTTTATATTACATTTTATTAGCAAACCATCTATGTTCATTTTTTTACCTGTTACCTCACATGATGTTGACATCTAACCGGGAACACTGACTATCACTGCCTGATGAGGTCTTCTGTTTCCAGAACTAAACTGCACTGTTGGCAGTGTCTTTTAACCTTATGCATATATTTTGCATACAAGTTGCCTACTCTGAACATGGTTATGGATAGTCTTACATAATTGGATTTTTAGAATCTTCTGCTTAAACTTGATTTTGGAAAGTCAAGATTAGGAGATACCAGGTCACACTCTGCAGTAATATGATGAGTGATGCTCTGTTTCCACCTGAATGCCTTCTTATTCTAACTTACTGTGATATCTTTTAGATGTGAACAACCCGAGAGTTCTGTCTTTTTCTGTGGATGAATAAAAGTAATTTTACTTATAGCCCTAACAAGGTGTTCATTTGGTTTCAGTTATGTAGTAATATTTTTCTGACCTTTACACAGATTATAGAATGTGGAAGGAAAAGGAAAAGCAGGAAGAAATAACTCACAGGCTGTCCAGGCTCATCTCCTCCCAGGATCCTGAAGCCAAACCCAGACTCCATTCTCCGAAGGTGAACATCCAGCTCCTTGTAATCGGGACCTGGTTTAAAGAGAAATCCCATTGAGCAGAGTGTTTTGGTCTTATCTTGGGAATTTGCACCAACTTCCCTCCCACCTTGTGTTTATTGCACGTGACTAATGGCATCCTGGTTGGAGCTGGTGGAAACAAATGGGCCACAGACAAGGAGGAGAATTGAAAATGTAGGTGTCTCTTGGAGGATGGTTATGTTCAGTAGAATACACTAAACCAAACTAGAATACATTCACAGAAGAACAGCATGGAAAATCCAAAATAGAGGTTATAAATATGTCTTCTTCCTAAAACTGACTGCATAATGGACTGCTGTTCATCTACCTCTGGTCTTTAGTTTGTCTTTTCCTTGGAGTTCATTAAATCCTTCAAAGAATAAACTGAAATGGGAGACAGAGATACATCAGTCCAACTCACAAAATATGAAAATCATTACAGGCCATTTAAGTTCCAAACACAGATCTATCTATCTATCTATCTATCTATCTATCTATCTGTCCGTCTGTCTGTCTGTCTGTCTTTTTATGTAATGTAGCTTTTACATACTCTGGTTTCAGGTAATACTCTCGATAAGCAGTTTTGATGAAAATTATCATTATAAACTGCTCAGTCTCAGAGTTTAAGCTGAAAACTAAAGTTGTTAATTTGAACTCCTTAATGCTACTCAATTAAAGTCTCAACAGCTTTACTAATCAATAAGGTTGCATTTCCATATGCCTGCCTAACCTGTTTTTAGAGACATATTATGTCCTGGAATAATCAGTTGAGGAACATAGAGTCTCTTAAAAGTCAGTTTCTTATAAAAGTGTCTTTAGCTTCACTTGAAAGAACAGAGTGTTCTGGATTAATAATAATAATAATAATAAAAATTTCAAATATTATAAAGCGAAAGTGTAAACATTTAGAGGACTAAGAAGTTGTCTGTTGTCTGCTGTGTCTACGTGCTCAGAGATGCTTTAGGCTCATCACCTAAAGCAGTGATTGACAGTAATGGTCTTTCCTATGAATTGCACTCTGATCTATACATTGTGACACAAAAGCTTTTGGCCAGTGTCAGCTTGTTGCTGAGCCCAACAGAGAAAAGGGATGACAAGGTTTATTTCAGCAAACTGCTCATAAGTGTCTCCAGTTGTGCCTTGTTCCCTCAGGATGGGAGGCATTACAGATGGCTGAAATGTGGTACTCCAGCAGCTCTCACTTATAGATCTCCCCTCAGAGCTATCAGTAGACACCTCATAAACTGTGGAATTGGGCACGTGCCAGGTGTAGTCTGGGATTAAAGCCTGATTTGTTTCAGTCAGGTATTACTGCAAAGACAAATACAGACCGACACGTACTGGCTCTATACTATGACTGCAATAAAAATCCTCTGTAAACAGCAGCATAGTGCATTACTTCAACAATCTGTATTGGTGAAAGTGAGACTGAATTGCTAATATTTCAATTGGTAAAATAAAAGTATTACCTTTCCCTACCAACTTGCTTCTTATATATCGAGAAGACAAACCCAAACAGAACCAAACAGCTTATTATACTGACTTTTTCAATTTATTTGATGTGTCTCAAAACTAAATAAGGGAGCAAAGGAATTCTGGGTGTGTACAGTATGTTAGCTTAATGCAAATAATTTAAAAGTTGTGAGAGGCAAAGGAATTTCAGATGAAAGCAATACTTTACATGATTTGCTGTGCCTACAAGGATGGGGCTTAGCACTAGGGAGACAGCTTTGTAGACAGACACAGTGTGATCACCATTTGTAACTCAGGCTTAACACTCAAAGGCCCTGTCTCCAGCAGCCTGTCACAAACTGAGCACTACCTTTATTGTGCACAAGTGAATGGATATGCACCGTTGGGAATACAGTAAGAAAGTATAAGAATGTCAGGTTGTGAAGAATACTTGCTCTGGCAAACTGATATGAAAACTTCCCTCAGATATATTGACAAAGCTGATCCAAACCAGTGTTGGCACCAGACTCTAAAATAAGGGGTACTATTTCTTTTGTAAAAGAGGCTATTTTCCTACCCATTTTGAATGGAATAGATCAGCCAGGTTGAAAACATGAAGATGTTATGAAACATGAAAATGTTTAGGCTAAAAAATACTGTATAGGGGCATAATTTTCTATTAGCCCTAACACAGTTTGGGAGTCTTTGGATTAATTGACTGGGCCAAGATGTTTGTTCAGAAGAGCCTTCCTTCCCAAAGAATTGGAATTCTGTTGAGCCCAGTGTCTGCCAACTCTTACCAGGCCACTGAAAACTGCTTTTAAAAAATGTTCTTTTCTGTCCCACTAAGGAAGCAAAACACAGGACTGGAAAGGATCCCTGGGTCATCAAGTCCAGCTTCCTGTTATTGCAAACCTCTGCAAGAAAACAGCACACAGACCTTACCAGTAAAGACATAGGCAAAGAGGACGCTGGCAACTGAGCTTGTTTGTGGCCTTTGTCACTAGGTCACCCACCTTGCAGCAGCAATATTAGAATATCACAGTATCTCCAGTGACTGACTGGCACAAAAATCTGTTTGCTGATTATTTCAGCTTTCATGTTGGGTACGATATGACTCCACTGTCTGCACTGATCACCTTTCCATTGCTCTGGAGACAGCTACACCATAGATTCCTGAATTTACATCTCTGAAAGCGGACCTGACTTCCACCCTTGGTTTTTGTGCTTAAGTGATTCACGAAAATACGAAAGAAGACTTATTGCAAGGCTGTCCAATAATATTACTCTTTCAGTCCAGATTCTTCTAGTACAATTGCTTAGCTGCTTTCTAGCCATTTGTCTTTACATTTCATGCTAAGCACTGTCTTTTCCAGGCTAACATGAAAGTGTTTCGATTAAAACTGGCATTTTGTAAAATGTAAAGTATAGATTAATTAAGCACATATCACTTGTTTGGTGTAAAAATCGGTTACCAGGTTAGTCCAACCAACCAACTTTTGCTAAACTCCCTTTGCATAGTTCTCAGTTTATCACCATATCAGCAGTTAGTCTTTGATCAAAAACATGTTCTAACGCCTTGCTGCTGCTGAGATCCTTTTTTCTTGTTTCTGAAAGACAGGTAAGTTGTTCACTACTTTGTGCTTTTCCTACAGGAGCTTGTGTTTGGTAGATTTACTAAAAGCCCCTATGATTATGTGACAGCAGTTTCAATATCCCTGAATATAGATTGATTAAGTACTCTTACCCATGTAAATGATTACATTTTATCCGACATTTCTCTAGCGCTTGCTTCTCCAGGATTCTGGTTATGTTTTTGTTCCTTGCAAAGGATTGTTAGATAGACTAAATTTTGTGTTTTCTTTGCTGGAGCAAATTTTCAGTTGATCATACAGAGAAAATTACCTGTACTTACAGAAAATGACACTCCTGTGCCTTACAATATACTACAAACTATTGGTTAATAAAACTTCATTATGGAAAATGTGTCTTTTTGTTTTCTCTTGCTAACCTAGATTAGCACCTTGTGGTTCATGCCAAGTAAGAAGTAATGAATAGGCTTGCAGACAAGCCAATGCTGAATTAACACTGTCTTTTCCAGTTTGCTTATCCTTCCAGTTAACTTAATGTACCTTAATGTCCTGTCTCCTACCAGTTTTACTGAAAGGAGAATTTCACCTTAAAGTAAATATTTTTGATCATGTAATATAGGTATCCTCTGCCAGAATGACAATGCTCCCTGTCCTTCCTTGCCTCTCTACATATTTATATTAGAAAAAGAACTTTAACTTTGCCTGCTAGTAAATTCATTCTCCCTCTTTTTTTCTTGTTTTATAGTTATACCACTTTGTTTCTTCTTTGTGTGAAGGAAAACTTTCTTAACAGTTCATTTGGCCTGGAAGAAAAAAACTCACACCAATTCACTTTGCTAGACTATAAAACCAGCTGGCTCCCCCATGAATTTGAGAATGGTATTGGACAAGCTGTGATCTGATCATTGCTGCACAGTAAGGACAGTAAAGAGCATTAGGAAATTCTTTCTGGTTCCTGGACAATGGGAGATTTGCTTTAAATGTAATGGTACCAGAACAGATTGTTACTGAACAATAGTGAGATCTCACAGGTGAGGATGTGATTATCAACTCCCAGCTACCTTTCTGCACTGTATTCATCTGAATCACTGGGTGAACTACACACTGATAAGCATATACGCAGTTGTTTCTTAAATGTTGAGAAAACATATACCTGAAAATGCTTAATTAATTTTCTGTATGAGACAACTTGAACAAGTGCTATGTGATTTTACAGTGATAAATGTGGTATTTGGGATGATTCTGTAGACATTGACATAGATTTTTTTATTAAATCTCTTCTATATTGCATTTAAAGCAAAGATGCAGTGCTTTGCTGTAATAATTTTACAGTATTTCTGGGTGTATTCCGCTACTTACTGAAAAGAAAAACGAATTTGAACTCCTTTGCTGAAGATGGTGAAGATTTTTGTTTATACAAATAATTATAAGTTGTGAATTGTGATTGACACAAAACTACAATAACTTCATCTGAGTTTCAGATGCTCTTGAAAGATGGTGAAAAGCTTGAAAACAGTCATGGGTCTGTTGGTCTGCAATGTGAGTAACTTTTAAAGAAAGCATACATATTCCCTCTTCATATTTATAGGGAGGAAAGCTAGCAAATAAAAACTTCAATATGAAAATCATCAAAGAAAAGAAAAAAGAACTCATGTGCTCTCACAGAGTTATTCAATGTATAAACATTACTGGGTTATGCCAAATCAGTCCAATGTTATATTTAATTTAGGATCTCTATTCAACTTGTGTAGGACTAGAAAAACGTTGATAGGATTGTCAAAAAAGCCCTTTTTTTGTATGGGACGCCTGTTTTAACTGTTCACTTAGCATGGTAACACTGGGAAATCAAATATCGCTGTTTTTCAAAAAAAGTCCATTGCCATTTTACAAGATCAGTGTTGACTCAAACACCCCAAAAATCTCCTGATTTTGAAAGATTTTTATCATTTTTACAGCACAAGATATAAGTATGAGAGCAAGGAATTGGTGATAGAATTAAGATAGAATTAAATTCAGATTAAAAAAATGATTGCTTAAGCTTAGACTTGGGCACAAGCTATAGAGATACATTTTTATGCTGAAGAGTGAACACTAATATGAAAGTACACATAAAACACAGTAAAACATAAACAAAAACTGGCTGAGGAAAAAGAAATACCTTTCCTTGCTCAAAAAGCAAATCTATTATAAAAAGATTTGGAAAAAGCATTTTACAACCCCACAAAGATCATACACAATAAAATGGTGACTGGGCAGTCATGACTGTCCATCATCTTGAGAAATGATTAAAAAAAGAATAGCTAGAACATAAAATGAAGGACAACTAGTTTACAGAAAACAAAGGCTGAAGAATACTTGCCAGAGGAATCCGCTCGAAAACCAGTCCTGGGCAGCACTTGTTCTGAATAGGAAAATGGGGAATTAAAGGTGAAAGACATTTCTCAAGTTATTTAAAGATGCAGCATCAATTTCTCTGCTGTGTTTTGAATTACTAAAATGCAATTTCTATTTTTTCTTGAAATTTTGTTTTCTCCTCCCCTCCTTCCTGACTTTCCATATGGTACATGTACATATTCCTGCTGGATTAAGATCTCCCTCTCAATTTCTGTGCAAAGTGAAAAAGATGGCGAGATGGTAATGTTTCTTTAACACAATATAGGTTCTGATGAAGATAAAAAATTTAGTTTGGTTAAAAGTGTAAAAAATAGTGACAATGTTTGTACTTATTCAAGTACAGCAATAAAAGGGGAAGCTAAATGGGTGTTTGGATGACTTGACCCCAGATGACTTGACCCCTGCTTTTATACAACTCGATTGAAAAATGTCTTTTTTCATCAAGAAGAGGAAGATTTTGCCAGAGGGATGCATGCTGCCAATAACAACAACTTGTACATGAAGGTAAATGCATGTAAATCCCTTTGACATACTTTTTATGCAGGTAGTTTCAATGTATTTGTATTTCACTATATGAAGTGCAGCAAGTAACAGTCTTGTTTTCATCTAAAACTACTTTGCTTGCATTAGAGGCATCTGGATGAGTCCATAGCTGAATGCAGTCATGCTTCCTTTGCTAATTTTGAAATGTTCTGAACAAGAATTTCTGGTTTATTATTTTACAGCATCCAGAGCGAACTGCAGAACATTCCAAACGAGAGGTGATTTCTATCAGCCTACACACAGCAAAAGGGCAAATAAAGTATCCCATTGATGTGACTTTAAGCCAGAATATCATGCTGTGCATCTTTCGTGCTATAAAGGAGGTAAGCTCTTTCACAACAGCATTTGTAGGACGGTGATGCAACTTATGAGTATACAGTATCTTCCTAAGACAGAAGGGTGTGGTGAGAGACATAATGCAGTATTCCCTCTGTGGGAAGCTGTGTACCACTTTGATGGAGTTTGGACTAAAGCCCCCTGCCTTCTGGGGGGCTGCTTCCTCAAGGCAGCATGGGCTGTAATGGCAGCAGCTGGATAATTCAGAGTTCACTTGACCTAATACTGAACTGGTTGTTGCAGGGCAAAGATATTTTCCAAAAGATGTCTCCCAAGAATGGAGATGTCTTAAAACTTTTTTGGTAAGGCTATTTAGATAACAGCCTTGACCTGTCCAAATCCAGGTCCACTGGATGGGGACATCCGTTTGGGTTTGGTGTTCCTGTTTGTCTTGGAGTGATTCTATACTGTATTCCCCATAGCCTGCTTGATTTCTACTGTACCTTTAAATTACAAAAAAGGAAAATAAAAAACTGAGAGAACTCTTCAAAGCGGCTAGCTTGACCTTACAATGAGAATGTTTACATTCTTTTCTCTCTCAGTCTGACAACTTTTGTTAGTTTTAAAAGAGCTTTGCTCTCTAACTTCTTTGATTTTCAACAGAAAAAGAACTGTGATCTGCCTCAATGGCTTCTGTTCCTTTTTGGACTGTTTTTGGCTTGCTTTTCATCTGAGACCAGCTCCCATCTCCAGACCTGCTCGGCGGGACTCTCCAAGGGGGATCGTCGGACCCTGCCTGGCCCGGCCCGGCCCAGCCTAGGACTGCAGGTTTTACCTACAGAAAGAACTCTAAAATCCATAGTCCTCTTTTAGGGGACGAAGGAAATGATTTCAGTATCCTTTTTTACCTTGTGACAGTGGGCGACTCTGTTTGTTAAATAAATAGTTCTTTTCGCTTTCATCCGAAAAATTATTTTCTTGAACCCATGGGGGGAAAGCTGCCGGAGCCTGCTTGCCTGGCAGGCAAGAGAAAGAAAGAGACACCCCTTTCAGGTTGTTTCCTCCTGGATTTATGTCCAAATCGACACACCGTTGTATTTGTGTTTACTGTCTGTGTTGAGTGCTGTCACGTGGGCTATGCTGTTTGACTTTATAGGCGGCTGCATGTCTTTATTTTGATGGTTAAAAGAGGCAATTCCATCACACACTTTAGATTTTGTACAGTGATTTGGGATCCTTCAGGTGAGACGTGCTATCTAAATGTAAAATATTCCACCAGCACAGCTCCTGAAAACCAAAACCTTTGAAACTGATGCTGCTCCACTGCAAACTTTGAGAAATGATTTTTTTTCACTCACAGCCTTCCAAGATTTTAATGGAACTCTTAAAAGAAACAAAATGATTTTAATGCATAGAAAGCAATTTCATCTTGATAGTCTCAACAAGCTTTTAGGTTTGAAGGTACACAAGATTTTTCTCTTGGTCACTCAGCTAGAATTGCTCTTCAGAGCTGCTGTAAGATTGGTTCATTCTGTGTTTCCATTTCTGCTTGCAGTCACTCTCATATCACCCAGAATTGGCCTCAAGCAGCAAAATGAAAGAACTACCACCATTCTCAAACTGTGACCAGTTAGGGAACAACTTGCTCTGTTAAGACAGACAGCCATATATTTTAAGTAAGTTAGCAGTGTCCTTTTTTTGGGAACTATTATTTGTGGTCAGGCAAAAGTGCCTGTCGATGAGGTGGTTTCCTTCAAAGCTAATCTCATGAAGTCTCATACGGCTTTTGTTCCTTTGCCTTGCAGAATTTCATGTAGATTCTCACGGTGTTAATTATCATCTTGTAATCAACCGTTCATTACCTAGCATATGTTTTCACTGTAGCTTAGGAATCACACACATGAAAATTGGAACTGTGCTATGCTGAAGATGCTGAATCAAGCCCTAAAGTTTTTAAATGTCTGATCACCAGAAAGATAAACCTAAGTGCAGGTTTGTGGTTTTGGTAACCATAGCAAAGCAATGTTCATTTTAAGAAGAATCTGCTGTCAGCAGTATCGGTCTCTGTGCAGTACACATAATTGTGATAATGTCACTGACACTTTGGAAAACAAAATATATCCTGTAAATAGCTGTGCTAATGCAACAAGCAAACTGTCAGCAAATAGTAGAAAACTTCAAAAGAAGAAAGATCTGTGAAGATCCTTTAACATAGAGGAAGGGACTGAATTAGCACTGTCTCCACCTGTCAAATGCAGAGATTAGTTTTTTTCAAAACTCACCTAGTTCTGTGTTTAAAGACCCTACAGAAAAGCAACTTCCAACAGAGGAGGAAGAACTGCTGGGCCTGGTCCTCAGCTGAGCAGAATGCCCATCATTTGTGAACATCCTGGTGCCTTCTATCTGCTAAGGATAAATTGAACTGGTAGTTTTACCAGAATATTGAGACTCTAGTGAGCTTTGTTTTATAAAAATCTATCAATTAGGTTTATAGGAAACTAACCTTTACACAGGGCAATTTGAAACTTTCCATTTATTTATTATTAAATTAATTTTGACATTTTCTAAACTTTTAATAGATTTTTTTTTAATATGTTAAATGTCTTGCCTCCACCTCATAGGAAATGAGGCAGAAGAAGGCAGTTATGGAGAGGTCAGGACAAAGAGACAAGTCTACCCAACAGTGCCACCATGAAGAGGCATTCAAAGTGCTGAAAGTTTTAAAATGATGATACAAGATTTCTGTATTCTCCCTATGATGCCTTTTTGATTGAACCTCTGCAGCTGCATCGCCATGAGTAGTTGTTTTCATGTGAAATAGGAATGAAGTACTTACAAAGTAGAGCTTGAAAGCACAATAAAATACTTGTTAAATTCACTGATTTAACTTCTTTTAATTCAGCTAACCTGTCCTAGAAACAAGAATCAGGAAAGTAAAACTAAGAAATCTTCTGAATGGCTATTTGTATATAACTATAATCAAAACAAATCTCCACCATGGTGATGACTCCCTGTGCTCTGGAGAACAAGGATGCAGCTGTGCATTTTGAGAAGTCTTGCCATACATCAAGATTTGGGGGTCGGAAAGAGATCCCTTCCAACTCAAACCATTCTATGGCAATCATTCTATCATTCTTTGCACATCAGATGAATGCAAAGTCAAGATTAATTTTGCTATTAGAAGATAGAACACTAAAAAGCTTGCATACCCGCCTTCTTGTTTAGTTGAAAATAAATTCCACTCATAGTTTTTAAACTGAAAACTGTAAAATATTTGTGCAAACAGACAAGCAATAAACAACACTTGGGACATAATCCTGATTTAAATTAAATCAATGGTGAAAATAGTGGGTTTCTTTGCTGTCAAGATACAGCCATAGGAGCTCAATTCACCCACAATGTGACACAAGGGTATTTTTATTTACACCAGTGGAGCCACTGGTATTCTCTGGAGGAAGAATTATTCTGATGAAAGGTAGGGATAATATCTGATAATATTTGTTTCCATATTCTGTTGTTTTCTGGATCAGTCTTTGTTGAATGCTAAATACGTGGAAGAAAACTAGCACGAGGGAATATCTATATTTCAGCATCTCAGTACCAGCCACGCTTTAGGTAAACAGGAGTTTCACAAATGAGAAACATGAGTGTGATTTTGCTGCAATGTCCTTTCCAAAGCTGTGCAAGCAGCAGTTTGACACAGCTCACAGGCAATGCAGCACTCACTTGTCTCATTCACCTGTGGCCAACTCCCCTATGCCTACAAGTCAGTTTTCTTAAATTTTTGCTTTGACTTCTTAAGTACACATTGCCACTTTGCAGATCAAAATCTATTTGCGTACCTTTTAGTAAGTGTAAATTGTTAAAGAGAAAGAAATACTGCATCTTTAACACTGCCATCAGCTGTAAAACTGACACTTCATATTAGCAGAGGTCATTAGGGACCTACTTTGCAATCCAGCAATCAAAATCATTTTACATCCATGGTACTGTGATGATGATATACTCATAATTCCATTTGAAAATGCTTTTGGTTTCACTGTCAGTTCATATAAGCAACAAATCCGTTTTGTCATGGTGAGTAATTCTTTCTGCAGTGATGAACAATACAAAACCATTTGACATTATTCTGATAAATTTCCTCTCCTTTTATCGTATATCATCTCTTATTAAAAAGAAAGCGTTATACTCTTTTAGTAATACAAGTTCTTAGACCATGACCATGCTGTTGCTTGGGGTACCAATAGATGCAAGGAAAACACTGACATGGACTGTTTGGAAATTGCTTTGGGAAATTCTCTTCCTGTACCTCAGTTTTTTCATACTCTAGGTCAAGGAGTAGTTTGATGATAATACACCTTAATTAGCAATTTCCCAATACTTTTATTTACTAAGTGAAGGCAGGCATGACTTACTGACATAAAGGGCACTAACTGGTGAATAGAAATATTGAAAGATATGGTAAACTGAGTGCAAGGAAGGTTTGAAAGTAGAACCTGATATTCTAGTTTACAGTCCCAAACCCTTTACCCATACAAAACCCCTTTTATACAATACTTCAGGATACTATGTATTTAGTGCTATCATAGTTCAGCATACATATACATCTGTACACATATGCATATACACATATTTTAAAGCACTGTAACCAAAATGTGATTACTTTTTAGACTAAAAATGATAAAAATGGGACAAAATGTTTGAGGCAAAAATTTTTTTTGTCAGAAAAATACTGTCTGAAAAAAGTTGTAGCATCAATTACATGAAAAATGTCCTTCAACTTTTAATATTTTCAATCTTTAAGTTTAATTTTTAACTGTAGCTCTTCAGCCAACAAGCACTGGCAGGAAAATTCTGCTTAGCTGTAGACTATGCCATAAAACCTCTCAGGTGGCAATGCCTTCAGTTCTAGACATCTAATTTTTTTTTTAATGTCCCATGATTATCAAATTTAGGAAACCCTGATTGCCATAGTGTTTTTCTGCAAGACTGATATTTTCAGAGTTACACATTATGGGTCAGTGTAATGCTCTCTGACAAGTCTTTCTTACTTTAATGCATATCTGTGCTGAAAACCTAAGGTGATGCTCCAGAGGAAAGGTGCCCCATAAATATGAATAGTAGTGCTTGTCTGTGACCCTTAAAGAAAGGTATTTATAAGTCTGTCTAAGAATGCACCTTATTTCATGGAGGCTAATTATGCAAATACATTTGCTATTTACATATTTCACAGGTGTTGGTGAATTTTGCTTTTTAGTTCTTTTCTAATTTTTTAAAATCTCTGGCAGTAAAAAACCCACAAAATTTCATTAAACAGCTGATAGATTTGAAAGGGACATGAGAAATTCAAAATATTGTGGTCAGAGGAGAAAATAATATGGGAGATTTTGAAGAAAATAACCCTTGTCCTTCCAGCTAAAGGTGGAACTGTAATTGTTCAGATTTCACTTTTAATGAGTGCTTATCACTGGCTTATCTCATTCTTCCTACTGTCATTTCTGTGTCACATCACCAGTCTTGGCTACCACACTAACTGAAGGACAAATGTAACCCAATCAATGTAAAAAATGTTTTATTTTACCACTTTCCTTAGAGGAATACAACCTCAAATTTCTATTATAACTAGAGAAAAATTATGGCATTATGATTCCCAACAGCTTTGTGACTCCTGGTTGACTAATGTCTGCCTACAGGGGTGTCTGAACAAATTTTTTTTGTGAACAGTGAATCTACAATAAACAGAGTTCAATATAAAATATAAGATAGGATAAAGAAAATTAATAAAAACAAAAATTTTAAATTCATGTGAATCAGCTCTCCTAATGATAACTCCGGGGCTCCAGTTACAGCTGTAACAATCTGCTGCATATGAAGTCATAATTTTTTCATTAATAGGAAATTCCTGATCTGATGTTCCATTTTCTACCTTCTGTACCTAACCTGGTTATCAAGAGACTCACACTGTCACAATCTAACAGTCTTCTTAAGGATAAAGGAGTTAAAGGTTTTTCTTAGAATTAATAGTAGGACTGAAAATAGGAAAATGTATCCAGTTGAGAAAATTATGTCACAGCAGAAAGTTAGGTAAGTATTCTTCATCATGGAGAATAAATAAGAAGAGAGGGGTGAAGAGAGTAAAAAATCTCAAAACCCAAAACAAAAAAGCAAAAAAATAATCCCCAAAACCAGAGAGACAGTAAAGAAAGAAAGAAAGGATAAACCAATTTCCCATAGTTTGCTTTTAAGCAGTTCTTTTAGAAGATATGGTAGTCCTCTTCAGTCTTTGGAAACCCCTCATGCTCCTTTTATGTCTACTAGGAACTTTGAGCATAGGTGATAGGTGACAGCAGAGGCTGGTGATAGCCAAGAGGGAGGAGCTGCCAGGTAACAGCTAACTCATGACAAACAATTTTCAAAGGTACTATGACTTGCAAAATAGAGTTGCACTCTGGTTTTGTACTAATGCATCATTTGATTATCTCTATGAAACTATTTCCCATGCAGAAGCAGTAGTGGTTTGTAATTCATATGTAGTCATTACAAACCGAAGTCTTCTCATCACACAGAGTCTTGCAGGTTCGTCATGTTCCTTAGGTGGAAAAACGTTCCTGTAGAATGAAAATCATACTTTTTCATTGAGACTTCCTTCTTGAAGGAAGTTCTTGCTATCATTGGGTAGGGATGAGCTAGAGGCAACACAGTGGTCTAGTTCTTGCTCTGCTTTGAGTCATGTTGCTTGTGCTCCTCCCAGAACGACCCTGTTACATAACTTGCTTCACTCCCTCCCTGATTGGGAAGCAGGAGGCTTTTATGAGGTCCTGGCGAGTGCTGACTCTGGGGAAACTCTATGATAAAAGGCTCTGTAGAGATTCAGAGCTATAGAAGTACAAAAATGAACTGTTTAGTAACAGTCTCACAGTGAGAGAAACAAAAATCTTGCACTATCTCTTTCTTTTTGAATTTTCCAGGTCATGATTGTTCACTTCTTTCCCCTATTTTTAGAACATGAAGACGAAAAGAAGGTCTTGCCAGGAGATAAGACAAACTTGCTTTGAGAGAAGAAGTGCTTGAAAAAACCAAGCAGCTGAACTTTTCCTGTGCACTTTTAGGGTATGTTCTTCCCAAAGATAACCAACCTGACACTGCCATATGGTAGGAAACAGTGTTGTCTTGAAAATCTCCCTCCTATATACTCAAATTAGATGACAATTACTTGAGCCAGTAATGGATTTCTTGCCTGTTGTTTCCCTCTTCAGGAAACAGTAGCACTATGTGTAGGAAAAAAGCAATCAAAGGCTTGACAAATTGAATTTGCTAAAATGTGGGCTTATGGCATTCACGAAACAAAAATGTCAGGGAGAATAGAGATCTTTGGGGGCAGCATGAACGAATGCAGACAAGATCTGGTTGGGAACTGCGAAATCAAATCTTAGAGAAAATGTTGAAGGGATAGTGGTTTAAGAAGATAAGAAATTTAAGTTTCCAGGATTACCTGGAAGATGGGACACTGCTGGAAATCTAGGACGAGGTTACTTTAGTCTTGCTTTTCACCCCTCATTTTCTTGTTTTGGGCCTAGCAGCTTCACAATTTTTAGTTCTTTGCTTTTCTAGACAGCTGGCTGAAAACATCTCACACGCAGTTTCCAGCTCCTCTTGGACAGAACTCAAATGCAATTATACCATTTAAACACAGGCTTTAGCATAACTCCAACCTATGTGTTAAAAGCTCTTCCTGTGGTGAAGCATATACTCCTTAACACAGTAGATTATATAAGTAAAAGATAAGAGTTCATGTTGGTCAAAGAAGTGCTCAGAAAACTTGAAGAAAGCACCCATGAATACCGAGTGGTGTAATGTATCTTGTAATGCAATATATAATCTTCTGGGGTGTAAGCGAATCTTCGTAGTTGACATCAGATCTATATCCTCACAGTTGCATCAAGCCTATATTGGGGATCAGGATGAAAGACAATGCCATATAAATATGTATGTCACATATCCATATGGCATTTATAAGGTTTTCTTAATTGTCTTACAGACATATTTGTTTCAAAGCAGGAAGTCTGCACTCTTGGCTTCATGACTTTAACCACAGAAGATGGTTCTGAGTGTTGAGTGGAAAGATTTTTGATAAACTACATCACTTCTAAAAGCTGTTGATAAGGGAGATGGTTATTTGCAAAGGGTTTTCTGTTTGTTAGAGCTCTATATAAAGACAAGAGTTTTTTCAGTAGCGGTGCTGAGCTAGATAAAATCCTTGAAACTATGGAATGGATTCTTTTCCTTTTAATTTATCATATACCAAATTCTATCACTTTGGGGAATAACATTTCAGTTCAAGCAAATATTTTTATTTATTTATTAGTCTAGCCCTTAATGCGCAAGAGAAAGTGAAAGAGGGAAGACGCCTGAAAGCTATTTCCAATCTTCGCTCAAAACTAGTCCTACTTCTTTCAAACCTACTTGGCCTACTCCACACAGTATCCTGATCCATACTTCGAAGAGTCTTAAAATTTCAAAAATTATAGTCTCTTTTTGTACATTTTCTTGAGAATAACAGCCAACATGGGCTACATGGTGTTTGTAAATGGTACTGTAAAGTTTAGTTTCTATGACTAACAGTTTATAATTGAAGATTAAATGCTTTTTATAGGGATCTAAATAAGTTCTCAAATCCATATTTAGGGTGAGTAAGATATCTGGTATTCCTCAAAAAAGCCAGCAATTTATTTAAGTACATAGATTTAAATTTGGGCTCTTAATTTCAGGCACTTGTTAAATAAATAGAAAACCTCAACAACTGTCTCCCTCAAAAAAAAAAAAAGAGTCTGGATTACGGAAAGTGAGTTTTAGAGTCACAATCTATACTGAAAAGTGTTCCACTAATAGGATCAGTGTGGCAGAAGATGGTGGCACTGGCCACAGTGGCAAAGAACTGAGGAATATTAAATGCAACTTCGAGACTAGATTAGGGTTTACTTGGAGTTGATGTAAACGAACTCTGGTGTTCCTCCAGCGTATCCATTCTTGTGGGGACTGGGAATACCAGAGCCAAAGAGGAGATGCTGATGCTGTAACTAATGTATAAGGGCCAAGGCAAGTAAGAACGGTATCAACCCAGGGTTTGGACAATAATGTATTTCCTTCCGACTATCCCTTTGCATGCTGAAGAAATTTGAACATTCCAGGTCTCTGGGCCCAACTAATATTAATGGGCTGGTCTGGATCAGCCTCAACATTTTATGTGGAATTTATAACATATTTTGATCTATAGGCTCAAGTAATTTATAAAATGAGTGAAAAGGTGGCATGTGCAAGTAATGGCAGTGGTGAAGAAGCTTTCAGTAAAAAAGTAAACTATTTTTAAGAATTGATCTTAATAAGAGCAAAGGCTGCAGACAATTTAGAACAATATTTTTAGCTAAAATGTTCTTTACAAAAGGTGTAAATAAGCCTTTTTATTCTTGTTGTGAAAAATATATGATATATTTCCAAAACCATGAGAAATTAAATCAAGATGAGTATCTTGATGGGTCAGTACTGTTTTGTGTAGGTCTTCAAATAGTACTTTCTAACTACCAAGGACAATGTGAAAACTTGACAAAAACATTTTCATAAAAACAAATACATTTGAAATTTCTTTAGCAAATATCAGGTTGAAGTGAAAGTAGGTGAAACTCTTTTTTTTTAATAAATTCACATCTTCCTATTGGTTGACTATGAAGAAAAAAAGCACAGTAAAATATGGTGGTACATATACTGTGCTTCACCAAGGATTTAACAGTCAAAATGGGGACATCAAATGTATAAGGAAAAAACACCTAAGAAAGTAAAATATGAGAATCTAGGCAAGATCTAAGAAAATACATAAGTGTGCAATTTTTGAATCATTTACGATGGCCTCTATTTACTGGAAAGAAATGTAGTTTCTTTCTTTAAATTACAAAAGCTAGGTACAGAAAATTATGTCAACAGTGACACATTCATAGACAAAATTTTAAATACTAAATGGTCAGCAGGGTTAAGAGAGCTTTCACTTACGCCTACTTTCATAAATAGCTCTTGATTTTTCATACAGCTCATATGGGTCAGGTTTTCGTGGATCAAAGGCCTCTGTTGAATCAGGAAATGAACTCCTGTGAAGAGTGGGTGGATAGGGAATATTCTGTGGCATAGCTGGAGCAGACACACTTGTTTGAGGGCTGCCTTGATTCTCCCATCGTTCCATCATCTGGAATAAAAACATACAGAGAATAAAAATGAAGTTTTGCAAAAACTGTGGCTTCCACAATGAGACCAAAGACAGTGATTTCTGTTGAAGATGTGTTTTATAAAATTAATAAATCTATTTGCTGCCTTTTGAAATGAAAGGTGTGTGTTGTGCTGTTTATAAAATGACTTGGCTAAATTTACTTGTTAATTTGTTGTTCATGGCAAGGTGCAACTTTTCTCAGGTTAGATTAGGCCCAGCATTACCTCTGAAGCATGTGGAGTGCCTCTCACAGAATGTGCTGAGCTACTGGAAATTATTTGCTAAAGACGGAATCTGCAGGTTTGTAAAGACACAATTACCAGATTCATCAAAATACATAACACAAATGAAGGTAGTTCTTAACAACGAAGGGAAAGACTGTGTAGCAAGTGAATGACCTTAATGCTGTATCTTCTGAGAATGCATGAAAATAACTAGCTGCCCAGGGGGAAATAGGTAACTGTATCTGGGAGCAGAATTTACAGCTCCAACTGAAGGTTTAAAAAACCAAAACCAAAACCAAAGGAAAATCAAAACCGCAGAGAAAATTATTACAGCATGTATTCAAGCATCTAGTGTTCAAAAAAACCCACTTAAGTGGCGTTATAGAACCAAGTTTCCAAGCACATGATAAGGCTTTCAACTCTTCCGGACCATTTACAGGAAAGAAGCACACAGCAGCCTATTGTCTATGCATGAAAGACACCTCAGTTCACACTTTTTTCAAGACTGTCTTTAGCGGTCTCACATGTACATCAAGCTTGAAGATATGATAGGCTGTGCAAAAGAAGGCTTGAGGTTCTGCATTGTTTTTTTGAAGAAGCTGGCTACTAATCAAATTGCATTAGCAAATTTCTTTGAAGAAGCTAAATTAAACAAAACACAAATGTTTATCCCAGGAAATGAGTACTTGGCTATTCCTGTGACCCCTCCTGAGGACGAGGGTGGTAAAGCCTCCAGAACAGTGTGTTCTCACACATAACCCAACAATGGTAATTACACAAAAAATGCCTCTTGGAAACAAACTGTAATTAAATTCCACTGACTTCTATTGCTGTATCAGCAAAGCTTTATCGAAGATGATTGCAGGTTTACGATGAGCTTGCTCTACAAATTCTGTGAGTATCGTTTGTCTTTAGTTCCTTGGTTTCAGAAGGTATGTGGGTCAGCAGGTAGGGCTTTACTCTCTGTTCTGATGATTAACTGCATCAGGCTTTTTTCACACCAAGTATGTGTGGACTACAGATGTTTTAGTGTCTTCCTGGTGAATATGCTGAATAATTATCCTGCTGCATATCCCAGGTGATCTGACCTTCTTAGGCTCATACTTAAGAATAAACAGATTATGGATATTGGCCATTTTTAGTTGTTGAAGACCTCATTCTTTTACAAAGTATTATTATAATTCAAGCAGTGCTTCTGTCAGAATTTCAGCAGTAAGTAGGGCTGGTTCATTCAAAACTGTAAGTATGTACATTCTGTGCAATACAGTGGCATATGGAAATACCTGAATTACCACTGAAATAGCTTAGGTACAGGAATGTACCTTGAGTGCCTTCAGGTACCCCTTATACCAAGATAAATTTACCCTCTGCAAATAATTACCCTTTGGGTAAATTAGCCTGTGTGGTAAGTCACATGAATAGCACAGTACTACTTCTGACAGCCCTAAAGAAATTACCTCCAGCAGGTATAAACGCATCTACAGTATATAATTGCATTATGGAAGTGTAAATTCAACCCCTATGTCTAAATAGGAAGGAAGAACTAAGCTCAATTCAAGCTCCTTATGATCAAGGATATTACCAGAGAAATATATTTAGGCGTTACCTTTCCTTAGGAATCTAAAAGAAGGACACAAGCCAGCGAAACCAAGCTATCTATCTTATCATTATGAAGATGGAAGACATGCAGGGCCATGTCTGTCTAGAACCGAAAGATTCCTAATTTCTTGGAAAGTGCTGGGGAAATAGATCACTTACCTCTTTCAAAATGCAAAACTGGACAAAATTAAACTACTTAAAAGAAAGATTTAAAGCAAGAAAGGAAAATATAATTATCTTTGATGAGCAAACTTTACCCTGGAGAAAGGACAGGAAACTGGAGGTCAATTGGCAAAACCCTACTGGGTCCCATATGACTAATTCTTGCTTGCTGGTTAGCTCTAAATCTTCAAGTGTGAAGTTCAACCAGCTAAATAAGTAGATAAACAGAAGGGGAATTATATCTCCCAAACCCATATCAACTAATTAAACAGTCACCTAGTGTTTAGTAATGGAAGTTATCATAATGCTACTTCAGAAAAGAAGGCATTCTTGAAAGTGAGTAAGCACAGTAGCAAGCGCAGGGCATCAAATCGAAATTGGAGCCATGTTTTGGTGACATTGCTCATGGTCATTTTGCACTAATATGATACATGATATACATATATAATATATGCACTATACACATAGGAACAGCAGGAAATATCTGTTACCCCAGGTTACTTTGTTTTCCTTTGCTGTTACACAGTTACAGGCTGTGCTGAGGTGTTGGGGAGACTTTTTAAACCTCCTGTGCTGGCCTTACTTCTTCAGACTGTCTGCAGACAGTGCTTCAGGCAAATGGTTTCAATCTTACCTTCAGGCCTTGGACACGAGAAATTTATGTCTGACAATTTTCTAGTTAAAGGTGGTGACAGAGGAATCCACACTACCTTAACTCAGTTAATAATCTGTTAAATCTCTTGCTGAGATTACCCCAAAATAGAGTAGCTGTGAGCAGTCAGCCTGCCTGCAAGTACAGCATCTGCACACAGTGGTGTTATATCATTCTGTGAGCTCTGGTTTCTTCACAGCATTGCATGAGAAACTGCATCTCTCAGGTTGTTTTTCTAGATTCCAATTATTGGCAAGTGCTACTTGAGCATGAACTACCATACTGTTTATATAACAAAATGTTGCAGATTATCATCAACAATACGCTGATATTTATATATTTGATGTGTACATGGAAAGCCTAAGTATGGACAGAAGGAGGTCTTCAAATGTGGATCTTTAACAAGTGAGCTCCAAGCTATCTATTTCATCACTTTTAATCTGAGATTAAGGGTTGAACATCCCAGCCATTCAGAAGGCTTAAAATGGTGACAGCAAGCCAGCCCTTACAAATCTGATTTATTTTCACAAATATCCTGCTACACAGATGAATAAAACAACTTCTGCAATACTTATTCCAATGTACTGTATACAGACTCTGTCCTTTTACAGCAAAACCACCACAAGCTGAAGCATCAGCTTGACGAAGTTGCATCAGCTGTTTTAATAAGAGCTGTTTGTACTTGACAGGGTACAAAAATTATTTTCATAATTTAAGCATGCCACGCTCCAATATGAGGGTATGTAAAGTTGTTCAGATTCAACGTACTTCCCCTGGCTGCTCCCCAATAAGAAGGCTCTAAGTCCTTTAAATGGTATTGCTATTGTTATTCCTGTTGCTCTTAGGAGTCTTCAGGATCTATTTTCCTCTACACACCCTTGATGAGAATTAAGAATTGCTCTAAGGTCCGTAAAATCTCAATAAAAAAGCCAAATAAGAAAATCTAAAACAACCAAATCCCCTACGACAATAAAACAAACCAGACAACCAAAACCAGTAGCCTATGAATACTTTTTATACTGTGAATGCTGTTGCAAATTCAAAAAATTATGTAATGTGGTGTCAACAGAATAAATACAGTCATTGCTTACAGTCTTACAGTAGTTAAAGTCTTTACACTTTGGGTTTTACTGTCAAAATCATAGAAACACAGAAAAGTTGATTAAAAGGCACCTCAGTCAGTTATCTAGCCCAAGCTCTCATTTGAAGTGTGACTATTTGCAGCTCTAGATCTCCTAATGCAAGAAAGAATAACAATCTCTTTGAGGATGCTAAACTCAAGCCACTTGTAAACCAGAAAAAGTGCATGTTGTTAATTTTAAAGAATTTGCCAACTAGAAGACTAGACCGGGCTCTTTTCTGCTGCCTTCTCCTCCAGACCTGTTATTTTTAAGCCACCACATTTCCGGTTCTTGCCACCCATCTTAACATTAAGGTTTTTCTTTTTCCAGACCACTTCTGGCAGACTCCAAGTCAAGAGACCTTCAGAGCTTATCAGGGAGGCCACCCCTGGTGCTGTGTCACTTGGAGCTGGGGCACTGCTGAGAGGTGTCTCATGAGCTGCGAACAGGATGGGTAGATGGAAGTCTACAGAAATTTGCTTTGCATTATAGTCATCTTATGAACTCAATGTGTACAGTTTTGAAAGGGAACTTACAGGCTTTGGAGTTTTCCATGGAGAAAAGAAACCTGAAATAAACAAAAGATAATGTTAGCACCTTTTTCTGATGCATAAAGAGTGGAGACTAAGTGGTGTCTATGCTCCCCTTCTCATTCAGGTCTGCAGGTAATATTAATAGATATGAAAATTCTCTACACACAAGGGGTGAAAACACAAAACATGAGGGATAATTTCTAAGAAAAAATAGATAGAAATATATATATATATATATATACACATATACATATATATATGCAAGTGGAGCTATTGAGATCATTGCCATACTTTACAAACAGCATGGGATTAGGTTGAAATTAAAAGAACTAATCAAAAGGACTTCCAAATGTCTTGGTGGACATTGGATAAGACACCAAATGACCTGGTATTGATGTGTCAAATGCAGTCGCACCTTTAGGAAGAAGCATTCAGAACATCCCATCAACAAAACCTAATAATACAAGAGATTTTTTTAGAAGAAAAGCCTGAAGAAAAATAATTGTTTCATCAGTCTAGATAAGGTGGCCAAGTCTCGAGGGGAGTGCTTATTTTGATCCTGTCCCGGTTTTTGGTCTCAGCTAGCAAGAAGTCATACATGACTACCTCTTTTACACAAGTAGTTATCTCCTTTTCCTTAGTTATTGGGTGATTGATAACTTGCTTTGGCGACTTTCCTAAATTTCAACTATTGTAGCTTACAAATGTTTAAACCTCCAGATACGTTTTTCTCATAAAAGGAAATAATTTGATACTCTCATTGTAAACACTGTTCCTATCTTATGCAGTACAATGTTAAAAACCTTTACAAAGTATTAAATAAAATAACCCTTACAAAGGGTATTGGGTCACGTTTTTTAAAATACCAGCTTTCAACACAACTTTCATTAAAAAATTCATTCTCAGTTTAATAGCAGGTAAAAAAATAAAAGTCTGTGGACCTTCCTAGGTAAGATTAAAAGCTAATAACAGAGTTCATTTGTTTTGTCAGAAACAGAAATGAGGCTTAAACTGAGATATCTAATAGGAGGGCTGCTCTTTCGTTCAAAAAATGAATTCAGCTGAAAGAGTAGTACTGAATTCATTATTTCTTTTTCTAAAGTGAGTCTAAAAAGAAAATTAAAATTATGAGAGCGTTAGGATAGTATCTTTCTACAGACAAATCACAACAGGAATTATATTTGCACATATATTTAAGGTTTGTAGAATTCTGTAATAATGAGGTAATCTTTTCTGCCCTGATACCTAATTAACTTCAACTGAAATATCTTGCAGGGGAAAAGCACTTGAGCCATTTGTAGTGAAACACTGGCTATTCAGTACTGCTGATGTGTAAGCTGATTAGTGCTATTTTAAAAAAAAAAAAAAAAAAGCATTGAAAAAAGTAATCCCGGAAAGGTTTATGTTTACTGACTCTACAGTGCCTGGATAAAACCTGTTTTATTAACAAGTGGACAGATTTCTTTCCGTCTGCAAACTCAAGCTGAGATAACAGGCATCCTTGATAGATCTGGCTTGCACATCACTTTCAGGATTAAAGATTCTGTAGCAGAAACTTATTAAATAACTTATTGGATGGCAGATGGCTAACTGTTTATTACCTGCTATGTTTCTGTGCTGCTAATAAGAGTGAAAGCTAAAAAGCACTTTTCTATTCAAGGCTAAAGATAAGACTTGAAACTTGCTCAAATCAACTTACTACTCTGATTTGTTGTTCAGAAAATATTGATAGAGGAAACACTCCTTAACCATTGATACTGGTGCACCTCCCATAACTTACTGTCATCAAAAATTACTCCTGATTAAACTGAAAGGCCTTTTTTCCCCTATTTATTTACTGTCACAACCTAAAAACCGTTATACTGGAGTTACCATAAAAATTTTACTATCAATTAAAAATAAAATAAGTATTTATAAATCAAATAAACAGTGATATATACATCAAGTCAAGTTTTTTTTTTAAAAGCCCCTCAATTAAAAAAAAATCAATTATTTGCTCAAACAAGGGGAATATAAATTTATTTTTAGCTTGGAGGTTATGGGCACAGACTGCAACATACAAATGACAACATCTACACTAAAAACAAATAAAAGGTAATATTTATTCACACAGCATGAAATTATGTTAAGAAAACTAACAGATATAGGATGCCAGAGAAGTAAAAGATCCAAAGGAAAATAAAAAAAAAAAAAATTGGAGATCCATATATGTACAGGATGCTATAGAAGAAAAAAATCTCTAAAGGTAACAAACTTTGGGACTAATAGTAAAATCCATTCTTCTGATTTAATTTCATCTGTTACACCTTCACCTCATGTAAGATGAGATAATGTCTCACCTCTGACAAAGACTAGGTGCTAGGCTAAAGGGGTGAAGGCCTCGTTCCGTAAAGCAAACTTTATATTACTCGCATATTACTTGACAATTTTAATGTTGTCTCACACAAGATCTGCACTCACAGCTGAACTAAACATCCTTTTCCCAATCTAAACAAAATTGACTTTTAGAGAATATATGGCATTATCAGTTATTCAATATGAGACTGATTATGGATAATTGTTGTGTACCAAACACCCAGAATTATCACTGGCATTTAAACACATGCAACAAATGCTGCAAATTCAAGAACTCAAGAGAAGATTGCATATGTAGCACAGTGCAAGTGTAAAGGAACTTCACATGAAGAGGCATAAAAGCAAAATGCACTTTCTTGGGCAGGCTGCACCCTCCCTTCTAACTTTCACTTTTAAATAGTACTCTGCATGAGTACACAAACAAATCCTCTACATGAAGAAAACTGAGGCTTAAAATCTCACCTGAAGAATATACCTTAATAATGTGTATTCAGTGTCCACTCAACAGTGTTTGCTGTCTGCAGCCACATCTACAGTGGGCAATGAGAAGAAGCGGACTTTCATTTAGTTTGACCTCACTTCACGCCACATTTTCCCTTGACTTTCTGGTGCTCCTTACATGCCACGTGAGCACTCCCCACCAGGGACAGTGGGATCCCACCTGAATGACAGCTGCCAGCAGATTGGCATCAGTTCATATACAGATACTGATTTATCAACAGAGCTGAAATTTGCTCTCCAAAGAATGCAGCTTTCAACTTCTTTTGAGTACTAGCACAATACTGATACTGCTCAACCTTCTGATCAACTCACATCTAACTAGAAACATATACTGGATAAGCTCTTACAACCTCATTCCACTTTCAGATTTCTGCTTCTCCCTCCCCAAACTCCCAGATTCCTGCTGTCCAACTTGCGATGTCTTCATAAAAACCTGAGTAGCTGAAAATATTACACACATTTATGTATAAAAACCCCTCACCTTCATACCCACATACACATTTAAAATTTGAAATAATAAAGGTCGGCTTCGATCCACCTAAAAATACTTCATGCAGCCTGTTCTTACCATGAGTGGCTTTTGGCTCACCCATGTGCCTGATAGCCATCCCTTCTCATAGTAACCTCACCACACAAACTGTAGCCCAGTTTTTGAAGATTCCTGCACTTTTTTATTAACATCCCTTGTAAAGACAGTCAGTACAGGTCTGCATCAGTTTCAGAAAGGAGAGTGGGGTTACTGGCTTTTTTTAAAGAGCAACCACCACCATTCAGCCAGGTGCTAGCAGGAAAATACTGTGGAAACATGTAAGCATGCAACAATAAAAATATATAACCTCATATGCTTCTGCAAAATTAGTTTTGAGAACATAATGATTTCTTATTCAAGGTTGGCTATTTAAACTGGAATAAGGTACAGCAGCTGGTGGCCGACACATATGGACATTTTAATTGTTTAATTTAAAAAAAAATAAGCTGAGGTACAGTAACAACCACATTTTCTAAAAATCAGAATTACATTTTCTCATAAAGCAGTGTTACAAAAATTCTTTTTGAGATTACTATTTAAGTTGTATTTACCACCTTCCAAAATGAGCTTCCCTGGAAATCAGAGCTGTGATGGTTTCTATGTTGTAACTTAACTAAAAAACACTGTGAACTGAAAACAGATTTTGGATTCAAATATATCAGGGAGAAAAAACTTTTTTTTTCTTTTTTTTTTTTTTTTTTTTCAGATCAGGGCAAATTCCAGCTTCAGTTTACTGTACTTCTCCTTTTTGATGAAGATATCCTGTAACAAAAGACAAATCACATCACACTCATTATATCTACTCCTTTTTATATACAAGTTCAAGTATGCTTTTGTTGTAAAATATTCTTACAGATATCATGTGCCTTACACTTCATCAAGGATTTATTGTTGAAAAGTTTAGTTTTCTAAAAGCAGCTTATCATGCAGGACTTAGTGCATTTGCAAGACAGAGTTCTGATTCGTTTCCTTTTTGGTATTTTTTTCAGTAAAAATCATGAATTTAGCAAATTATGTAATGTCAGTAATACAAAACCAGCCCTTGGTTACCAGTCTGCTCCCATGGGAATGATTTTCGCTACATCTCCATCTTCATTATTCTCACTATTTCGCATTGTTTCCTGGAAAAGGTCTTCATACCTGCTAGAATCATAAGTAACTAACATAGCTATTGCTAAGTCACAGGACTTTTAATGAGGTTCACCTCTGTGGCAGATGTGTATGGATAATTAAACTGAATCTGGGAACAGATTGATTTCTGCAGTGACGGTGTGTGCTGCAGGGAGGAACTCAACAGCATCAAAGACAAAGCCTTTTAATCTAAAGCAACGTTCAGGGTAAGTCAACATCCCTCCACATCACTTGTCGCACTTCTACTTTTGATGGGTGAAAGCCCACTGGCTTTCACTGGGCTTCCTGGGAGTTTTAATTGTGCTTTAATATCCTTGTTGCATATGGCTTCCTGAGCAAAGCTGTCTTAAGCACTGAACAGACCCATCTCTTTCCTAGATGCTTGGAAGTCACTGAACAGATGGCTGATGAGCACTCCCAGAGCACTAACTGACTCCATGGGCATCTTATCAACATCCATGTGACAACACTTCACTTGAGCAAAAGTTTTCCTTTCTAGAAAAGTTACTGCATAAATTTACAGCAACAGGAGATTTTTTTCTTTGTGTTTTTTCTTTCCCTTACTGGAATCCCTGAGATGTCTATCAGTTTTCCACATGGGCCTGATTTCCAAAGGTATCAAACACTCATTAACGTCAAATGGATGTGACAGGGGAGAACAGGGAGAGTTCAGACTCAGATGTTCAACTTTAGCAGGGTGCTGGGAACTGTTTCTTACCATTGACATTACCTCTGGTTTCTCCCTCTGCACGTTCACCTTTTATTGAGCTATGTCAGGTGTGGTCAGATTGGGTGCACAGAGCTAATGCTACCATTTAGCTGACTCATTAAGATTTAAAACATCCTACAGCTAAAATTCCAAAAATACTTGTGAGAGAGGTAATTTTTTGTGTGTATATAGAACAAATATATAACATTAATTCAATTACTCTTCAAATATTTTCCCCTTTTAAGGAAAGAAAGATGATCAACGAGAAGTAGTACATTCAACTAATTTATATACTGTAGTCAACAAAATCTAAAAGGAGACAATGAATGAAAATAAATGGAAATAATACTTATGAAAACAAGCAGGTGATAAAAAGTTTCAGTTGATCATGTTGTATTTAAAGTATCAGATGATGTATAGGGAATGGCAATTAGTAGTTCCATTTCTAATAAAATCAATCATTATTATATAATGTTTTTTCAAAGGTCCATCTTTTTCAAACAGCTCTAAATATTGAGCTCTTACTCTAGCAATAACAAAAAGTTGATTTACCTTGAAATAAAGAGTAGGTGTAAGAAGACTGGGAGCTCTAGCTCTTCAAGCATAGTTAGCTAGTCCTGCTGTCAGCTGTCCTTCAGAGTGATGGTGCCATGCTGTGGAGGATCCATTTGGTCTTTAGCTGGGATGGCACCTGATGCAATGGGTCAAAAACCAACACATCCCACATCAGAGTGAGATGAATGACCCACTACCTTTGATCAGGCCACAATATTCCATATGTTTAGAGCCAGTGCCTTTTCCCTTGCAGTAGGCTACACACAAGCAGCATGGCAAGTAACTGATACAGCACTGTGTTTCACTGAGGTGAAGGCTGGTTACAGACATCAGTTGTTGGATCAAATGCAGGTTCACATTAATAAAACTGAGAAATACGTCTGTCTTCTTTATGGCTATATACATATGCTCAGCTGTTACTAAACCCAGTTTTTCCTGAAAAAAAGACTCACAAGGGTACAAATTGATTCTCAGTAGGTGCTTGTCCTGGTATTTTGTTTATGCTCCACTTCTTGATCGCTCCTGATCTCAACCCAAGTGAAACTGCAACAGAAGTAGTGATCCAGTTTAAAACATCAGTGTCTTTCACTCTTTGGCCTACTACAGCTATGAAAAGTGATACCAAAGAATGGATACATTCCTGCCTGCAGACAATCTATGAAGGTACAAGCAAAAAGCAGGGATTGTTCAGAAGGTCAGCTAGATCTTTAGACCCCATTGGGGTACCACCCACATGACTTGGAGGCATCATGAGCCCAAGTCTTTGTTTCAGCTCTTCAGAGTTTCAGACTTCTTGACATGTAGCATAAAGTGTGAGAAAGACGTTTATCAGAAATGATGTAGAGGTAGAGGAGTACCTTAGGAAAATGCACCTGATCTCATCCTGCTGAAGTTGCTAAGGCAAGTGGCTCTGGGGCTGACATGATCGGCTGTGAAGTGCTCCGGTGAGGCGCACAGCAGAGCTGCCTGAACTTGGCAGGCTCAGAGGAGGGCCTACAGCAGCCTGCAGCTCATGCCACAGTGGCTGACAGGACCAGGAGGAACGGGCCAAGCCTTCCTCCACAGGATAAAAGAAGCCCATAGGGATCTCTAGGGGCCAGGAGCACCATCAGCAGGGTGGGCACCAAGGACATGATGTGACAACCTGGTGGCGGCTGGCACAGAAGGGGACACAGGAATGGTGCTGAAACCCTGCCAGCTACAGGGAGAAAGACATGGCCTCTCTAACTCTGCACCCACCATGAAGGACACAGCTGCCCAGGCGGAGCTCCAGTGGGAACATGCTGCCATCCTGGTGTCAGGATTTGCACTGCCCTTGTGGCAGGACCGCTGGCACAGTGAGGAGCTCCCGTGCTCAGTGACACCTCCAGGAGGAAGTGAGTAGGCTGAGGAGTATCAGGGGAAGTGTAAGAGTATCAGACTACTGGAATCACAGAATATTCTGAGTTGGAACAGACCCACAGGGATCATCGAGTCCAACTCTTAAGTGAATGGCCCACCCAAGGATGGAGCCCATGACCTTGGTGTTACTAGCACTGTGCTCTAACCTTCATTCCCTGTCTTCCCTGGGACAGGCTCCCCAGATAGACATGATAGAGAGAATTTGTTATCCTCTCCCCCTGGCTGAACACAGTGACTTAAGGGATTGGTGGCAGTGGTGACAAGTGCCTGCCCAGCGCATGTCTCCTGTGGGACTGCCTCACCTCCCCAGGTGTCCAGGTATAGCAGGTATGAGGCTCTGCAAGTGGAACCAAACATAACAAGGGTGGTGGTTCATCCAGCATGGGCGTGATGCTCTCGGCTTGCTCCCTGTGCCAAAGCTGCCTT
Organism: Callaeas wilsoni; assembly: GCA_013398955.1. Lineage (NCBI taxonomy): Eukaryota > Metazoa > Chordata > Aves > Passeriformes > Callaeidae > Callaeas > Callaeas wilsoni. The sequence goes on along the minus strand of VWPU01001724.1, from coordinate 374,683 downwards.
CCAAAACAAAGATGGGTCACTGTCACAGTCACAGGAAACTCCCTTCTGAAGGGAACAGAAAGCCCAATATGCAGCCCAGATCCACTTCTTATGGAAGCCTGTTGCCTCTCTGCAGCCTTGGTTAAAGATATGAAGAGAAAGCTTCCTACCCTGACACAGCCCTATCATTCATTTCTTAGGTAGGCAGTGATGAAGTTGCAACAAGAGGTTAAAGGGAAATCAAGAGAGACTTCAGGGCCTTGGGATGAGTGGTTAAGGGATCAGAAACACAGGTAGTGTTCTCCTCTATTTTTAAAGTTGCAGGAGATTATGATGGAAGAAACAGGAAGAGCCAGCAGATCAATTCTTGGCTCTGAGCCTGGTGCCACCAGCAGAAGTGTGGGTTTTATTTATCGATCATGGGCTAGTTTAGGGAACACCAGGACTTCAGGGAACACATAAGGTACATCTGTCTCATAGTGGGGAATCTATGCACAGGAGTTAGTAGGACTCATTGAAAGAGATTTAAGCTGGATTTGAAAGGGTTAAGGGATAAAACCAGGCTTGCTAGAGGTAAAACTGGAGGCTGCATGTCACTGAGGGACAGTGTGCTAGCAGTGTCCTCTAGTCTGCTGTCTCAGTGGAGGTAGGGGATGGAGATCCATGCAGCAGCAGAGACATGAGGGTTATTGATGTACTAGAAACCACAAAAGCAAAGGTCACACATGAATTAGAACTTCTCCCCCAAAAAAGGTGGCAGAATCAATAGCCCAGCTGAAGAATGTCTACACCACTGCACACAGCACAGCCAACAAACAGGAAGAACTGGAAGCCACAGTACCACAGGAAAGCTATGATATAGTTGCCATCAGAAATGTGGTGGGATGACTCACATGACTGGACTGCTGCAATGGATGACTATAAACTCTTCAGAAGAGACAGGCAAGGAAAGAGGTAGTGGGGCAGCTCTGTTTGTTAGGGGCTGTCTTGACTGTCTGGAGCTTAGTGCTGTGATGACACAGTTGAATGTTTATGGTAGGAATCAGGGGAAAGGCCAGCTAGACAGATAACATGGTGGGAGTCTTTCGTAGACCACCTAACCAGGATGAAGAGGTACATGAAATATTCTATAAGCAGCTGGGAGAAGTCTTACAGCCGCTAGCATCCTGGCTTGTATCAACAATAGTGTGGCCAGCAGGACCAGGGCGGTGATCATTGCCCTGTACTCACCAATGGTGAGGCCACACCTCGAATCAATTTTAGGCCTCTCAGGACAAAAAAGACATTGAGGTGCTGGAATGGGTCCAGAGAAGGGCCTGCAAGGGGCCAGTGAAGGATCTGGAACACAAGTCTGATGAGTAGCAGCTGAGGGAGCTGGGGGTGTTTAACCTGGAGAAAGAGAGGCTCAGGGGGGACCCTATTGCTCTATACATTTCAGGTAGGAGGTTGTGATGAGGTGGAGGTTGATCTCTTTTCCCAAGTAACAAGAGATATGACAAGAGAAAACAGCCTAAAGTTGCACAGGAGATGTTTAGATTGTATATTTGGAAAAATTTCTCCACCTAAAGGATAGCCAAGCAGTGGAACATGCTGCCAAGGGACTTTGTTGAGTCACTATCCCTGGAGATATTTAAAAGATGTATAAATATGGTACTTCAGGACATGGTTTAGTGATGGACTTTGCAGTGCTGGGTTAACGATTGGTCTTGATGATCTTAAGGTATTTGCCAATGTAAACCTTTTTACGATTCTATGATTCTAAGTTTCTAGCTTCATACAACTGATAAAAAAGCTTAAATGACTGTGAGATCAGTTACTATCAATATTCAGCTTTTCAAATATAGGAGCACTCTTTGTGCAGTTCACGAAGTTTCACTGACCTAGCCTGCTTAAGTAACAAATTTTAAACAATATTCAAATCTTCACAAATAATTAGAAAAAGGATAGCTATTCAAAGTCATGAATGCTAGAAGTATTTGCTGTTCAAGCTGGAACCCTTATGGGTCACCTGAGTCTACCAGAATGTAATCTAAAATACACCAGAGAATCTCAATCTACCATTACATTTCGCTTTCATGAATAGCAAAGAGTCTTTGTTAGCAAGAATACAGCCATCAGAAAAGGTCAGAAGCTGGCATAGTAATGAGTTAATTTACATTCTAATGGACATACACGTATTTATTTTCCTTGGCTGCTAGAGCTTGGTGAATTGCTTATCAGTCAGAGATTTAAAATAATTTATGAAACCAGGAAAAAACCCAGCAAGTATCATATCCTTCTAATTAATATCTAAAATAGTGCAGAGGCAAATGCAACAGTTAGCGACAGCTTTTGATGTTTAAATATACTAGAGGTTGGAAAAATAATAAAAATCTCAATTTGCAGAAATGAAAAACATATTTTTGGAACAAGCTTTGTATGTGGTCAACAAGAATAAATTATTTTCCAAGGACAAAGTTAGATAGTAAACATCTATAGAATGTCTCATCTTTACACAAAGTGTCTTCTCTTTTCAGACACCTATTACCAGAGCAGTGTTACTCTGTTACAGATTTATTTCCTTGCTGATAGCAAACTATATTATCTGAAGGACAGTCATGTCCCGGAATAGAGAAAATGCTGCTGCAGAACAGATTTTACTGGGACAACTTGACCTGGAGTAGAAAAAGATATCCTATGGAATTGAGGAAGAGCTTTGCCTTTTGCTTTTTATGATACAATTTCTACTAAAAGTTCAAATCCTTAGGTTCATATCCTAGTTTTTACCTTGCAGCTGCAGGTAGTATTGGATGAACTGTTATTTTCCTCACTGAAATCTAAAAAGATGTATTTTTATTTAAATACTATCCCAATTAGCAAAAGTCTGCATGCATAGGTACTCATACATGATGAGCAAGACATCTCGGAAGTTTGCTCACAGGTTGTTGATCCTATCAACATTTTGAAAAGGTCAAGGGTATATTTTTGTACAGACATGAAAAAGAACCTTTTGTTTGGCTGAAGGGAAATTTTCCCTGTAGAATCTAGAATCTCCAGGTTTGCTCACGTGTTGTCCAGTGACTGCTCTGCTAAAAACAGTGTCACTGGTTCACTTCTCCACACCAGCAATTACACCCTTGACTGTACTGCTCTAATGCTGTGAGAACTGGTAATGAAAGCAATGCCTTGTCTCGGGCAAAAACATATTGTTCAATGCAACTCCCCCTGAGCAGAGCAGACACTGCAAGGTGAAAAGCCTGGTATGTGTCATACACAGAACCAGCAACATCATTTGGAATATAAATTGAGACTTCAGAACCCTGACAGCTTGTGGCTGTTGCTTCTAGAAGGCCCTGCAAGTGCTGCCGTACCCATAAAGACTTTATATGCTTGCTAAGAACATGTCTGACAACTCAGCCTGGCTTTACTGAAAGCTAATTTAGGCTTCAAAAACTTTTCAGGAATACTGCATCATATTTTTGGAGCTCTCTGACAGTCAGAAACTCTGCCTAACTATATCACTCTCTCTGCTCTTTCATGTGTTTAAATTCTGCTCCCATTTAAGATTTAACACTTTCTAAGCCCAATAAAGAAATCTCACATTACATTATAGTATGTCACATTGATGAATATCAAGGCATGTTCCAAATATTTTCAATTATGTAACAATGCACGTAAAATATGGATGGCGCATAAGCTGTTTTAGTACAATGTCCTAAAGTCCTCTTCGTGAAAACACATTCACAAAATGCCTTCAGTAAGTGTGGGAGAAAAACATCCAATAATGACTCCATTCTTTTGCTTGCATGTGTATTCTCCTAGTTTTGCCAATTGTGACAAAAGGGCCTTTGGTGGGAGGTGAGATGGAATATCCACAGGCATCTCAATAGAATAGGATGCCTATATGTCAGCAGTTTATTAAAGTCCCCATCAGTTATAACAGACACACAAACATATATGCCAAATTTAGATACTGATATTCAGACAAGTAAATTTTCATGTCATAGTCTGTGAATTAGGAACTTAACACAGATGCAGAAACACAGGTCTAGTATGCAGGGTGCCATAATAATGTTATTCAGAAATCTGTCCTAGACTGGCAGATATCACAGAGAATCTATGGAAGACTTCAGAGCTTCAGTTGTCATCCTTAGTCTGCCATTCCAGTGAAGATTTCTTGGTATGCCGGTGCATCTCAGATGGCCCTGGATGTTGCTAATGAGCTCAGAGTCTCACTCCTCCTGATTTCTCTGAGATTTGAGAGCACTGGACAAAAGTTCATCATAAAGCAACAAATAAGTGAAATTACAGAGGCTTGGAGAACCTCTTGGCTTCCTCTGACCACTTGTCACTATTAAATTACACTGTAGTAACTGCAGTATTTTGTGTTTAATATGCATGAAGCTGTCTGCATGGTTCTAAATTTTATTAATTTGCTTTTGAAATCTGTTCTGTGGCAATGGGAAGTGTCAGGAGCTCAGGTGTGCTAACCATAATTGGCTCATTTTCATACCTTAGGTGGAATGACAAACACTCAATGGCAACATAATAAAAAGGTAATCATGCCACTTGGCCACAGTGGTGAAAGCTGGGATAAGCAATACATGATTATTTGATGCTTTGGATCCAGATGTTATTCAAAGTAATAATTAATTTCCAATTTCCTGCTTCTTAACACCAGCTTGACAGATGAGTTTATTCCTGGCTATAGTGATTCAGGTAGAATAGAAAGGTTGACAAACAGTTGGAGACTGTGAAAGAGAAGACTAACTGGAGAAGCAAGACTCATCACGAGACCAAGGTTTACATGGTTAAGTCTTAGATGTGAAAATACAACATTTAGTGAGGAAAAGCAGAATATTTGGCAAGGGATGTTAGAGAAAGGTCTATGTACAAAGGGTAACAAAACTGTGGAAAGAGCAGTGAAGTTCTAAATTTGCAGTTCACTGGTTGAACCTCCAGGCAAGTCACTTTGCTTTGAGCTGCTGAAGATTTGATATAGTCCACACTGACATGTACCTAGTAGAGACAAATGTCTTTGCTTTCACATTCCCACTCAGGAGGTACTTCTCAGTATACAACTTACTTATCAGGAACAGCAAAACTGAATTAGTAAAAGCTTTGCTGATCATTTTAGTAATCTAAATTATACTGGTTAAAATGACATGAAGCTCAGAAGGTTTAGCATAAGACCACAGGAGCCTTAAAGAAAAAAATGAGAGAGTAATAATGATCGATGGGCATGATATTACTGCAGTACAGGACACTGAAGAGTATAAAGCATGATAAATTGATCAAGATGATCTGGCTTGCAAAAAAACCATTAAGAAATGTCAATTTTTTATGAATTCCTGAAAGTTTGGAGTTGAGCAACTTACATAAAGAACGGCTGTGTCCTGAAGTCTAACGAGAAAGGAAGAGTATAGATGTGAATTTTATGATGTTTAGACTATGTGCTGGTCACATGTAGTCCTGTACAGTACCTTAAGAAGTTAATGAACAGAACACTAAAAAATGATGCTGAAAAACGATCCTGACAAGATAGTTGGGAAGTGATAAGTATTAAATGAATGTATTACAAGGAAAAGGAAGAAAAACTGTAAATCTTTTTTTTTTTCCCTGTTACAATGCCATGTCTCTCAGAGGAACACAAATTGGTTTCAGACTTGAGTTAGATGACATGTCCAACATAATGGAAATAAACCCCTCAATACTGAGAAAATCGGAACAGTACATAAATATGACAATTTAAACAGAGGAGATTATGGTGCTGACAACCGTGAAGCACTTTGTGGACCTTAAAAATTAGCATTTTTTGAAAGACATACTAGGGTACATTGCATGTATGTCCCTCCTTATTTAAAATCAGAACTTACAGCATAAGAAAACAAATTTGGATGTAGTCTTTGGACCCGTAAAACATCTTCTTTCTCAGTTTGGCCTTACACCTCAGTATCCCCATTTGAACACGAGACAAAAACTGAATTTATGCCTGAAGAACATAGCTGGCTGAAGCAATCTGGACGAACAGCACAATTAATCTGTGATGGTCATGATACTTTCTCCTTGGGTTTCCCCAAAGAACAGATAAATAAAATGACCGTAAAGGTAGATCTGTATGCTCTTTACTCAGTCACCCTACAGGCTTACTGGTGTATAATCCCAATCTGATAGAATAGAAAATAGTTTATAGAGGAATTTCCCCTGGTGTTGTTTTTAAAAAAAATCTATTTTTTAACTCTAACAAGCTAATTTAAAGAGTATAATTCACGTCACAGGGATCAACAACAAAGGGTCTACTTCAGAGGAAGAAGAAAGAGAAGGTTAATTCAAATTAGAGCCTTTTAGCAAAGAGAATTTACATTGGTTAATAGTAATTCTCTAACACCATTTTTGTGAAAAGCAGCTGCATTTCCAGAATGTATTGAACATTTAACGGGTAAAAAACCATAATAAATCAGATAAAATTTCTATTCAGGTTCTAGAAGAAGTACCTACTGACCATCTAACATTTAGCAGGATCATCTAATACCTAGCAAGCACTAAATATTACATGTCCCTCCTAACATGGAGCCTGAAGTAATTTACCCTGTTATAAGCATGCCTTTGCTTCTCATACCATCAAAAAGTTTTTGATCTATCAGGCAACTGACAGTTCTAGATTAAGTTGCTCTACTTCTCAGTGGATGTTGTCTTTGCCGAATTTTTAAAAAAGCTTTAGGACATATAGGATAGAGGAAACAAATTACAAATCCATTCTAATTAAAAGAAAAATTATATTTCCATCTACTCAGAAGTTAGCAATTCAGAAATTATTTCTGCAATTTGAAAATAAAATCAATGTGCAAGAGAAAACAAAAAAATCCTGTTTTCAGACCCTCCACTGAACAATTTTTTCCCTGAAGAATGTTCTGAAAGTTGTGTGTTCTGCCATACAAAGAGACCTTAAATGGGAGACACAGCAATTATCTATAATTGTCCTCAATCTGGTAAAGTTTATTTACTGTTGAGGCACATAGAAAAAAACCAAACCAGTGTGCAAGTAGCTATCACATATTAATGAACAAAGATGGCTAGCTCTATAGAAACAGAAGTAATGAATTTTTATTCATCGCTTTCCTAGTAGGAACAAGTTAGGAATGTAACTGAATTGCAATTCTATACCAGTAGTCTGCAATAGATGCGTTTAAATTTAGTGACAAAAACATATATGTTGTTACACTGCAATTCTTCATCTTTCAGACAACAGAGAGGAGCAAAAAAGAAAAAGCTTCCAAGCACTTCAGAATTAATACTCACTCTCTAGAGACTAGGCCTGATACCCCACCTGCAAAATTTCAGAGGCATTAATTTTTCTCTCCTAAATTTGATTTTTTAAAAAATTTGCAACATTATTTTCAATACACAAAATGACTATTTTCTTATTTATTACATTGTACTCTAAACCACTATTGTTTATTTTTTATTTCTTTGATGTCTGTGTTTTTTTCCAAATATAAATTTCATGGCTTGAAGTAGCAAAAGAGAAAGTGATAGCAGTATATTTCAATGTAAGTGTCTTTTTTTCTGACTTCATAATTATAATAATGCATATTATTTTTGTCTTTATCACCCGAAATTATAGAACTGGTGCAGCAGAACTTTCCCTTTCTGTAAAAATCTCTGAAATCCCTAGAATTTCTGTGTAATTTTTGTTTTTTCATTACTAACTCACAATTAAATAGCCACAGAAATGATTATCAGTTCAGAAGAAGCAGCAACTTCAGTTCTTAGTTCCAGAATTCAAGCCTTTAATCTGCAAGATGAAGGATATACCAAACTGGTGAAGAAATTACTTTCTGTTTTGTGGCTATATAGCACGTTTCGATTTCGAGTTTTCTTCCCACATAAGCTGGACCCCAGGCTGCCCAAAGATTTTATCTAGACCTACCTAGACTCCTTCTTACAACAGCTCCAAAGGCTTGGTTAAATATATAGCCAAACAAGAACCCAAACCACTGAGCTTTATCATAATAGAACTAAAATACATATGTTTTCAAATAGGGAAGACATAAAATCATTAACTGGAGAGTAAAGAAATCAAAGTAACTTCTGAACAGCTTGCCCTGCTCATGATGAATGTCTTGGGGTGATTCTGTGACAATACTGTATTCCCCATCGCCTGCTTGATTTCTAGTGTACCTTTAAATTGCAATGGGTGGAGAGAGAAGCCGAGAGAACTCTTCAAAGCGGACAGCTCGACCTTGTAACTAGAATGTTTTGCATTCTTCTCTCTCCCGATTCTGACAACATTTGTTGGTTAGAGGACCTTCATCAGAGGTCCTTGTTTCCAGTGAAGTCAATGACTTCCTGAGTTATAAAAAGCTCTGCATACTCCCTGCTACTCCCCAGAAGATTTTCATCCCAATCCCTCTGCAGCCCATGTGTCTGCTCTTTGTTTCTCTCAGCAGGTTGCCGGATTAGGCTGTAGATCTCCAGCTTTCTGCCCTGATCCTTCTTCCACTTGCTCAGAACCCATAGCCACTGGAAAAGTCTCTCCATCAGGACCTCAGGAAGGAGGGGCCTGTCTTCACTGCAGAAGGACCTGCCTAACTCAGGCACTTTTCAGAGGAACAAAGGCGGCCTACATCCTTGGAAGAAACCAAAGAGATCTCTCCATCACACTGCTGTTACCTACTCAGAGGATGGCTGCAGCTGTTTCAGGTATATATTTATTCATGGTAGCCACAAATGTCTTTGAAGCAGTTTTATAGCCAATAGGCTCTGATACCCAGAGAGCTGTAGGTCAGGGACTGTGCCTCCTATCTGCTGAAAAAAGGATCATCCGACAACACGGCTCCTACCAGTACTCTTTATGTGACCCAAAACATCTTTTCTGAATGTCTTATTCTTCACTAGCTGGTTTCTATCCTTTCAGCTCTGTTTTAGACTACTTTTCCAAAGCAAAGTCCTTTTCTTTAATTTCTACAAGCTTTTAATGAAAAACTACTTGCAAGATTCCTCACAGGAAATAAATTCTGAAATTACATGCCTAGTTGTCTGCACAGGAAATTAGATCTATTATAGGAGCTAGGTAGTAAGGAAACAGATTTCCATCTACCTTGCACGTGGACAACTGAATCAGCCATTACTTTTGCTAATGAAGAGCTGTATGGAAAATCCTATAGAAATCCCATATTTCAGGTCTAAAAAAAAAGAAACTCCAGTTAAAGATAAGACTTCTACAAGATGCTTGATCTTTGCATAGTATATGGAAGTGTCACAGAGTAACTTTGAAGTAAATGGGAAAAAATGGAAAAATAACATGGAAGGACAAGTATGAAGAAGCAGAGAAAGACAGTCTGGAACAGGATCTCATTCATTTTCTTAACATTAATAATAAGTGCAATAAAATAGTTTACCAATGGCATCTTACTAAGAAAAATATAAACAAAACCATTAGTTTTAAGAAGTTTTGCTGAATCTGTCTTTTTCATTGTGATGTTATGGTCAGGTGATTATACATAATGATTCAAAAGCACTTTCACAAGTTTGGGTTGCATTCCTTACTCTCTTACAGGATTTAATTTGCAATGACTGGATAAAAACACTTCCTGCTTGCTCATGCTTAGTTAATTAAGCATTCCACATTGCTCTTTTTCAGTAATATCTTATCTGTTCAATGATATGGACCAAACTCCCTGCCAACTGCAAAGTTTATCAGTATTGATTTTATGTTTTCTACAGGATTTTCAAAGAAAGTGCAATCAGTCAGAAGCCAAAAACTTTTCCTAGAGATAGTTCACTAAAAATAAATTCCCTCACTGTTTTTCTACTTATAATTATGTTAAAAGATTGATAAGTGAAGCAATTTTTCAATCCAGTGTAAGCCATACTAATTTTACTTGTTTCTATTTTTAGGTAAGGAGTGGAGTTGTTGCATATAGAGACTTACAAAAGTCCATTATGTAAAAACAAATTTTATAATAAAACTTGAAGTATTAATAAAGATAATAATATATATTTAATATGAAATATTTTATGTAGTCTACATTTATAACTTCACTTTTATAAAGAAATCCAAACTGTTTTCTATAGTAGCATAAATGGGATTCCAAATTTAGCCTTAGTTCTTGAGATAGATTTCACCTTTTGTGATAATGCAGGGTTTTTTTAATAACTTTGGTTATAACCTATGCTTGCCTCTGGTGTATGGGCAGGACTCATCCCATGCACCCTTGTTCATCTGGCTGGTCAGTTAGCCTAAGGTTCTCCTCCAGACTTCTCTCTAATCCGTGGAGCATAACGGGCAAACCCAGAGAACAAGCCGCCTAGGCAATGACTGAATAAAATGATTTAAGCCATCTTCTTCAGGTGCCTGTTTTCCACCACTGGCTGTAGGGGTAAATATTTTGACACATGTAGACTAGAAATCTAACTATTTTACAGTTAAGTTGGGATTCATCTGACCAAAAGTGAGTAGAAATTTAAATATGAAATGTTGGTAGGTGAATTTTTTAAAACTTTAATGATCAACAGGGAAGAATAGGTTCTTTTAGAATACTATTGATTTCAGCTACTTTAGATGTTTACAGTAGGTGGACGGCAGCATAGAGATGCCTGTTTCCCTCACCACAAGGGATCCCTGCTTGCTGCCCAGAGCAGATGAGGAAGGATTCACTGCAGCTGCCTACACAGGATCCCTGGTGACAAGTGCTGAGGAGGACGTGGCTATATGTGTTGCAAGGCAAGACTGGGAAGACAGGTTGAAGGATGTTGCATGTAAAAGATTTTCAGCTTATTTACCTTTAGGGACATGAGAAAAAAATGTAGAATGAATTAATCACTGTGAGATGAATGCTTAAAAAAGACCATTTTGACTGAAGCTGTATATGGATGGTTCTTCTTTTAGTACAATGCATCCTAATGTGATGCTGTTAGGATAAAGAACTTGATCAAGCTAAAAGTCTGATATGCAATGAACAACTTAGAAGATAAACCTGTTGCTTATTCAAGATTAACTTTAGTAGAAATAATCATTCTAATTGGTGGTCATGCAGTGAATGTTAGCTGCATCAGACTCTCCAGATGTTTCTATTTTAGAGCCAAGCCCACAAGCCACTGAGATCTCTCAGAGATGCTACATAATCAATAAATAAACACCGCATTATTTTTCAATTACAGTCTGAGAATAATTTGTTTTGTATGTAATCTCAAGGAACACGTGGCAAACTGAAATCAAAAAGCATGTCACCATTCTTCCTGTTAGCATTGATTTCTAAATAACTTTCATATATACAGAAATATATTTTCAATATGGTGTAATAAGGATTCAAGATTAAATAGCTTCTCTTTGTCTCTTAGAAGTACTGTGGAAGATGTTTAAAATTATCCAGATGATGATTTGTTCAATTAGAGACCTTCTCTTTTAGCACCTGGGCCTAAACGTGAGAAATATGGAGAATTAGAATATTCTAAGTGTTTAGCTTGGAAGGGACAGCTGGAGTTCAGGTAGGCCAATCTCTCGCTCAAAACAAGGCTAAGTTTGAAGACTGGGCTGACATTCAAGAATAGCAGCTTCTCTGAATTGCCAAACAAAGGAAAATGGAGCCAGAACGACAAGCAAAAAACATGCAGACTGAGGAAGGACTGGGTAAAACACGGAAAAAGCTAGTGAAGAAGGGCAGCAATTGGGTGGAGCTGGCCGTCTTTGACTTTACTACATTTGTTGGCTCTCAGTGGTCACAGAGAGATGAAATTTTCCCAGAATAGTCTCTGGGCTGCTCTAGGAACTTCCATTGGTGCAATCGTCCTGCATTTTGGTTATACAGCTGAATCATCTGCCAGAATCTTTCCATTTTCACTAAATACTTCCTCACACTTATTCTAGAGAACATGAGATGTTAAATTGTGTGAGGCTTAAGAGCGATGCAAAAGAGAAGCCGGGTCTTCGGATACACTACCCCACTAGGATCATATTTACAGTTTCTCAACTGGTCATTCTTTATTTTCTCTTAAGAAACAGGTTAAGGTGTCTTTTGCTGTGGTTCAGAGATATGGTAGTGTTTATATTGCAGTAGAGAGGCACTGCTTGGCCCCAGATGGCTAAAATAATATTTATTGAGAATAAGTTAAAATACAGAAGTTATGCATGGGTAGTAAGAAAAAGATATTGGCTTTTTACTGATAAATGAATTTAGTTAAACTATTAAAATACAGATAATACTGTAGTATTCCCATAATCAGCAAACCTTTCCCATGATGTCAAATAATCCCAGAAGTATTACTTAATAATTTTTAAAAATCCTTTAAGAAAAATTATATTATTATAAATATTATTACTACTACTATTACTATCGTCATCATCATTTATCAACTTAAAATATTAGCAAATTTTCTGCTACGAAAAAGCCTAATTATAGAAATGGAAATTAATTAATGAAAGAGATGTAAAGATCATTAAAATATTTTCTCCTTCTAAGATTTTGCATCTGTGCTTGTATTCATGCATACAGAGTATTTTTCTAATTATCTGAGAATTTTTAGAAGTGCTCTATCTAGAACACATGAAATGCAATTAAAAATGCTTACATTACAGAAAAAATATTCTAAAAAGTCCATTGAGTATAATTTGCACCCATCTGAAATATACACTAAACATAAGGTGACCCTGGCAATGTGTGTAAAGAAAGCTTGCCTTCTTTTAGCTTATGATAATAAAAGGTACCAAACAAATAAAAGTCAAGATTTCTCTCATTTACCAAACAGGAACACTGCACAGTATGTTTCTTCTGTGCTGAAATACTGTTCCAAGTTATGAAAAATTTGGCTTTGGAAAGCAATTTACTTCCTTTAGAAATCTGTTTGGACATACTCGGGAGTCAAATTTCAGAATTTGTGCCTGGCAACTTTGGCTTCCATGTCCTTTTTTTTAACTGTAAACTGAAGGTGACACAACAAAAGGGTATGTATCCTCGTGCTGGTTTTGATTGTGTTTGAATTATGAGTCACCCAAAGGCTTCCTGAGAAGGGCAGTGTTGTATTTAATAAATGTTATAATCTTGGTTTATAAAAAAATAAAAAATGTGTTGAGCTTGAATCATAGAGGGCAAGCATAGCCATTGTTAAAACCTTCCCTCCCTTTTTAAGATTGTAAATGAAAATTGCTCAAAGAATCATACAGGGATTAATACCTCATTTAGAAGACAAATTTATTTTCTTCATTTTTACTGGATATGGAAACCATAGGGGCCAAGAGAGTTTTGTGGCTTAGGAAGTGCCTGAAAAGCACACCTTCCCATCTCCCCAGTGCTGTGTCTCAAGTCTGTAGCACAATAGATAATGTAGTCACTTGTTTCATAGTGTATTAGCTTACTTTATTACTATAAAATATTGCACTATTTTACAAATCACCACATCACAACGTCTACACAATGTACTTTGACAACAGATTTGGAAGCTCAACAAATGCTGTTTAATAGGACATTACATTATACTGAACCAACAAAAACATTGTTCAACACATTTAGACTAAAGTTTAGACATGCCTCAGTACACAAGCACAGGTTGTATGGTACTTTTTTAGAGTCCAGCTCTGTAGTTCTCCATCCTTAGGCTGAGATCTCCCAAATCTCCTCTGAGGAAGGTGAGAGTCACTCAGAAACTAGACTATGGGTGACTAGGGAAAAACCCCAAGTTTCTTCATGCCTCAGTATTGCAGTACGCTCTCCCACGTACCATGCTTGGGAGGTATTTGGCTTCAAAAGATGTCATCTTTCACTGAGATGCACAGTCCAAGATAATACCATTAAGTTTTCTTGTAATACTGCTTGCAAGTGCAGAGGATAAACGTCTCTGGCCTGGGCAGATTCCAAGGCAGACAAGCCAAAAAGTCTGTTTTCTCAAACAAACTGTTCTTCAATTTGTGTGAATTCATTCACTAATATCAGTAAGACTGAAACCAGTCTGCAGTACTGCCAGTGGAGCTCTTGGGTTCTAGCAGTGACGTGGGCTGTAGCTATCAGACAATAATGTGCCCTGTACTCCTTGAGAGAGACAAGCAGTTGCCTGTCCTGAAGGCAGAGTTCCTGCAGCTCTGCACAAATTCTGTGTGCACAGTGTCTCTTTGTAGTCCTAATAACGCTAATGTCTGACTGCTCACTGTTTTTAGCCTCTTGGGTATAAGAACTTGATGGCAGAATAGCCACTGGAGCAACAGTAGTTACCTCTTTATGGCATGCAATGATGACAATATATGCCTATACACTTGTGTTTCTTTTTGCTAAAAGGTTTTCTACAGACACCTGTTTCTCCAGTGTGCAAACTACTTCTAATGTCAGCCAGTTAGGTACATACATCCCTAGGAAAAGTGTCCCCAAGTTTTAATAGAAGCACTGTTCAAATTTCATACAGACCGTATAAGCCTACATTAGAAAACAGTTTCACTAGTGATAAAAGCACTTTGGAAACAAAATGCTTTCTAATAGTCATTAAAAACCTTCTGTGTATTATATGCAAAAAGAGTTTATCTACTGCTTTGCAAAATTATCCAGAAATGTACCACACAGTGCACAAACATTAATAAGAAAGAAGCAGCAAAACCATAGCACTACCACTTTGAAATGCAAGGCAATTAATACTACTTCCAGTAATACAGTGTAACAGCTACTAACTATTATTAATGTCTATTTTTTCAGGAATCCATATTCATTGAGGAGGTCTATGGCTTCTTTATCTTTTATTCAGAAATATGGAAGCAATTGCACACTGTTTCACTGCTAATCAGAGCTATACAAAAAAAGATATGAAAGTTTCATTAGTGCAAATTTTAGGATAACTGGTCTCCTGCCCTAACTCCTCCTGTTCAAATTTGTCATTCCCTGTGTTACTGAAAGGTTACAACTTCTCTTCATAATCCCTCCATAAACAAGGCTATATATGTAACTTATTTTTTAGTTTACCTGCTATAACCTGTGTAATATTTATTGAAATGGATTTTCTACCAGATAATTGAAACAAGATGCTTAAAAAGTATTTCAAATGAATACGAAGTATAAAACAGTCTCAATGTGTAGGGCAAAAAGGATGTAAATAATTGGAAGGTTACTAGGAGAGTACATATCTCACAGTTAAAAATATGATACTCTGCAAGGTGAGACATACCTTGTAAAAATAGGTCAGGAAAGCAGTGCTTCTGGAATTTTGTTAATGTAACAGCGGCTTTTTTTTTTTTTTTTTTTTTTTTTTCATGTTAACAGTATTTTCTAAAACTCTTTCAGAAATTTTATTTCTGGAATTAAGAAAGGAAAGACAACTGTCCTTCTCACAAGGCTGTTAGGAAACTATTTTGCACAAAATACCAATTTCTCTGTAGGGAAGGTAGGAAGGGACAAGTATCCATGGCTGGGGGTAGAGAAAAGGGCAACATGACATCTAACGGAAAGGTCAGTGAAGTGGACAATATAGCATGACTCACAATATTTTTGATCATTAAATGTTTTTGGCTTTACTAGCTAAAAATAGCAACAAAAATGAGCACAAGGAAAAAAAAAGGAAACCAGTCAAAAGCCATCATGAGAAGAATATGTTTACAGAGAAATCACGCTGAGGAAACTGCTGAATTTATGATGTTATAAAAGAAGCTCATAATTTTGAGATGGAAAGGAAAAAGGTATGAACCTTTGTTTTCCATCGTTTTTAAAGCAGATGGATCCAGGAACAACAGAGCACTTAGAGAGATGACAAGGCAAAATGGTGTGGCAAATTGGAAAGAGAAAATTGTAAGAGGATGCTGTTGGCAGCATGTTAGACAGAAGGCTTTTTGTCTCCAGTTTCTAGGTATCAATGGACCACATGGTTCACTTCAAATGGGTCAGTGGTTCACTCTTAGGTTCATGTGCACATTCCTTTTGTGTGATCAAATGTCCCTTAAGCTCACAAACAAGAGATATATATGACATTTAAGGACACAGGAGGGCTAAAAATGCAGATATTGCCAAATATTCCTCTTGGTATTAGACTACTTTCAGGAAATTAGAGGAAATAGATCAGGAGCAAATGTACAGTTGAAGTAATGTCTGGAGAGGAGAAAGTATATCAGGAAGCAAGAGAGATATGAGACCTTGTCTGTCCCAAGATCTCCTCTCAGAAACAACGAAAGAAGCAGAACTTCATGAACAAGGCAAGTGTAAACAGACTACTGTTAATTTAGGGTACCCATAGGATGCAACTAAACCAAGATTGGGTTCCTTTAGGAAGTGACTGGAAAGGAAAAATTTGCCAGTGACTTCGGGATGTGAAACAGTAGAGACAGTAGGATGATGGAAAACTTCCGTAAGTCCCAAATCAAAAACCTACAACATATTTCCAAGAATTTAATGTCTTTAAACCCTCAGGAGTGTTGACTAGAAAGTCCTGAACTGGGGATGAGCAAGTCATGAGATACAGGGTCTCCAGTTTGCAACAGGTACGCTGTTAATATTTTGAATGAAGAAATGCAGAATGAGAATAAAAGTACAGAGACCTCAGTGGTGGGCTGAGCTCATGGAACAAAGAGATCAGAATTTCCTGGGCCAGACTAGTGCTAGCAGGGTGACAGTGCTGCCTCAGCTTTTTCTTGTGCAGCTTTCCCAAAAGACAACAATCTGGAGATAAAGAAGCTTGAACTTTCCTTACTAGGGGAATAGATAGCAATCCTGGCAAAAAAACCAAACCAAACCAAACAACAAAACAAGAAAACCCCACAAAAAAACCAGCCCTGCACCAAAGAAAGAAAGAAAGAAAGAAAAAAATCTCACCTCCATGGTAGAAAGGCAAAGGTGGAAAATTTGAAATAAGTCCATGGAAGGGGTACTGAGGATGGAGGGTTCCACTGAAGTCTGCTTATTTTAAGGGGTTAGTGGTTTTCACTAGAATATTCAGAGATTTTTCTGCTGAAATTTCTGCCTGTTTTTGAAATTGCTGATGCTGCGTATGATGTACAGGTATCTGTTACTGGTTTTAAGGAGTTACACACTTCTACTAAGATTCTACAATATCTGAGAAAGATAATTTGTCTTCCTTTTATTCACACAATTTACAAGAGCATAGTTAAATTCTCCCTCCTCATCTTGACTGTTGTGCCTTGCATGTGGCCCTCGCTATTTCCCATGCCGTGTCACGGTGGCACTGGCTGCCCACAGTCTGGTCCCACACCAGGACTGGGCTAACGATTAAACCGTGTTGACTGCGTGTCAACTCTCTGGCTCAATTTCGTACCAACATTCCCAGTTCCTCAGAGCCAGTTTGGAGTCTACCATTCTCTGATTCCATGATTATACAATAGCCATCTGATGTAGGAATTTTTTCAGTCTCCCACCTTTTGCATTTAATGTTTCACTCTCAACACCTGTTATGAGTTGCCATAACTTCATGCATCAGTCCTGGGCTGTCTGCAGGTTTCCTTAACAACAGTATTTCAGACAGTCTTGATGGATCTACATTTGAATCTATCAGTTCTTTTTCAGACAGGAACACTTCTGGAGCTGGGCTGCTGTCTGTAGGTTCATATATTTCAAAGGTATGTTCCAAAAGAAATGGCACATGTCAAATACTTGGATAGCTTAATTTAGTAGAACATGCCAAACCTAGTTTTTGAAGTTCTCATTAATGAATATTTTTCTCTACATAAATTTGCTGCATACCACTTCAACTACTAAGTGCTGTTTTTCAGTAGTACTGGAGTAATTCAGAATTTATGCTCTATCTATATTCAAAAAGACTGATTTTTGAGAGCTCTTCCACACTATTTCAGCAGCTTATACTCAATGAAATCTACTGCAGAAGTTGAGGATAAATTATAAAGCCCGAAAAAAAGCTGGAAAGGAGTAAATCTATTTGGGTATTTTCTTTCTTTTATATTAATTTTTTACTTTTTTTTTAATGTAACACATTTTCACTAACTTTTCCATTAATTTTAGTTTTTGCTTTTCAAAATAAACACATCTGTCAGCTTATAGTAATCAATGAAAACAATATGGCTGTTCAGCAAAAACAGATGTAAAGATACTGAACTATTATGGTGCATTTACTTAGCAAGGAACTTGTCCAATAAACAAAAAAAAGACAATAAGATGTCTATCCAGGGCTAGAGATGCTTTGCATTTCCTGTGATAGACAATTATATTATTTCCATGACTATTTTTGTTAACAAGAAGATAAATTGCTACTTCTGCTTTAGAAATCTTAAAATGAGTAGACTGTGAGTTGTGGGACTTCCTCCAGCTGGATTGTACCCCATGACAAGTCTCTGTTTGGTGATGGTCAGAGAGATTTTAGCGGCCTCTTTAAATTTGAGTACTGCTATTCCCTCCATCCCTTTTAAAAATGCAGACCTTTCCTTCTCCTGCATACTCTGGCTGTTGACCTAAGCCTGAGGGACAATGTTTTTTTAAAATGCTATAGCATGCATACTATGTGCACCCAAGGGAGTATTTTTTTCCAGTATGAGATACTTCTTCCTATAGTGAGAATAAATCTCAGTCAATGTCAATCTGTTCCTTGTTTGCAATGTAGATAAGATTGCTGGATGAGAGAGAAATTAAGTCACTTACAGAAATGGATTTGCTACAGTTAAGTGTTCAGTCAGGCCGTATTCATATCAGAGACAGAAACATTACAAGGCAACACACAACCTTATGCAAAACACAGCCTTCCTCCACAGGCGGGAACAGCCCTTTGGTCTTAATCTTAAAAATGAGACATTAAAGACAGGATGCATAGGGTAATGATGGAAAAGGATGGAATAATTCAAGTGTCATTACACATCAAAGATAATAAACTAAAAATTGGATCCATGAGTAATGAGAAAGTATGCCTTGCTTTACTGTTGTCACTGACTAAATATTTTAGAGTCAAAGAAAGTTTCTCTAAGTATTTGGTTTTGTATTCAAATTATCTCACATGACCAAACCTTCTCACCTGTTTATTATTTGTAACATGTCAGATAGACACATGCACCTGAATCAGTCATCCTCTACTCCCTTTGTAATCAGTCAAGTAGCAAATGTAGTTTTAAGGTATGCCTAGACACACCTGACTTATTTGAAACATCTACAGTGGAATTACATGAATTACATCATAGAAAAGCCTATTTTTGCCCAGGGACTATAAAAGGAGACATGACGACTAACATAGACATCATAACCTGCATTATAGGTGTATATTTAGCCACATAGATTCCCTTTTCCTATGAATATATGAAAAAAGAGAAACAAACCCCTGGTTTTCATCTTAAAACAGCTCTCATATTTGTGTTAAGATATGATTTAGCCATCTCTTAGGTAGAGTAGGTTTGATTCATACACTATTTTTTCAGTTCCTTTGAATCACTCAAACAAATGAGCTTTTTTTAAATTTTAATTTCATAGTCTCACAACCTTGAGTTAAGGTATAATCATTATTTCTGATGTATAAAAATTTACGATAGTAAACTTGCATTTGCTGTGTATCATCCCATTAAGTTTAATGACACTGTAGTACTTCCAAACATTTGCTTTAGTTTTGGTCATTGCTCTATCATGAACAAAACATGCTTTCTTTCTCTTCCTTGCATTCTCTAAAGCAACCAACCACTTCCTGGCCCAGCAACAGAGGGTTAAATGTCACTGCATTTGGACCTAGTATGTTGTGTCAGCTGAGCCAGGGGAACGACCTGTACCTCAGTGTTTGGCCTGGGACTTACAAACTTACAGTGCTTTTATCGAGCGCTGAGCCTGGTGTAGTGTCTGCTACCTGCCACAGTGATGTGTAGAAAATAACCACAGCTCAGTTAATGTACCAGAACTTGTTAAACTATCAGGTTGATCAATGTTAAACTATCATGTTTTGATCATGAATCAATGATCTAAGAAGAAATTCTCTTCAGAGAGAGCAATTATCCTCAAGGGCTTGAGTATGTTGCTGCTTCAGGTTTTCTTTGCTATTGTCCTGCACTGATTGCTGAAATATCTATTTCGTCTATTATTACTCAGGCTTGTTCAGCATACTGCATTTCACACTCCACTTCTCTGTGAAGACTGGTGTTCTAAATTGTTTTCCTGTAGAGGGTGATTATATTGCCTTCTTCAAAGTAAAATTCCACCTTTTTGGGGTTACACTAACGCTTCAAATCCTCTTTATGCTCTTTATCAACTTCTTAATAAAAAAAATGTTGCTTACTCCACTGTTGAAGATTCTTAATGGCCATTAAGGAGAACCAGATTTAATACTCATGAATACAGCTTCTCTGCAACCATTAACTTTCTCCATGTTCATATACTATAGTGACTCTAATTAAATTATCATCCTAATTTGGTTTCATTCCGTATCTTGTAAATCATTCTTTTATATATATACTTGAAAAATACTTTATTGACTTTGTGCCCTTATTGACTATGTGACTGTGGATCACTTATAATCACCTTTCATTTGTTACTTCTGCAATTTGATATAACGTTACTATATTCCTTATTCTAAGGATTTTTAGGTATTGTAATGATAAACATTTGGCATATGCAAACATTAAAGTTTCACTTCCCAATTTCTACTCTTCAGAAGGAAAGTAGTTAGTATTTTTGCATCTTTGTGCATAGAATTCTTTTTTTTCTTTTGAAGGACAGAGTAATGGACATTAAGTGACATATGAATGCCTTTGGAGAAACAAAGATCTTTAATTTAAAAGTCCAATCATTATTTACTTCAGATAATAATAAATTATGATGGATGCTCACCTCAAACCACCAAAGAAATTTTGTTTGGCTAAAATGATAAAAGCTATGAAATAACTTATCCCTGTCAAATTTTTAACTCTTTTTCTGTGCTTATTGCTTCCTTACGGATAAGTCTTGACTCTCCCCTTCCAATGGTGAACATTCAAACTTACTGTGTCAGGCTGGTGAGAAAAAAACAGTTGCTAGAAGCTATTTTTTTTTAAATCAAAGAAATATATACCATGGACCTCTGTTACCAGGAAAGAAAATAACCCCAACAACTGTTGTACAAAAGTTTTACAATGAATGAAAAGGATGCAAAATGGCTTAGGAAAACCAGTAACCTTGTAAAGGGCAAATAAATTGCTCTGATTTTTATCTACATTAATGACTCAATACATACAATTATATCTAAAGCTTGCAGCACTGCTTTGGGACTACATGAGTTTGCTGCAGACACCACACAAACTATTACGGAGTGACAGGTCTGGAACTGCCCTAGTTTTACCCTTATACAGAGATGGGACCATTGACACTCAAAACATATAAAGAAATGTACAACAAACTGTAAGATTTTGCCTAAGATACTTAATTACAGACATACTTTTCCAGAACCAATGGTGTTACCTCCCACAACATGGAAATTAATTTCCAATCTAGCAAACAAGGATGTAGTGAGTATATGTATGTCTTATGGTTTAGAACCTTTTACACACATTTTTGTAATTGTACAGACTTTCCAAACTTACCTCCTCTATGGATAATCAAAGAAGTTTCACTTCCAACAGGACATTCTTTAAGTATATCCACTACTTCTGCATGGCTCAGGTTCTGTACATTCTGCTGGTTGATCTCAACAATGAGGTCACCTTCACACAAACCAGGACATCCCTGAATGTCTAGAATTTGCTTCACCCTCTGTCCTGTAGGACTGTCTGCTATAGTGAAGCCAAAGCCCTGGGCCCCTTTCACAATGGTTAAGGTCATGAGTTCAGCTTGGGTGGCCCCAGAAGAAGCCATTGATACATTATCATCATGGGCAGGTGGTGGGAATGTGCTATCAAGCTGACTATCTGCTGGAATGGAGTGCAAGGAGTGTGGTGGTCGATCTGTTACGTCTGGAACAGACTGAGAAGTCCTAGAAATGTATTCCAAATAAGTTTCATAGTTATGTCTTCCATTTACCACTACCGGAGGCCTCTCCATTACTGCAAGGGGTGGCACCATGCTGTTGGCAGGATCTTCAGGATCAAAGGGCAAAGGGTATCCACGACATAGCACCAAGTTGACACTCTGACCAATAGGAACAGACTGGAAGAGTTTGACTACATCTGCGTGAGTATGTCCAAGGACACAAACTTCATTAATATAGACAATCACATCACCTAGAACGAGAAGAACAAACAGTGACAACATGAGACAACTTCAATCGCTGTATATGCAGTGCACTTTTTTAAAAAATGAGATAGAAGTCTACTAAAAAAAATACAATAAATTCAATCAACATACTGACTCAAATAGGAGAGACAAAAAAGTAAAATTTGTCTGGCAGCAAATGTAATACAAAGACACAATGACAATACCAGTTATTTTCTGTGTAAGCTCACAGATGGAAAATTTAGATGGATCCAGACATTGACCTTTTCTTAACATTTCCTCCCTATTTTTCCAACTCTTTTCAGTGTACTTTTTAATATGGTAAAATGGAAGATTATTTGGAGAGTGTGTTGTCACCATTGTTTGGTGAAGAGTAAAAAAAAAAAAAAGTGTTCCTGGACTTAAGAATCAGTGCATAGCAATGCAAGACTGTGTATGCATGTGCATAAGGAAATACTTTTTGCATTGATCCTGATATTGACACTTTTCTGTTAAATATGATTACCTGCCATCAGCCATTCAGAACTACTACTGTCGTTTCCTATTCCAGGCATGAACTATCTATCTTACATAACGTAGCGATATTTCATGGCATTTTGTTGTAGCCAAACAGCTCAAGGACAATGACACAACAAATTTTTTAGATAGGTTCAATAGCTTTATATTAGAAAAATCTAGGCAAATATACGAAAATCAGTTTAATATTTTCACCTAAGTAGGTCAAATAAAACCAAAGATACTACCTTTACCTTCAAATCTTTTCTCATGTATAGAAGAGCTACCAGTCTGAGCATATGGAAGCAGAATACTTTAAGTCAACAGGCTATTTATGGGTCTCCATATTGCCCATGCAGCAACCATCTACTGTTACTGAAAAGTTCAGACATAAGTTCAAGATTCTTCTTGGTATTAGAATAGATGTATATATTTATAGCCATAAATAATTTTTTTACGTACTGTTAATGCGCATATTAAAATAAAAATGAGTTATCAGTGCAAACAATACTCAGAATAGTTTGATGACCCACAGTCAGTTTTCACTTTCATAAAACATTTTGCATCTTTATAGAAAAAGAAAAGGATATTTGGTTAGAGAACTCTAGAAATTAAAGTATTTTTCTAAGTGAAGACTGTCTTATTATCCTACCATTAATCACCAGGATACTGTGAGATGTCTACAAGGTATACAGTTCAAAAATTGACACATTACAACAGAAAGCTTTTTAAAGGTATTTGAAAACTCAGCAATAAAATGAGAATGATTTAGGGAGAATGAGGTGGTTTGGGTGGAATTGCTTTAAGCCTATTTATGAAATTATGTCTTTCAAGTACTTCAATCAAAATATCTAATCCAGCAAACTGAGGATAAGAGCGTCATCAAGATGCCAATGCAAGAGCTGTTTCTAACTGAGAACAAAAGGCAAAGGCTCTTTCTATGTGAAAATGAAATGGTCAATTCCCACATGATCAGTCTGTGTAACAGTCTGACAGTAATTAATTGCATATGCACTAACTGTGATTCAGAGGAAGAGTTCTTCAGAGGGTGCCTAGGGAAAAAATGCTAAGGAAGTTTGTTTAAATGATTGTGAGTATTACACACATAAACCTTAGGAGCTGCAAATGCTTTCTTAAATGTGCATCATAAATAGATTTCAAAACAAGCACAAACAGTAATGTCACTTCACAGGCAGTGCCGAAAGAACTCCAATGCTTTTGTCTAAAGCAGCTGAAAATAAAGCAGTTTTCAAAAGCCAAAATTTAAACGAAAAAATGCACCATACAAATTACCGTGGCGATGGCTGCAATTCATCATGATTTGCTCATGCCCTGGTATAAAAAGATCTTACCTGCATTCTCATCCCTGGCTCCCACGTTAGCAGTGAGGCTGACATTGCTCACAACAGGACTGCTTCTGTTGAACTGAGAGCTCTTCAGTGCACGCTCCTGTTTCAGTAGCTATGCCTTAATAGTAACCTTGCGACTTTTTAATCCATGCAGTCTTTATTTCCCTGAGTGCTGGCAATGCAGCTATGTGGTGGGAGGAGACCAATCTGTTTGTTCATCCTCTCTTACAATACATTAGCAGGGTGCAAAACGATAAATGCAATTTTTGTGTTGGGCAAGCAAATAGTTGCCTGTTTTCACCCCTTCACTTTAAGTATTTGGACAGGATTAGCTATGATATAAAACTTAAATCAATATGGTTTCGATACATCAGAAAATTACATAAACTAGTTGACATTATATAGATCTGTAGTGAAAAGAAATTGGCTTTTGCAAAAGGAGTGCAGTCAGGAAACATACAGGCCAGGTAGTCCCTTTCCCCAGTCACTAAACAGGCAAAATTGAGCACTAAAAGATCTTTGGTAAGAACTTCTTCAAATAAAAACCTTCCATTATCCCTCACAGGACAGCAGAAAATCCTTCAGCATTTCCTGAATCAATATTTTTAAAGCTCTTTGTTGTTTGTGAGGTATAACATGAATAGCACGCCTGGGCAGATGCTGAAGCTGTAACTCAGTCACAGTGGGACCATTTGGGACCCACCTGCTGTACTGTCACATGGAGAATGTACAGCCACAGGTTAAGTGGGGTGACCACAAGGGCAGGAGTTACTCAGCTCAAAGAAAGGTGTTACAGTGGGGCTGCAGTGGGGAGAAACAGTTTCAGATCATGAGACAGGAAGGAGATAAAAAGGGGTTAATTTCAGAAATCCTTCAAATTAATCTCTCAACTCTACTTTCTCCAAACCTAACTCATTTTTCCAGGCTGAGAGTTCCTCATTGCTGACACAGAGTGAAGTACCCAGATTTGGTAGGAAGAGAGAGATAAGTTAAGAGCATTACAGAGCCAGTGCCATGCTAAAGCAAAGTTCAAAACCTCTCTTCTTTAGGAAACCTCCCTTAAAGGTTCCTGTAGCATCTTTTCTGCCTGTTCTCTTCTGCTGCTTCTAATAATAATGGGTGCATATGGGCAAGCATAATAGTGATCCACTCTATAATTCCTGTCTGATTTTCTGAGCAAGCCATAGTCTGCCTCCAGAAATCACAGTTTCACAGTGAGTGGGTATCTTTGAAGTTATGCAGAACATTTATATTAAGCATCAAACTTTGCCTGACTTTTAGAATTAAATTTACTAATATGACTGGAGCTTGCTTACAGAATCATTGAGGTTGGCAGGAATTTCTAGAGGTGATATTGTCCAAACCCCGCTCAATCAGAATCCCTTAGAACCAGTTGCCCAGGATCATGTCCAGGTGGCTTTTGAAAACCTCCAAGGAGGTAGACTCCACATCTTCCCTGGGCAACCTGTGCCAGTGCTCAGTCATCCTCCCAGTAGGAGTGTTTTCTGACGTTCAAAGGGAACCTTCTGTGTTTGACCATTAGTCCATTGCCTCTTTTCCTGCCACTGGAAAGAGCTTGGCTCCATCTTCTTTGTGCAGGTATTTACATAGATAGATAAAATCCCCCTGAGCCTTCTCTTCTCCAGGGTGAACATGCACTCTGTCAGGTGCTCTGCAGTGTCATCTTCCCCACTAGCCTGTACAAACTGCACACGTGCCACACCAGCCTCATCTTACGTGAGACTGTTCAGGGATGAGGGAGCCCAGAAGGGCTGATCTATGGAGAAGGCATCTGAATCAGACTCTCTAGATGAACTAGCAGGTTTGATAGACACCCAATAGACAACAGATACCCTGGCCTACATCTCAAAAATCTACACCGCCACAAAAACAGATTCTTCAATGTCTAAATTCAGCACTGAGTTGAAGAATGTAAAAGAATACTGACAGCAAGCAAATTTGTCAAACTGTCCTAAAGTTACCTCTGATTTGGTTAAGGCTCTTGCATTTAACTGACAAATTTAGGAACATGGGTCTGGAGGGGACTTCCTGGATGGCTGAACCTAGTCCCCTGTTGTCAGATACAACACAGTATGTTACACTTGATGAAATTTGATGTCTTCACAGAAGCAACCATGAAGCCCCATAATATTTTGTTTATTTAACTAGCTTGTTTTTTTTTCTTAACGTCTGTTGACCATTACTTATTCTGTCATGTAATGTTTAACTGCCTGAATGTTTGATTAGAGGTTACAATTTTTTACCTACATATTTCAAAGCAAAAACCAGGTCTATACTGTCATTATCTTTAGTTGGATTAGTAACTGATGAAGAAATTTCTGATCTTCAACATCTTTTAATGACAGATTCTGTTTTACATTCCTCTCTACAATAATGTTGCAGAATTAAATCTGACACCCTGGGGATTTTCCACAAGCATTAATTCTGAAAAAAAAACCCAACTTTTTTCATGCTTGAAGTGCTCGAACCACACAGAATTTGTTTTATTAACATAACTAGTTTCATCACAAATTATCCTATAGATTCAGGCAATGTTACCAGCTCTGTTTACCTCCTTTTCAAAGAACCTGTACTATTCAGTTGACTACAGTTACTGTTTCTGCTAGGTTTTTGCTACCCCTAGATTCTCTATGTAAACTACTTGCACTAGTAGGTAAAGTTTGTCCATTTTCTTACCTATGTTCCCACTATTTGTATACAAACATTTTATCTATTTCTTGTTATTATGTTTATTGTGCACTTGGGTTTCTGGCTGTACTTCAGTGAACTGAATTGCCTACTAGACTGCCATTCTTATTATTAATTAGAATTCACTAAACTTTGAAATCTGAATGCAGAGAAAAAAGTGCAGATTAGATCTTCATTTGAAATTTAGTAGAAATATCTCCATTCTTTCTGACAGGTTTTTGATTATGCTCTTAGTGCTAGGTTTATGTGCTTAAAATATGACAGAGCGCTGTGATTTGGGGTGGAGACAGCTCTGCTACCCCCCTGCAGCCAGTACCAGCCAATAGCAATGGAGCTAAAACCAGCTCATGGTTTGGCAAGTCAGCACAGGACACACCAGCTCTGCAGGACTTGGGCTGCATAATTTCTTGCTGCATTTACAGCCCACACAAACCCTGCTAACTTCTCCAGCATTACTTATTCCCACTTGCATTTCTCACCCATATAATCAAAATTCTGCATATGCATAATTTGCATCAGTTTCAGAACTAGCAATACATGATTACTTCATCGTTGAAGCTTTCCCTTCACCTGCCCACCCACACTCTCTACTGTTATTACCAGATATTTCTGTCACTTCTCAGCACTGACCTTGTCTTCTCTCTCTGCAGAGTGCTGCAAGATTGCTGGCACTGGAGCCTGTTAATAATAAATTCAGAGCACGTTTCCAGTACCAAAATATGAAACATGGGAGTAATTTTAATAGCAACAGCATGTGACTGATGGTCATGAAAGAAGCAAAGATTTGTAAGAAATGAGCCATTTTTACATTCACACATACACTTACAAGCAGCAGTACAGAGAATTAGTGTGTGAGGGATCCTTTCGTTAAACAGCAGCAAACAAACTACATTCTGAAACTTTGAAACTCAACTTCCCTCCACTTGCCATAGGTGTTAATCCAGGGTGTGAATAAATAATTTCCATTACAAATGGCTAGAAACATTTTTTTTGGATGTAAAAGATTCCAGAAAGTTCTGCATAAACAGAAATTCTCTGATTTCTTGTACTCTGACCTGCCACAGAAACTTGTAAAACCTATTTGGCTATAGCTGCTAAGATCTGATGGCCTGACTTTTACAGACAAAAGATAAAGCCTGTAAAGGATAAAGGGTCCTGTAGTACATGGCAGCTTGATTTGTCTTAAAAAAAAAGCCCCTAATTTTGTTAATACTCAGTACAAAATTGCCCTTATTTTTAAATAAAAATTTTGGAATTACATCAACTTCTTAAAGGAGATTGCAGTGTAAGATGACTATTGCATATTAGTGCTGAAATACTTAAAACACCTGCCAAGAAAATACTTACTTAGTGCTTCTAAAGAGGAACATTAGATTAACTGCTAAAACATATCAAAAAGGCAACCTGGGGAGAAGTACATGCATACAATAACTCAATAACTACAGCTACTGATCAAAAGAGCTAAATTTAAAACTGACCACATTATTATCAGCTTTATAACAACTTTCTCTGACAGACAGTACTGCAGCAGCCACAGTGAAATGAAAAGAGCTGCTGGGAGTCAGCTGCCTCTGCACTCAGAAATAGTTTCAGGACCACTTGCTGGTATATGAGAACACTAAATAGTCCATTAAAGTATCACTGCTCATACTGGCATGGAAGAACCACTTCCCAGTCTTCATCACATACAGAAAGTTCTACCCATGTGTGACAAACTCGGCAAAGCTGACAGGTAACCACTATCCACAGCTCCTTCTTTCACTCATTGAACTCTGGGAACTGAGGTTCAGTGGGAAAATCAGGGTAATAAAAATTATTATTCATTTAATCAATCATTAATGATTATTATTATAATTTATTATTTCTTTAAATTAGACAAAAAGTAAAGTCAACATGCATTCCTAGGCATTCAGGCACTCAAATTGGCATAAAACAGGCCTAGATTTTCCTCTTACTGAAACCTGAGCAACAGATATAAATCATCTGCTTGTCAGATTTGAGTCAGTACTTGTACAAAACAGCACTGTAGGAGTGATATCTTGAGCTAAAATCTGTTCCCATCGTTGGAAGGACTGAGCACTGGCTCTGAACTTTGCTCCAGGGGCTGACACAAATATGTGACACAGACACTTGTCTGCAACTTTACCCAAGACTCGGATCTGTTGAGTCAGCAGGTGCCATTTTTATACAATCAACTTTTTAGAACCCATTTTAATTCTACTGTGACCCAACGCATATGCTTAATTAAAAAGCTGTCTATTCAAAATTTTTGTGCTTAACCAGCATGTATCATGTAATTACACTCAGGCAGATGTGGATTAGTTGAAGAAACTATTTCCATTTTATCTGTATTTTGCATATAGTGGTAAAAGCTACTTAAATAGAGGCATTTATTTGGGAGAAAAATAAAATACATTCCAGAAGAATCTAAAGACCCTGATTATTTGCTGATCTAGTAAACATGAAACATCATAGATTAAAAAATGAAAGTAATGCAACAGCAAAAGCATACTTAAATGAATGCTGGTCATAAAGCAGTAAAGGGTAGGCAAATTTTACTCCTAGAAAGAGTTTTTCACTTCTTCATGCATCTGAAAGTGTAGCACAGATGTTAAAACTGTTAGTTCACAAAAAAAGTAATTACTTAAAAGATGATAAGTATATTGGACCACATAAAAACAAAAAGGTCCAATTTTCAAGGTAGCCTTTTATTTACAAATTATGTAAGCTTGTTCTGTCTAAGCTTTGCTTGCAGGAACTACTTGTGCATCCTGAAACTTCTGGTGTGAATGAACTGCGTGACAGAACGTCAGTGGATCTGAAGGGTGAGATAAAAAATGTATGCCATGTTTGCATAGCTATTTGGGATGGCTTTGAAAGGTGTCACTGTGAGCAGAGGCTCATGCAGAAATGAAACTCTCCCTTTTCTTTAGAAAAAGGAGGTCAAAATTTACAACGCATTTGCTTTTGTACGCACATTTTATTTCTGTAGGCAGCGCATCACATTTATCTAGGTAATGGCTCCCAGGAGGAGGAAAGCAGCCCAGCCAGCCTCCCGGCAGCCTAAAGGCATAAGGCTATGGAAAAGCATGATGTAAATACCAAGCAGCCCCTGTGCCCAACTGGGAATCCTGGCCATGTGCCACCTGTCCCTGGTGGAAGACATTTTCAGCAGCATTGTCAACTGCACACCATTGCCACTGCTGATTCCTGACACAAACTGCCAGGAAGGAAAAAGGGTGATGGATGAGGAGAGGAATTAGATGGAGCATTTATAAAGATGCTGCAGCACGGTGACAAATGCCTTCATATGTCGAAATATATATATATATATATATATATATATATATATATGTTACTGGGAATTTTTAGTAATAGGCAGTCATGTTGTGAACTGAAACAGTTAATAGAGCTATTTTATTTCTTTGACTAATGCTAGCACCGTGAGGACAAGAATAACTAGTCACATACTAAATTAGTAATTTGTGAAAGCAACAGCAGTTTGTTGGACATTTAAAAAACATGTGCAAAGATAGAGGAGTAGGATTCACATCCATTTAGAATCTATAGCTGTACAACTTGAAAATTCATTTCTATTTTAGAGATATTATGGTTTCCAAGGAGATTCCTTGTAACTGCAGTGGGCATTACTGCCAAAAGTGGGTCAGTTTTATAACTCTATTTGGTAAAGCCATGATTTTCATCATGGTTTGATCAATACTTTGTTTTTCCTGCTACACTCGCACAGTGCCCATCCAGGTGCCTAATTCCCCCCTGACTCTCTGAGACCAGTACAAATCTGATTTGACTAACAGTCAGGTTATTAATTTAATTTAAAGCTAAGACTTAAAGCTTTGATTTGTGGATGTTTTGTGTATTCATTGCTCAAGTCCACGTTCTATTGACTGAGATCAATGTGAGCTGCCAGCAGTCAGTGTGCTTACTTCAGATCCAAACCATGGATGTGGAGCCAAATGCCAAGCACCAGATCTGAAGGTGTTGCTCTGATGTATTGATTAGCAATGTTAATCTACTATAACAATGATAATAATAATAATAATGATAATATGTATCAACATTCTTCCCAAAAGAAATGTTTACTGTTGTCCCAAATGCTACTCTTTATGCTACAAATTCACTACCAAACTTTATGCTGAAGAATCTGACCAATTAACATCTTAATCACGGCCATTATTTGTAATGAAATGTGTGCTCATTCACTGCTTCCTCCTAGTTATTGGAATGTCTTCTGTCATGCCAAACCAGAAATTCAGAATATATATATGTGCACTCCTAGTTGTACATATATAAAAATCCACATATATAAATCTTGCTGTATCTTGAAAGAGTCAGCTGGTTTTACAAGGTCAGCACCTTTCAGAGACAGATATTTCAAAAGAGGTCTGGATCACTACAAATTAATGCTTTTATGCAAAATTAAAGACAAGGAGCATTTTATCAAGCAGAAATTGAATGTATCAAAACAGTGAAATAATTTCAAGCTAAATAAAGAGATTTTTAGTAATAGTCTACTACATATAAATACCTCAGTGCATTTGAAATGGAGCTATATTTGATTACCAATTCATTAACAAATGCTTATACAAATGTACGGCTAGTATATAAGTAATTTTCTACTCATAAGTTTTATAAAGGCCATTCAAATTTTAATTTATATGTGCCTGTCTTATGCATTACCTCTATATTTTCTTTCTTTTTTTGATAGCAAAATCATCTACAAAACAGATTACCTTAACTTCAGAGAGCTTCTCACATAATTTCTATTAAAAAAGATCTACTCAATGGTTTTTCAGGCATGTATGAATATATTACTCGCTTTACAATTGCATGGTAAAGATAAGTAGTGGAGTTCCTTTAGGTTCTCTAAGGTTTTACAGTATTTTTCCAGGTTAATAGAGGGTAATGTATTATCAAACTGACCTTCCTTCCAAGCAAATGTTGGTTGCCTTAACATCTCTAGAGTCTCTTGCATTGACAAGCACTCATTTTCAAGGACAATATATTTTTACTCTTTGCAAAACAATTTAACACCTTCACCACTGAATAATTATTCTTTCACTTTCAGCTCATTTCTGAATACTGCACTGAGTATAAACTACAAAATTCAGCTTGCATAATTTTTTTTTTGTAAGAAGAAGGAGGCAAAATCATTAACAAATTCCCACCAAGCTCCTTCTTTAAAACTGCTTTATAACACACAGAAAACTCCTGCCTTATAATAGTTAGGCAAAGGTCACTTTCTACCCTTACAGCTTTATGGCTAAGAATCACATTCCCCTTTTATGAGGATTATCTAATCTCCCACAAGCCATTCTTCCTCTTTTTACGTCTCATCCGCCTTCTCTGTTTTCCGTTTTGGTTTCTGAGAGAGAGGAGAATTTGTGGTGATCTTGTATGGTTTATAGCACTGAGAAGTCACAATATTGTTGGGACTTCATTTCCACTGTAGTACATATATGACCAATAACAACACCATTGCAGGGTAAATACTCCATCATTTTCCATTGCAATGTAGGGGTTCGACTGAATGTTTGGATCCCAGCACTTGCCACAGACTGTGCTGCAATACGGATACATCAATTGCAGCTCAGTCGTCAAAGCTCAAATCTTATATATTAAGGGGCATTAACCCTGTTGCGTATGAGAACGCACGATAAATTCTTCTTTAGAAAAGAATTAATTTTCTGGATGTCTAAATTTATTAATTTTTTAATTAGCTAATGAATGAAAGTAAATTAAAATGTGCTATTATGAGTGACTGTGATGCCATATCAGACCATTTGTTCAGACCATGACAAAGCAGTCTCACACTATGCCTGCCATCTCCCAGTGTTCCCTGTGAATCATCCCATGGTAATTAAAAAGCCCTTCCCAAAATTATCATAGTATCTAATTTTTCCTCAAAAGGCTACCACTTAATGTCATTTGCTGCCACACAATATTTCTATCCTGCTCCTGACAAAGTAGGTGGCACTATCCGTCCTGAGAGTGCATTGCTTCTATGTCCATCAAAAACTAAGATCAAGTTGCAGTCTCCCATCCCATTGGAGATGGTACTCATAGTGGTAGAAGGTGACTGATGGAAAAGTTCTCTCAAGCATATTATATGGACAACTTCCTCCTCTTTGGAAAGCCTGTAAAAATGGTGGGAAGTGGGACAGCCACTCCATAAACTTCCTTCGAAGAAATGCTGCATGAGAAGTGCATAAAGAAAGGCAAGAGTGCCGTGTGTTAATGGATGCAGCACACTGGAAACAGGGGATAACTAAGGGTGAGCAATGGATGAGTGAGTGTGCTGTGGGTACAGGAATGGAAGGAGCAGGAGGAATGTGGGACACGAAAGCCAGAAGCGGAGTGAGAGAGAAACCAGAAATTGCTGTGCACTGGATGCTTTGTTCTTCCCTGTCTTTAAAAATACCCTAACTGGCTGCCTAAGAGCCCTGTCCTGCTTCAGGAAAGCACAAACAGACTGGAGTATACTAGTGAATCTTGCTCCAAAAGCTGATGTTTTTAAAATGGACGGCAATTTACATTAAAACTACTCTTGTTCTTTCTGCTTCCTATGGCATTTTAAGTATGAAATTATTAATTTTTCAGACTTGTATGCAAGCAATGCTCACATACAGGCACTACCTGAAAATGGCTTCCAGACAAAAAACATAGTCAGGTGTCAACTGCTTATATGTCAACTGCAATTCTTAGAAATACAGTGAAATTACACAGTCATTATTTCCACCTGGGATTATAAACAGAGAAACTCAGGTACCTAAGATCAAACTAAAAAAACCCCAAACAACCCTGGGTATAAAAATGGAAGTATGGCTTCTTGTCTATTTTAGCTCTCTCTGCTTTTACTACAAACTACAAGTTCAGAAAAAAACTCAAGATTGTCTTTGTGAATCACTCAAACCAAAGATGGGGCTGCCGACACTAACAAGAGAGATATCCCCATAAATAATACTGTCCTAATGATGCCTTAGGATTTTAGCTTTTATACTTTTCCATATATTTGTAATCCTGTAATTCTCTAGTGTATAACTCTAAACTCCATATAGAGTGTTAGCTACTGCTTTCCCATTTTTGTCAGACACAACAATTCTTCTCTAGGCCTGGGAATTAAGGACATCTTACTGTCTCAGGCCCCGAGAAATGCAAACAAAAGTGAGTTTGGGGTGGAGCAAACTTGGGGTAAATGACTTCATTACCTGAAGCTGTAATTGGAAGGTTAGCCTCCAATATGCAAATGGACCAAACTTATAAAAGTATGAAAACCCATGACCTGTCATCCATTTTTTGGGTGTAGTTCCTGGGGGGGGCTTCGTCTGCCCGAAAAATATACCTGAAGACCCTTCAATAAATATAGCTATTATGCTCTTTATTCCCTTAATTTCGTCTGGCCTCTGTTTTTAGGTAGCCCCAAAAGGCATCACTTAATAGCAAAGTTAAGCATTGCTGGGTGACTGAATTCAGTGTTTGTTTGACCTAGTGCATTTTGATTTCATGGATTTTATGATGATATATCAAAGAAACTTTATACCTGTTCAATACAACAAAAAATAAAGAACAGTAAACCAATTCACAAAATAGAACAAGCTTTTACAATAACTGATAACAATGTACTAAATGTTATAATTACAAAATATAAATTGCCCCTAATTTTATTTCATTAATAGTTGATACATTATGTTTTCAATTAATATTTAGAAGAATGAATTGCATAATTTTGAAACCGACAGTCCTTTAGCTGTTCTCAGCAAGGAATCCCAAAATTATTTA
This sequence comes from Callaeas wilsoni, assembly GCA_013398955.1. Classification (NCBI taxonomy): domain Eukaryota; kingdom Metazoa; phylum Chordata; class Aves; order Passeriformes; family Callaeidae; genus Callaeas; species Callaeas wilsoni. The sequence continues at coordinate 340,293 of VWPU01001724.1, read as the reverse complement.
GCCTTGACAAATTTTACATGCATAAAGATGAACCAATCAATCAATGTATTAAAAGTCTAGTAAGCCTGTAATACTCTAAACTGCTTTTGAAATGTTGTCAAGGCTTTCAGGGTTAATGAATAAGTGGAATTACAATTAAACACTGTGAAGAAACAAATTCTGAAGAGTTCTATCATTTTATTTTTATTGAGAATGAAACTATCCAGTCTTTTCTCTATCCCTCCAAAAGTATGCATATTTGTATCTCTTATGGAAAAACTATTGTAACAGCACTGCTAGCATTCCCATAAGGAGTGTTCTTATTAACTGGGACTGTAGAAGGTGTTTCTTAACAAAAAAAGGATATCATGTTGTTAATGTCCCTATAGCACAATTTCTAACACTACTTCTGTTAATTATTCAACATGCTCAGGATAACTAGTGTGAATGCTTCTCGGTGTGCTTATTTGTTATGTGACAGACACCATAAAAAGAGAGGACAGTAGCTTTGATATTAGCAGTGATAATATTTTCGTTCTCTGACTTCACTGTCCTCCCAGAGTTATCGCAATGAGATGCAAACTAAACACTAAATACTGCAGTTCCACCTAGTAGAACTCATCTAAAAGGTACTTTTGGAAAACAGAAGTATACATATTTTCACACTTATTCATATATCTTCAGCTAGCTTCAAAACCAGTACTGATTCAGAAGGAGAATAAGTGGTCCATCTACTCTAAAAACTGGAGAGCATATTTTGGATTCTGAGACAATCTGGAATTTATAGAACAGCAAGCAAAGCTGTTTCTCTGGTGCCGAGCTTCTGATAAGCAGAGGTGGCACATTTTCTTCCAGCTGTGTTCACCTGGGCTTGAAGGCACAGGACAACCTTCACCCTGAGAGAGCAGCACATGCCTGCCCCCATGCCCAGTTTTAGGCTGCTGCTATCAGAAAGAGCCCCAAAGCACCAGAGATCCCTCGAAGCCAGCCTAGCACAAGGGAATAGTGGAACTGATAGTGCCAATTAAGTGGCATAGAAATAGAGAAAAAACAAATACTAGCAGTGATGGAAGGAGAAATATAATGTGAAGAAATTGTGAGACAAATCCCTCTGACAGTGCCTACTGTCCCCCATGCTGGCCAAGGAAGCTGAAGGGCATTTCTGTATTTGCACAGTCCTTGCCAGTTCGTAGATAATCTTACAAAGAGCATGCTCCCCAAACCTATTAATGGCTTTGTCCTGTCATTCAAAAAAACTCATCATTAAAATGAGTAATATCAGAAATAAGGTTCAGGTCCAATTGCAAGCCTTCCACACACACAGGGAAGAACTGTTTGCACATAACAGATGTGCTTCTGTTCCGCTGGAGTCCATGCAGGTTCTACTTTGGATTAGAACTAAATATTTGCTCAACTCTCTCTTACCCACTCTCTACATTTCTTCTTCCGAAGGACTCTTGCTTGCCCTCCCTCCAGCCATGAGAAGTAGAATGAGTACTTGTCTGTATGGTTATTTTTGTGTAGTTAAAGGGAATCTGCAAAAGCAAGACTATTTGATGAATTATAATATATTCTTCTTTTTCACTTGCACAAATAGAATCCATTTGGGAAGGATGCTCTTGAGGCATAACAAAGGTTTTGAATACCTAAGTAAGACCCAGATGTGCTTAGATACCAATAAGATGTGAAAGAGATTAAAAGCTGTTGCCATTAAAAGAGAAATTAGTTACATGAGCATTCTGCAATTTCCTCAAACCTCTCACTCTCACAAATTAAAAGACACTGCCTAATTCAGACACTAAAATATGAGGTGTGCCTTCATCTAGTGAAGGATAATACTATTGCATTAAATTGACTGAAATGCAAAGAAATGAAAGAAAAAGGAATGACAATTATATGATCTTAATGTGATTTTTCTCTTTTACAGATAAAATAGGATATAAAAGAATATCTAACTCAATCACTAATAGCAATAAAACAGTAAGGCTATGATGCATGAGGAATTTAAATTACTCTGAAGGAGTAGGTTTGATATTTAGCCTGTCCCTAAACCCTGCTGTTGCAGGATGCAAGCAGAGGTCACAAAAAAGTCATATCTCATTTAATTTCTAATATTTGGGAGAAGAACTTGCTGTCACTGCAAGAAAGAGTAAAAATCTTGCTGCAGTCTGTTGAAGTGGATGCAATTATACTGTACAGGTGTTATGCATCACTCTGCTTGTCAGCTGGGAAGGGCTGCTTGCATTGCCATGGCATGGCTGTCAGAAAATGACTAAACACAATGACTCTCTCCTTCCAGTCTTGACTCTGAGAGAGATTGATTTAAGTGTCTTTTATGATTTCTATTATATACTCCAAATTTGGGGTAATCTTTTAGAAAATGATAGATTAAAGGTTGTCTACATTGCCTCGATTGTGTTCGCATTGTGCAAACAGATTTTGATACAGTCTTTATTGAGATTGCACTTTTTATTTTATTCTTTTCTACAGGATCTTTGTTCTAGCCCCTCCTTTTTCCCATACTTGGCCTGGCTGTTTCCCACAGCTGTGTTTTCCAGTTATGTGAGAGAGAGGGAGAGAGGGAGAGGGAGAGAGACCCAGCCTGACGTAGCTTGCTATGGCCACTGCCACTACTGCACAACTTAGCTGGAGACCCAAATCAGGGAAAGCCTGGCTTTTTCTGTCAGCCCATGGTAAAGCATGTTTAACACAGAATTCATACTGGAGAATAAACTAGTTCCTGATTCTGAGACACACGTGCAAAATGAGACCAACATCTAAGCATGGGTATATTTTTATTTGGAAAAGATGAAATCCTATATCCCTGAGACCAGGCTGATCACACCTAGCTTGGGGTTAGGTAGAAGATTTTCTTGGTCTGTGGCAATTTTTCTGGAATAGTTAAATTAAAAAACCCTCTAAAAATTAGAACTATTGTGATTTTGGTTTTTTCACTGAATGTTCTTTAGCTCATAATATTTTCAATTTGAATATTTTTTTAATATCCTCTAACATTTTTTGAAAAATATTACTTCTAGTTGACTTGCGATTACAAGTATTATGCCCTAGCAAAGATGAATTCATTATTCTTGCAGAAAAAAAAAAAGATTAAAGTATCACAATCCTGCTTTCAGAACTGAACAGACTATTGAAAGATAGTATTAACAGCACTGCACAGTTTAAAATAAAAATCCATCTGCTCAGCACCTTGGCTGGAGTGGAATTTTTGACATAAAACAATTGCTCAAGTACAATTCTTCTTATTATCCCTATTTCCCCAAACAATTCAGAACTACTTTTTCAACTGTGCTAGAAACACTTGAATCTCTTATATAATAGTCAACAGCATTTTCTTTTGATGCAATCAAGTTTGGCCTAAAAAAATATACTCTTGTCTGATATGCAGAAAATAATTGGAACAAGGCAGACTAAAGAGATTTTAAAAAAAATCTGCCAAAAAAAAGGCATCTTTTTTGAACTCTGAGTAATGATGCTGCCATTGTGACCTATCTAGAAAATGACCAGAGATGATATGAGTGTTTTTGACTTCTCCTATCTGTGTTAGAACAACTCTCAGGCATTGAAATAAAACAACCTTTCTAAAGTGATATTATAAAAGTATAAACACATAAATGTGTTCAATATTTTCATACCATGTGTAGAACTGCAGTGTTGCATGACTTTCCTGTGGGATTTGACAGAGGGATCTACCCTCAATCCCACTGGTCAAATAAACAAGGTTAAACACGCGCGTGGTTTCCAGCGCTGGTGACGAGGTCTGACAGGAGGCAGTGTCTTGGCTGTGGATGGATGTGTTCCTCTTAAGCTCCCCGAGGAAAACCTGCCTGAGCACACCAGGCTGCTGTGTGGCACACCAACTTCTGTGGAGGTTTCAGTGGAAGAAAGTCAACCAGACTCCAACAAAAGATGAGTACCAAGAGTCTTGGCTGAGGCTCTGCCCAATATCAGGAGAATAATCCTGGTAACACATTAGTGAGGGGGTGATTAATGCTGCCCCACACATCTAGCATGTCTTTCAGTCCCATACAATGATGTTTCTCCACTTCCTCCTCAAAAGAAAGCACTGTCAGGTTCTCATCATTAGCTCAATTTCCTCATTTTCCAGTTTCCCACCTCTTTCTGATGCTTTTTTGCAATCGCCTCAGTGCAAAACAGCCGTTCACCATGTTACAGGCTTAGATCTGACAGCTTCTTCAGAACTGACGGGTTTGCAGGATTCAAAGGCACGATTTCAGGCCAATAATCATGAACTGCTGATAGCCTTTGCTTATTGAGACTTGCTATTTTGCTTATGTAAAGGTGGAATAGAAGAGATCACAAATAACAGAGCAGCAGCTTAATCCAGCCTGCTTCATGACTGACTTTTACCCTATGAATAAATTCTCAAGGAACACCTATCGAGACAGGGTATCCAATATTACTTGACTTTTCCCCAGCAGTACTACAGGTGATGCTCAGTATGGCAAAGAAAGTCTCAGTAAATACTGCATATAATGATGCTGATTTCAATGCAGAAGAGATTCGTTTAATACAAAGAATTTTAATTTACTTCCATTTGGAGCTGAAGGAGAAAGCAATACGTCAAAAAGAGTGAAACTGCCAGTGTTTAAAAGATATGTACTCACATCAGTGCTCTCAGACCTTTCCTGCAGAGCTCCTTTCTTCTTTTCCTTAGAACCTTGCCCTCCCCCTCCTGCCTCCTACACACTCACACATGCATAGAAACACCCACTCTCCAGCCATTTCTAGCATAAAATTACTGCCTTTTCTCCCTGCCTCCCTGCAGAACAAAAACAAATTATGTCATCTTCAGCTCCAGCATATCCTAGTCCAGTCAGTTTTCTCCCTGTTCTGCACCCAGTCTCTGGAGATTGGACCCTCTTCTCCCCTTTCCATCTGCCAGTCACCCCTGAGGCTGCCAGGCAAGACCTGGCAAAACACCAAAGCTCCAGACACCAAGAATTTGTCTAAGCTCCTGTACACAACCCTCACTTATGTGGGCATGGCAGCAGAGCAGTGTTTAGGGCACTCTGGCTCTACCACCATGGCATTGCTTCCCTCTGGTACCTGCTGAAGGAGGAGCTGAGGAGGAGCCGGTGGTGCCCAGGCAGCTCCCACTGCTGCACACACAGAGCATTTGGGAGCAGCAGGGCACCTTGAGCTCCACTTCCATCCCCCAATTCAGAGACAAAATCACACTTATGTGACTGCTGGAGGGGAGAAGACTTTTGTGCAGCAGAGAGAGAAAAGGCTGGAAGAATTTTTCCAGGGGCTTCTCACTTTCCGTCAGGATTCACTTCATACCCACCTCCTGGTTGGAAAAGTGCTCCTTATGTCATTGAGAAATTTTCATTACAGGTCTTTAAACAAACAAGCCATTTTTTAAATGTCGGAATCATCAATTACAAAGAGGCAGTTGCATAAGTGCTGGAATAAACTTTGCTCTTGTTATAAAGGCTATGTGAGCAGCTAAACAGGGTCAGATGAGAGGTGCATCTGTGCTAATATCCTGATTCTGGCAACTGACAGTGAAAGATGCTTTTAGAAATGAACTTCTAATAAAATTGCCTCAAATGTCTCTGTAACTCCCCATTAGTTAAAGGTTCGCAAAGCTCTTCAAATATGATTTATATGCCTGGAAATGTTTTGTCATCTCTAATGCAACTCTGGATAGTTTTACTTCATGCCATGCATCAAATGATAAAACTCAGAGCACTGACAAAAATATTGATCCACGTGTGATTGAGCACAGATTTCTCTTTAATGTACATTGCACAATTGGACTTTGACAGTATTTGGCCCGAATATCTTAAGCTGAACTCCGTTAGGCTTCTCTTCACTTATGTTTTTTGCAGTTATGATGGGAGTTACTCACTTCAATAATTATTGGGTTTTACTAAGTTCTAAAATGACTATTTCTCCTTTTGGATGGGGAAATTCAGGTATACAGACATAAACTAATTTGTTCAAGCAAAATTTTTGCTAACTGTCAAGAAAGATATTTCCCATTCTAAATGTACAGCAGAAACTATCTTAAAATTCATTACTTAATTTATTCTTAAATTCTCTAAGAGTTTAAAATTTGTTCTCAAAAACGGTTAAAGGAAAAATCTAAGTGAAATTTTTGAACTCTTAGATGTTGATATAGATACAGATTGTATTTGGTTGCACAAGTGTGGAGGCAGAGGTGAATATATATTAATCTATTAATTTTTTAATATAAAATTAAAATAAAAATCTGAAACTCAGCGAAATAGTTACTTTTTGTTTTGATAATTGAATGGTATAACAAAGCCCTATATGCCAAAACAAAAGAAAATCAAATGTGACATGGCTGATAATACTGAAAAGTACAGTTCTAGATTATTTTCCTCATGCAATATGAAATTCTCACTTTCCCTGTCATCTTTTTATATAGTGGGAACCCCTTTCTGACCTCCTAGATCATTCTTCTTAAGAAGAAAAAGTCATTATTTATTGAATGAAATAGTACATGAGAAGATGATGACTTATATTTTCAATGTATATTTTTGTCTGTTCATACAAATGACCAAATCATGTGAGATAGATGTTAATTACATTTGATAGAAAAAAAAAAAATTCTGCAACTGCAGAATTTTTGGTAGCCACTGAGTTCAGTGCACACTGCTTACTCAAGTGGCAACTTGCAAAACTTAGAAAAACTGTCCTAATAAATGTGAGGATTATGACAATGTATTTATCATCTGCTGCTCTACATTAAATGTCCTAAAGGCAGAATCTGCAGATTTCCCATGATGACGTTCAGACTGAAGAATGAATTTATGGGATTCCTAGAACTTGCCATACACAAAACAAGTGTTTATTTCAATATTAACACTAAAACTGGATAAAGGTGTATTAGGATGCGATAGTGGACAGAATAAATCATTTAACATTTTTTCTGCCTTTGTATTTTGCATACTGAAATAAGTATGACATAGTTTTTGTATCCTTGTCTATGCTTTTGGCCTTTGTGGCCATTTTTTCCACGAAGTCAGACCTTGAATTAATAGGAATATGAGACTGAACATACTTAAATAATTTGTGTCCAAATAGTCTCTTCGCTTTTTCACCTTTACTCTTTCACATTTTACTTTACCATATTTCTCAATTTCTGTGTGATCTCATTTTCGGCTAAAGATACAGCACCTTTGAGCACCAGAAGGTCTCCATTTACTCTTTTTATAAAAGAGACTGAGGCCTGTGTCTTAGGTTAAACAGGATGTGTATGCCTTGTGTTTATGGTTTGTTTTGCATTAGCCCATAAGAGACAGGATTTTTATATTATCATAGATCATATTTTCATCATGCCCTCTTCCCATCAAATTACTTCACCGTTGATTTCTGGGTTAAACAAAAACATAACTGCAGGGAGAATCGGGTCAAAGGTGAAACAGCTGGATAAAAGACAGTAAGTGCTGCACATGGGGAATCTGGCATGGCTGGACATGCTCAGACCTCAGCCATCTCTAATCAAATATCTCCAGCTTTCTATAGTTAGTGCTCGAAGAATTGCTCTAATGGCTTAAATATTAGGAAAAACTTACCACATAAAAGCAGACCTGCTCATATACTCGCTCCTGCAGAAGATCATGCGGCACACTTATGTAACCCAGAATTTCACCTATTTACATGTCCACTATTTTGCTGTTTCAGGTAAGAAGTAAACATTATCATTCTTGGGACTGACAATCATAGATCAAAATATAGTGTCAACAAATGTGAATTTCTTTCAAAATGAAGTAAGTACCATAAACCATGAGTATTATGAGTTGTTTCCTGTGTATAAATATGGATTTTATCAAAGCAAAATGAAAGATTGGTGCTGTTTTTGGATCCTTCCTGCATTTTTGTTTAACATGTGGACTTGAAAAAAATGAGCGACTCACTTCAAAACGAATTTTGAAGAAAAGTGGCCATAGAAAAGAAAAAAATTTACAGTTATAACTGTATTATTCAATCCTAATACTGACATATTCTTTATGGGTACCAATAATACATGAAGCAAAATATTGTAAGTGCTGAAGATGAAAATGAATTTATAATCCCCAGTATACGGCTGAATTCAATCATCAGACATGTTGTTGTTTGAATAGTTAAATGAGAGAGAATTAAGCCTATTAATTTAAAAAGGGTTTTTGTTGCTTCTTTTAAGTATTCATAAAACCACAAATGTGAGTTTTGAATTAGGCTAGGGGAAACAAACATCCTTAAAACTGTCAGAAAAGGATTATTATTATAGTAATTAATCAATCACTGCTTGCTCTAATAGATGATAAGCAAAACCAAAGAAGTCTGTTAACACACTCCTTGTTGAAGGAAGAATGAGGTTGTTTAAGCAGGTGTCTAATGTAATTTGCAACAGCCTTTGGCATTTGAGATATTTGTATGTGACTTGCAGGTACCACACAGGACTCACAAGACAGTGCTGCCTGGAAAGGCAGGAGGAGGCTCGGTGGGATCCCTGGAACTTTTAATGGCACGGGACACCTGTGTTTATGCAACAGAATGGCACCCACATGTCGGTAGTCTCAGTTACCTCCCAGAGGAAACCTCTTCCTCCCTATTGCCACCCTTCTTGGGAATCTATCTTCCTTAGTGTCCTGCTTTGAACCACCTCGAGTTAAGGTACTAAGCCTAAACTGTGAGAGAGAAGATTCCCAAAATTTCTACATTATGACAGACTTTAGGGCTAAACCCCAAGATATGGAGGCAGAGACCACTGAGTTCCATTTGTACTAATAATGCAGCCCAGAATCATCTCATGAAGTGAGACAGCCTGTGATGTGGAGACAAGAAGTTCCTAAGAATTTTTTTAACTGTTCCTATGACTTAAACAACACTGTCCATTTTCAGAAACATTTTGAAATTCAACTTAGATGCTCTGCTACAATTGCTCTTTCAGTTTGCATCAATAATTTTAATTGAAGACTTCAAGGGAATAGACAAATGACAGGGCTAAAAAGAATCAAAAGCTCTCTTCATAGCTCGAGGAATGTCTATTTGTAGGCAGTACTTAAAGAATGCTCAGTAGCTCAGAGAGGCAGCACAGACTTAAACTCTAACGTCTTATCAGCCAGAACAAATAGTGACACATGGATTTTTTGCAACTCAGAGAGAACACAAGGATATTGAATATCACACCAGCCAACTGAAAAATCTGACAAGGTGCACACAAAGACCTCAGATGTAGAGAGTAACAGCGTGTGGTATAAAAAATAGGGATACTTTTTTTTAGTCTAGGCTCATCTTTGTCCTGGTTATTGTACAATGAGTACCTCACAATATAATGAGTATCAAAAGAAAGAAAATATGAAGAAAACATTAAAATAAGAATTTCATGGAGATTAAAATTCAGTAACTTTGTGACAAAAGTAGACACCTTTCCGAGTCCTTTGGTCAACATAAGGAAAAATTTACAGATATTAATGTGACCACTGTACCAAGTTATCTGAAAGCCATAGAGACATAAAAAAATAATAGAAAATTAATCTTAGAAAAAAGTAGCACAAGTATGAAAAATTTCTAGCAATCTAAGTACTACTTCCTGGTCTTTCTTTTTACATGCAGAGCTCAATGAATTGCCTGACTTAAAATATGAAAGAAAGGGAATTCATAAAGAATCTCTTAATTGCTATTACTATTCCTAAGATGCAAGTATTAGTTTAACTGTCACCATCCCATATTTAAAACCACAAGTCATATCCCTTTCCCCAGCTAAACTGAATCTCAATATATGATAAAAAATAAATACTAAAACTGGCATTTTTTTCTTCCCTTTGTGTTCGAAACCCCTTAAATATAATGTGGTCATAATTCAGCACTTTCCTCTGTGACAGGGAAACAGAAGATTTATCCTGCAAAATTTAAGCTACGATTCAGATTTAGTCCCCTTTAAACAACAAAAATAATTATGAGTTTTGCTTTAAGGAATTCTGGTTACATAGAGAGTCACGATAAAATTGTGAGGACTAGCAATATTGATAGATTGTTAAAAAAGGGTCAATTTTAACTCTACACCTCTTGCATAGTTTTGACATTAATTATATGATATGCAAGATTTTATGGTGAGAAATATAAAGTGCATCATATTCAATGGGATGCAAATGTGTACTGCAAAAAGAAAAAAAAGTTTTTATCTGTTTGTCTCAGCTATGAACTAGCAGGGCATCTATTAACTTTGTTCTCATGTCTGGTGTAAAGATCACAGCACTCACATTGTAGTTCCAGTCTCCAGACCCTCACAATCTCCTTGACTTGAAAAGCCAAATTAACTTGTGAAATGAAAGAAGACTGATACTGAAAAACCAGGCTGAGGTTTTAACAAATAGCTACTCCTCATATGTCTTACAAAAAAGAAAATGTAACCAGCGCTGCTGGTGGAACGAACTATAGGTTTTGGTTGTACCTGGCGCAAGTATAGTGCTTCTGCTGTGCTTTGCACCCTTTCATCATCAGCCTGCAAGATGCTGGAATACAAGCAGTGAACATCACACAAATTCACACTGACTGGCCTAACGTGGGTGGGAGAAATCACTCTCCCCGATGCCTGAAGTAATTTTTGTTATTGCGGTTAGTTACTTTCCAAACAGTTAATTTTCTTTCCTGAACTCCATGGGATGATTAGCAACATATGGAGAAGGAGAGAGATGTGCAGTCTCAGCTAGACTAAAACATCAGATGAAACATCCTAGCTTCCAAACAGATCAGGGCTAGTAAGGGAGGCAGGTTTTATAACAAGCTGCTTTTATATGTGCTGCTCCACTCTCACAGTCCTGCCTCACCTGGCATCAGCTTGCAGCTGCAAGACTGACACTTCATGAGGCCTTGGTGCACATTAAAAGTGTTTTAGCCTGGATGCATGAGACCAATGAAAAGATAGTCCTTCCTCAGCAGTCCAACTATTACTACAGCTTCTCACATTCTTAACACCATGCCTAAACTTTGGGAGGCCAGTTTTCCTGGAGCCACTGGAGGAGAAGGTGTCAGGCAGGTGAGATAACTAAATTTCAGCCAGCTTCAGGTACTGTGGAAATCAAGCCCTACATGTATGTGACCAGCTCCTAGTCAGTGCACCTCTTGAGATGACAACTGTGGTAAACAGTTGGCTACCAAGGGAAAGGAATATTGTAAAAGAGAAGATTATTGGTTGGGTTTTGACTGATAGCACTTCAGAAAGACATGACCTGTTCAAAAAAGAATATAGGTACTGTGATGTGTGGTCACGATACACTGAGTGATGTTCTGAAAGTATTAACATTTCCAGATGATTGCCAAAACACAGATTTTAATTTTAACATATTTGCTTCTTTGGATTGAAGGCATTCTTTGTGCATACATAGTTCATCTTTTCTGTTGCCCAAACTAGACAGCTTACATCTCAGCTGATCTCACATTAGGTGAGATGATGGATTGTTCACATGATCTGACAATGGGTAAACAGGGAACAGAATTAAAGATCAGTTTGAGCTTGTGAAAATGCATCCTTTTGCAGTTATCCCAAATTCCTTCTCTTTTGAGTACTCCACTTTTTACAGAGGTTGTAAGATATTAGCCTTATTGTGAAAAAATATGCATTAACGAAACTAGATAATTATTCCCGTAGCCTAGCGACATTGTAGGGTCAACCACCTGATAATGGCTTTGGGTTTGCTCTTATTCACTTAAATAATAACATTCATGGTTTTGTAGATCAAATGTGGTTTCTCCAATTGTTTTACATTTAAAGCAACCTCAGCTTCTTGAAAAATTCATCATATGCACAAGTTTTTTATGGGTCTTGATGATATGTCCATGATCAGAAGCAAGGCCGTGGGTCACTCCTTCCAGCATTTCTAACAGCTCATTCCCTTTGGAGATCTCTGAGGTGCAGCAGAAATTATGAGTGATAGATAAGGGACCAATCTCCAGCATTTTTTCTATAGGCTTCATCCTATTACAGTCATGCAAAAGTAGTAGATGTCTGCTTATATGGTAGGTGTAGACATCTGTATTGTAGACAAGTATATCTGTTAGCTGAACCTTATCTTTAACTTATGAATTTCTGTCTCTAGAACGGATCAACTAATATAGAAAAACTACCGTTCCTGAGAGAACAACATCTAAAAAAGCCCAAGTTTGCATTGTTTAAAGATGATTTAGCATCTTAAAGCTGGCCAAGTGCATGCTTGGCAGATGAAACGAAAGAACATACTTCCCCTTTCTGGATTCACACTGTCAAGCTATGACATTTCCCCACAGATTTATGTTCCTAGAAAGTTCAACCTGCAATGACCAAAGATATTCATCAGTCAGAAGGGTCATCACCAGACTCCAAGAACCACTTTTGCACCACGTCTTTGATCTGTTTCCTGGAAACAGTCACCAAAGGAAATGGAGCTTGCTGAAATGCGGAGAGTGAGAATCTTTCCCCAAGCTTGATTATGTAGGAGTGTTTCAGTTTATCCAGTCCATTGAATAACCTTGAGAATTGCAGGAGAGTTTTTGCCTTTGCAGCTTGAGCTTTTATCTGACTCAGCCGCAGGCCTAAATCTTTGTTTGCCTTAGAACAGCAGTCAGTCAAAATCACTCACTGTATAAAAATCTTTTCATGTAGATGCAGTCCTTTACCAGTGATGTTCACTCAGCATTTTAATCAAATGCAGGGGCATCTTAAATACAGACAGTTTTCCATTGGCTGCATGAGGCTTCAGACAAGACAAAGCAATGTAACCTCTCAGAAAAGAATGTGGTATCAGCTCCTAGGCTGTCCTGAGATTGACAGAGATGCTGTGGAGTGTAATGTTCATATCCAGCAGCTCGATTGAGCTCCAAATGCTAAAACATGTCCTAGGAAGGCATTTTCAGGATTATTAACAACTATTAGCGCACAGATGCTAGATTTATACAAGGGCATAATAGCCCCTACGTATTCTGAAACATCTGGCAAATGGGATCAGGAATGTAATTTTGGTTGTTTTTGACTCAGCCACTGAGATGTGGTTCCTCTGAGTCTGCTTGTGAGGTTTATAGCGGGTCTAGGACAAATATAAATATTTCTTAGTGCCCAGCACTGGGCACCAAGTGCTGCTGATTGTCAGGAGCTCAGATATCTCTCGTTGCATCTCAGTGCACCCGGTTTGCCTCATTGCTTTGTTTCACAGCAATGCCAAGTCACTGTCAGGCAGCTGCTTCTGTGCTCCCAGTGGCTTCCAGGCTTTCAGCAATGTTCCTCAGGGGTCAGTACTGGGACAGGCACCATTTAACATCTTTGTTGGTGATCTGGACACAGGGATTGAGTGTACCCTCAACAAGCTTGCCGATGACATCAAGCTATGTGGTCACACGCTGGAGTTCCACCTGGTTTAGTGGAAGGTTCACCTCTTTCTGGTATGGGAGGTGGGAATGGATGATCTTGAAGGCCCTTTCCAACCCAAACCATTCTATGGCTCTATGTTCCAAAGGATGAAATCCAAAATTGCTCCATTTTGAAACATGCAGGTCAAACTGTTTATTATGGTCATATTAGAGGGTGACAATGTCTTACATAGACTCACTCTTCGAATAGCATTTGTATCTGACCCCTGTATTAGATTTTGGGTGGAAAAATAAACCAAAGTTACAATGGTGGTTTTCTTTGAGCTTGTTTCTTTCACAATTAGCTTGAAGTACAGCTTCGGTGTCTTCAGCTTGTGGCCAAAGATTAGGTAAGATAAAAGAGATGGTGCCTTTTCTTCCTATTTCCCCCAAACCTCATGCAGGTCTGAAGCATGAAGATTTCGATAACCACTTGGCCAAAAAATTATATCAGCTTTGCAAGGGAGAGTGTCCAGAATCATATTAGAGCTGGAGATACCAGTGCTGTGATTATCTCTTACACTCAGGTTGCTTCATAGATCATTGTCACTGCCCTCAGACTTTCTACTGTAATGCCCTACTGCCACAATATGATGTTTTGATCATTAACCAAAGCTTCCCATGACTCTGATCATATCTGGAGTGCACATAAATTCAAGAACCACACATAGTTTGTACCAAAAAAAATAAATAAAATCTATTTTAAAAGCTCTATTCATTATCCAATGATGCCTAAATAACAAACAAACAAAAAGAAACATATGTAATTTCAAGGAGTTTTCAAATGTAAGATTTTAAAAGCTTTATGAACAAAAAGCTATTGATGGAACCTGGGAGACTTTAATATCTTCAGTTGATTATATTGCAAAATAGCTCAATAGGGAGAGAAATTGTAATTCAGGAGATGTGAAAAGGATTTGATATCAGGAAATACAAGCACTTTGTTGAACAGTGCTTTTATAAACATTCTGACCTTAAATATATTTTTTCAGTTTACCATTAACATATTTAGAATTACTTTATTCATAGAAACCACGTTAGGTGCCACAATCATTAGTCTGAGATTCTCCAATTACTTTACATCAGAATCTGTCACTCTTCTTAAAAATGAAGACATTTGAGGCCAAAATTTGTTCTGAGATCTAATTTTATATGTTTTGGGGTCACGTAATTATAGAGTGATTATATATTTGAATGTACATTTCTGTTTTGCATTCCTAATGTAGTTGAATTAATTACCTGAGGAAAAAAGCAATGCTATTTCTATGCATGTTAAAGCACATTTTTCTTACATGTCTCATCACAATTCATGACTACCATAATGACCATCAACAGTATTATGAAACCCATATTCAATTTCAGCATAAAAATTCAAGTTGCAAGGTTTTCCTGTTTTCCAGAGAAAAGAACTCCATATGACCAAGTGCACTAATAACCAGCCCACACTTCAGAGGGATTAGCAAGTAACTAAATTTGAGTGCTGCATCTGAGAGTGCTAAACTATGACAAACAAGAAAAAGCTCTCATGCCATGTGTTAGACAGTATGAAAATATTGGGGAAAAATGAAGTTTATGTCTTGTGAACTTCAGGAAGTCTGTTGTATCCTTTGTTCACTTAATCAGCTAATTTAATAAATTTTGCCTTTAAGTTAAAATGAAAACAAGAATTGAGAATTAAAAAGCTGCTAGACTAATGTTTTTATAAAACCAATGCCAAAAATCTATATTCTACTTCTTTCTTACATTTTATTTTTTTATTTCTTCATATAAATTTTCTATTTATCTATTTGGCATTAGAAACATCATGCTGGCAATAACATTAGCTTCGAAACAAATTTTTTTTTTTTTTTAAATAATACTTTTTACAACCTTCACACTTTCTATTTGCCGAGTCCTGGAGAGTCCCACGAAATAAACTAGAAACCATGGTGATTTATTCTGACATATAAATATGACTATGATAAAAAAATTGACTACAATAAAAGAAGGACAAAATTAAATGTCCAGAAAAATTACATCGACTATTCCACTCGCATCATTTGTGCCTGTGTGTTTCTGTGTCTGCTCCCTGTAGTGTAACATACAAAAAGGATCTTTCTCTCCTGCTGTGATCCATCCACAATGATCTGTTATCAAAGTTTAGAAGGTTATCTTCACGGTGACTCTGGCCACCATCAACTTGATTTTCTACAGAGGCAACAAAAATCCCAAACTAGCATTTCTTTATTGCAACGTCTTGGTGAGAAATGGAAGGATAAATTATGCACGTCTCATTACCAATGTGCAGCCTGATTTATTATCTGGGGAACAAGGACTGCTGGGGAGAGATGGTACAGAGTGACAGGGCTGCACAAACACAGGAACACAGGACTTCAGTCCCTAGTAACCAGCTGTACATGTGGAGAGCCCAACTGGACCTAAAGAACAAAAATCATAGAACAATAGAATGGTTTGCGTTGAAAGGGACTTTCAAGATCATCTACTGCCCTTGCTGCCCACTAGATCAGGTTGCTCAGGGCCCTGTCCAATCTGGCCTTCAACACTTCCAGGGATGGGGCATCCACAACTTCTGGGCAAAAGCCTTCACCATGAGAGTGGTGAAATGCTAGGACAGGAGTCCACAGAGGCTGTGGAATCTGTGTCTTATGAAATTTTCTCAAGAACCTGAGAAATCTGATCCAGTCAAAAAGTTAGCCTTGTTTTAAGCAGGGGGCTAGTGACTGAAGGTCCCTGCCAACTGAAATTATTCTATTATTTTCTGACTGTCTGTTTATAAAGAAGATGACAACTGCTTGGAAACTGAATTCATCTTCCTCCAAAAGAGTTTCATCCATACATAGACCTGATGTGACCTTTCAGACAGTGGTTTGCAATCTTTATCAATCTGTGAGCATGAAAATGTTTGCAGTGGTGGTTCAGATCTTCAGAGCAGCTTTCAATCTCTTCAGAAAAAGTTTCTTTTATTTCATGAGTTTTCACAGATTCTTTATTAATAGGACACAAATGCCTGTGTCCATATGCCACACTGAAAACTCTTGTTATGATAGTTCTAATGAGAACAGTATTGGATCAGACTCAACTGATTATTTTGCAAAACCATCCTTTCTAAAGAAATAAATTTGCACTTAGTAGTCTGTGCTCTCGATCTCTTTTCTTTCCATATAGTAAACAGCCTATAAACCATATCCCATTTTTATGTAGGAAAATGCAGAGATCTTTTCTCTCTTAAAATATTGGGAGAAATGGGAAAAATAAGCTACCTGACATTTATTAGAAAGAAATTTTTACCGAGAAACTTACCTTTTCTACATATTAACACAGGACGTCACATGGAAAATGTATGCATTTATGGAGAGAGTGAGATTCAGAAATCTATTTTCTCATTCTATTTCTCATATAAAAGAACAGAGAAACCTTCATAATTACCTGTTTCCATTTTCCCATCTTGTGCTGCAGGCCCATCAGGAATTACACTCTTCACCTGGAGAAACTCATCCGGCTCATCCCCACCAATGATGGTAAATCCAAAACCCATGTTGCTTTTCTTAAGAGTTGTGCTGAGGAAAGTCCCCTTCAGCTGTGATGCATCACGGGTGAAGAGTGGTTTTTCTACATCAGTCAACACAAACAAGAAAGACAAAAGTTCTGATCTAGTCACAACACAGCAGGGACAGCAGATAACAATATTGGCTGACACAAAGTGACAGTGTATCAAAGGCAAGAAAATAAATAGTGCAGGCATTCCAGGAAAAATATTTGTGGGTTCTTGTACTAATACAAAGCTTAAAACATATTTCTTATCTATGGCAGATCAGCCATAAATGAAGAGATATAAATATTCTTTGATATTAGAAATCCATTTAGAAGTGGATATTGTGTAGCTAAAATAATTACAACAATAAAAATGATCTGTGAGGTAATTTAAAAACCTCTTTCCTAACCTCTATATTCAGCTTTGTCTACAAAGTAATACATTCTTCACAACTTCCCTCCCAACCACAATGAGAAAAACATTCCCCGTGAATATCTCATTCCATTTATTACCAAGAAGAGGTAAATATTAGATGAACTTTTCTCTCCAAACACATGGGGTTTAGGCATCCAGCAAGTGACACACACGACTGCTGTGCAAGCTTTGTGTCCCCTCTCCACGTGCCTCGGGGTGCAGTGTGGGTGCCGGGGGCTCCCCGTGCTTGTCTCCCATGCTGCACTCGGTGAGGGAGGGTTGGGGAAGGTGCAGGGTTTGTGACCCCAGCTGGTCCCGGGGCGGTGGGGCTGGCGGGCAGCAGGGACGTACCGTAGAGCCCACGCGCCCCGGCGGGTTCGCGCTGGCACTGCGACAGGTCGTTCACGCTGCGGGACCTCTTGGGAGCGGGGCGCGGGCGGGCAAATTTGGGTCTAGGTAAGGTTGATGAGGAGCTTTCTACTGTTACAAAGGAGAACAAGCCTCATTCTCTGACTATAACCTTATATTAAAGTTCATTTGTCTATATCAGTACTGTTTGCTGCTTATACAGCTCATTTTGAGTGTGTTAATTTTTATGTTACAAAGTGGCTGCATTCTTGTAAACTCCTATAACACTATGCTTGAGGCTTTTAACTTAATTGATGCTTGCTAGATGAGCTATCTTAGAAACATACCAAACATCAATTAAAAGTAATTTAGAGAAAGTACAATTAAGTATTTCAGTGTTGCCAACCTCCGGTGCTCAAGAGAGAGTCATACATTCCCAGGAACAAAATTTATGATTTTATTTAGAAAATTACTTTGGGAGTCTTATTGCACTTTCAGTTTCTCAGCCTTTAGGAAGACTAGATTCAACTTTTCAGTTTTGTCTCTGCGCCTCAATTCGCACACTCATTCTGCCAGGACAGAAGTGGGTCTCCCATGCCACTTCCTCATATTTCCCCATGGTCACACAGGAAAAACCATAACTCAGCTTATAGGATATGTCTTTTGTCCCATGTTGGAGGATATCTGCATCTGGCAACAGGACCTCTGGTCTGTACTGATGAGATTTGGAGAGTCTCTTCAATCTCCTTCCTGATTTTCTGAGGCATCTCCTCAATCTTGTCTTCCACTTTCTGCACACGGTCTGACAGACCTGTTACTCCTGCTGAGATTTTGGCATGTGTTGGATCATGCATGGTATCTGCATATATCCAGTTTCTTCACCACAGAAAGCACAGCCTCATCCTCCTCTGTCCACATCATCATTGCTAAAGCAGAAAAATATTCTTGTGGCCTAAGTCATACGAGTTTTAGCCACATCAGTGGTGTGCATTCTACCATGTCTGGACCCCTAATTGCTGGGTGATCCGAGAAAATGATCTCTACCACTGCCAGTTCTCTCAAGTGCTGAATCCCTTGTTCTATGGTTTCCCACAGGGTTAGCTGCATATGGAGATCTTCTGCCAACAGGTATTTTCCCTCGCACCACTCAAGAGCCTCTGAAGGTTTTAGTTGGCTCCCAAGTCCTGCAACTGTTGGAATTCGGACATTTAAGGAGAAACTTGCTAAGATATAGGTGATAACCTTTTGAGCATTGGCAACACTACTCTTTTAACCACACTATGACAAATCATTGTCACATACACAGGAGAGCAGGGTCTTTCATCTTAACTGAGATAGCTGACATGGTACTGTACCTCGGAAACCTTGGGCCTGCATAGGCTTTGTTCCAAGTTCTGCGTTGGGCATGTTATGCTGCTGTAGCTTCCTTTTTGCTTCTAGGACAGGGTTTTCAAATTGAGTTCTTCTATTTATGTGGCTGGAAAAAATTTGGTTTTGATTAAAAACTGGGTTCAGTTGGGTAAAATGATAATTTTCACAGTAGGGTGCTGTATGTGGCTAAAGTGTGTGTGGTTAGAGAGCAAAACCCTGAGGAACCCCCAATGGGCCTGAGCATGTCCCTTACATTCCACACAATTTTGTTGGGGATGAGAATACAACCAGTGCCCTGTGTAATGAACAGCACTGAGCAGCATCCTGTCACTTCAGTATGCTGAACTCTGCTACACACAAATGCTTTTGATCTATGGGACTACATATTAAACAGCAGCACTGCTGAAACATATTGTGGCAACAGGTTTTCATGTCTTCAGCATGACCACTGTTCTGTGTATGATTCAAAGGATCTCAACCAGTTTTGTGCATTATTATCAATGAGCTGTAAGTGAAATTACTTAATCACTTACAGAAAAAGAAAAGCTTAGACAACAAAGTGCTTTTATGATGATAATTTACAAATAAATCTAACGTAAGTAATAAATTGAAGATTATTTCTTTTTAGTAGTATGGTGCATATCTGCTCAGCTGTACAGAAAAATCAGATGCAGAAACTAAATTAAATGGTAGATTAGAACTACATAGATCATATATGAAATATAGGAAAAGTTCGTACACGCATTTTTTCTTGAGGTTTTACATTTCCTAATGGAGGTCATTAAGTCCATCTCCGTCATTAGGCCACTATTTTTCTTCGTTGTGTTTAGAACTATGGTCTTTACTACATACTGTCACCATATCCTTGACTATAATTCTTCAAAGCACACATTTTATCCATCACTGAGCTATCCTACAATCCTGTCCTGGGATACGTTTTGCATGTTGTCTGAAGAGGGTAAAACAATGTAGTAAGCTGCATGGGACATAGCTGCAAGATAGGACCACAACAGAATCACAGCAAAGCGAAGGGTCTTGTGCTTCAAACACTGTTCTGGGGAAACAAACACATGTGGGCAGAAGGGCAGGCTTATGTCACTGCTTATTTGTTGTCATTGGGTTATCATCTGCTGAGGTCTTCTGAAAATCCAATCCCAATCATCAGTTTAAGCACTTGGACAGGGGACCTGGGAACTTTCACAACTCTAAGATCCTAAAAGGGTCTTTTTTTACATTGCAATGACCTTTTGTGCCACATTAAGCCCTTTTCAGGTCCTTTGAGATTTTGATCCTACCACTGCTTCAAAGAAAATAAGTGGAATTGCCATTAGGAAGTGAGGTAGAGGAAAGGCAGCAAGTCCTATGGGAGTGCAATACACTTGCAAAATAGGATTTAGTGGCCGGTGTTAATGAAATGAAAAGACTTTCAGTCATGTAAAAGAATATTTGATTTAATGAGATGAAGTAAAAGTGATAAATCCTTAAGTTGCTACTTTGTTCACATGGCTATAACTCATTCAAGTGGCTGCTAACTTATACTCTAAAATTTTGATTAGTAGCTTCAGTAAATTTTGGTCTATGCTGCAGACAGAGAAAGTCCCTCTCATTTCTTTCCTTCTTCAGACAGGCAGTTTAAGATTGTACGTGTTCCTTTTGTAGAGTTGCTTTCTGTTATTTCTAGTAATTTTCAGGGTCTTCAGCACCTTATTCTATTGCAAAACTAGAAACTTATGATGAAAGGGAGAAAAACTTCACTAGTTAAAAATGGAGAAAGCAAGACTTATGTGCATTAAATAACGTAATAATGAACTACTAACATAAGCATTATAAAAGTACTTATGTGATGTGTTTATCGTGATGTATTTCCATGTTGCAAAGGAAATACTGCTTTTGCCTTTACACAAGACAGTGATGGATCTGAAGTACTGCATAAAGTTCTGAGCACCCATGATCAAGTGAAATGAATCTATATGAAAGGTTTTACAGAAAGATCAGCGAAATAGAGTCTTCTATTATAGAGGATCAAAGGACTTTTAGCTTTTTATTCAAGCAGAATTAATTCTGATATATAATTGCATTCTATGAATACATTTGGGAGTAAATACTAGAATGTATTAAAGATGTCAGGATTTCAGACTTGAAGTCTGTAGGCTTCTCACAAGAGAAGTGTGAAGTTAGAAAACAGCTTCCAGTAGGAGGTATGGAGTACAATATCTAGCTTGTTTTATGTGAATATTTGATATGGTTAAAACCAGGGCTGCTACACAGTGGGTTAATTGCTTCCACACAGGGATCATCTTTTACTTTAGAGGCTCTAAAATAGCCAGCCCTGCTCTCCAGCTGCCCTCCACAAGAGCATAGCTTTGCCATGGCTTTTGTGCCGTACCATGCAGACGGAATGGACACCCGGAAAAACACTCCAGATCTTCATTCAGGACCTTGCACTACGCTTAGTGTCACGTTGTCATTTCGGGGCACATCTCAGAGCTGCAGGAGGGCCCCTGTAGGCCTAAGTTTCAACTTATATGTGGGTCTGTGATATAAAAGAAGTTGGGATTTTAGCTAATATAAGATGTATTCATGGCTCAAGAAAGATTAATTACTCTGGTACTGACATCACAGCTAAAATACGTTTTATACTGCCTACCTACATTTTCTAGTTAGAATTTAAGTTGTGGTTTGGTCCATTTAAACTGAAATATCTTTAATAACAGCTCTCTTGAAAAATGACATTTTGTCCTATCAGATGAGATAGGAAGACTAACACAGGTTCTTGAAGCACCTCATGTTGTTGGTGCAACTTTAATAATTCTAAGCTCCAATTTATTCCCATATTTTGACTGTTTTATGGTAGTGTCCAGTTTCAAAAGCACAATGTGAAATTTCCAACTAATTCAAAAAACTGCATTAAATATTGTGTCCAAGAGGAGTCAAAGAAAAGAAAGTTATATTTATAATCAGTCATTTTTATCAGTCAGTAATACTGTATTATGCTCCTTTACTGATGACACATGAAACACATCTCTTTTATGCAATTTTAAGTGCTATACAGCATCATAGCTAAATCAGAAAAAGTGCTCCTGATGAGTTTACTTGAGAAAGAAGTTATTAAGATAAGAAATTCTCTTGAAAAGACATTCTAGCTTTTCATCTAGTCACTTCAATAGCACACAAAATATTACTAGCCTAGGCCTTCATAAGACAAGCCAAATGTGAGTTTTAGAGATGGATACAAGTAAGTGCTTTTGTGGTTAAAACAGATTTTGGATGGTAGCCAAAATGTATTGCTCATTGCTCACAGGATCTAATTCAGTGAACAATTCTGGCTTCAATTTTCTTACTTTATTTTATACAACATATATTAAATCTAAAAGTGTAGTCCAAAGCCTAATCCAACTAATTTCTTCTAGTGCCACTGTGGCTGTGCAGAGAAGAAGGAGTGGCAGGTGCTGCTGGCCCCTGTTAGCTCACTGTATCTTAACTGGGGGCAAACCCTCAGAGGCAGGATTTGCTTTTGGGCTGCTTTACTTGTGATGTCAAAATACTGCGTCTGTGTGATGAGGAGGTACCACCACCACCGGCCAGCCTACAAGACACAGACACAGTTCTGCCCTCTCAGCAGTCAGTGGGGCAGGCTAAGTTGTTTTTGTGATGAGTTTCAGGTTAGATGCGCTTAAGACAACTGAAATGCATCCTTAGGAGACTTGCGGGCAGTAGTGCCTAATTTGCAGACTTTAGTTGATGGTCAAGGCACTGAGCTCTGACAAAATGGTAGCAGGTCAGAGCATGGGCACCAGTAGAAAGAGTTTAGCCTATCTCCTTTTCTTAGCTACTTTATTATATGGGGTGGAGTTTTTTTGCACTTTTTGCTTATAGCTTTTGAAATTGTTGCCTATTACCCAACAAAGTAATTCTGGGGATCAGGATGCCTATAAAATGGATGTTCTAATGCATAACTTGTTAGGGCCTATCTACTCTTTATATTCACATTTTTCAGTTGGTAACACTTTATAATGACAAAACGACCTGAGATAACTTTTTCCATTTGAATTGTAAGAAAGTGTTGTCAGAAATTTTAAGTCGAGGTATATTTTTCCAGAATAAATACCTGTACGGCTAATTTAGCTGTTCTAGTAAAGAGCTCATATCTAGAAATTGAGCTCTGTGTTGCAGTTAATCACCCTCAAAGAGGGAAACAATCTTTTGCCAATTAGAATCCAATCTTTTGCCAATTAGAATCCTGAAAGTCACAGTTCACTCTAATGACTACTTTCTCTCCATAGCCCTGCACAGCTCAGTGCTGTTAGTTCTTAGTTTACAGGTTAAGGCCAGATTGCATGAAAGTTAGCAAACGTATAGTAAACACTTGTCATTTATGTCAAAGTTCTACACATTAAGAATGAAGTCTGGACCTGCATAACCAAGTAAATGAAAATTATAATATTATCTCACACCTACATTAATGCATGATTAAGAGCGGTAGTTACACTGAACACTCTTTTTAAACAGAATTTGCAAATATGTTGTGATTAGTCTTTAGTAACTCGACTAGCAAGACGTTTAAGTTTCTTTGGTTTGGTTTCGGTTTGTTTTCTTTTTTAGCTTTTTCTCTAGTCTCAGAATATTTAATCAGAACATGGCTGCTCCTTGTAAGGCGAAATAGAGTCTGTGTGCCTCATTGCTCAACCTTACAAACTTCCCATGGGATACAAGTACCTCAGTGAGCAGAGTACCAGCCCTTCTCTCAGGAGGATTTTGTAGGCCTGCATGTAAACTCGGACTGGACCTGAATGGGTGGAAGTTTGTAATCTTGCTTTTCCTAATTCACCTACATTTATGACATAGTTAAGAGAGTTTATTGTAATCTGATTTTATCTAGTTAAAAATGAACTCATCTGTTGATGAGTACTGGTAATAAAAAAGCTCTGACTGTTATATATTTTAGCAGGAAGAATGGAAAGCAATATTTGTTTCAAACTTATTGAGCTCAGACAGCAAATTAAACTACAGCTACATTTTACTGACTGTAAAACTCCACGTGAATTTAGCAGGGCTGCAGTTTTAATGCCATACCATGAGCATCCATTCCACTTCTAAAAACCTCTGAGACGGCAGTAGGTTTGATGTATCTGTCCACAAATCTTATCTGTGGTAGGATTAATAAATTTGGCACTAACAGCCTTAAAATATGTAATTGCTTGATAACATCTGGGCCTGGTGCCTTGCGTCTGTTTACCTGTGGTTGGACACGAAATGCAGATAAATACTTGTTCCTTTCATGGCTCTGCAGTGGAGTGTGAGCCTTGCTGGTGCCAGAATGCCTCGGGCTGCACTAACAACCGAGCGGAGTCTCAGTAAGAGATTAATGCACAGAAATTGCATGACACCTGTTACACCCCAAAATACACAAAAAACCACTGGGACAGAAGCCTTGCTTACACCCAGCAGCTGCATAATTGCATGTGCAGAAGTCTTTGCGAGGGAGGGGGTTAAGTACAAAATGATATAAAAAGTGCAGCTTCTACCTACTTGGAGACATCATAAAAGAACTCAGGTATCACAAGAGGCAGTAATTTCATGGTATTAGTAAGGACTTCAAAACTTATCCTTTTGCTGGAATCTGGACTGACTAAGGTGACTTGAGCTGAGAAGCAAAGTAGATGGAGCTGCTGGCTCCTTCACCTGAGGGCAGGAAGCAAGCTGGGGACAAAGAAGAGCAGGTGCTCTGGCATTTGGAGAATGGGACAGAAGGAGTCAGCAGAGCAGTGACCAAACACCATTTTCAGTTGTTTGTTTGCTTTGTAGAAGGCTGGGAAACATGCATGGGCATCCATAAGCTGCTGCTGTGACAGCAGGTAAGAAAGGGGCATCTTACATCTTCTAGACCTCTAGAAATCAAATGATTTTTTGATCTCCCTGCACACCTGAGCCCTTACATAACAGCAGCATATCCTGAAGTCTGGAAAAGCTGCATCTCCAACACCTGTCCAGGGCAATCCTGCAGTCAGTGTGTTGGCATGGATTCAACAGACCAAGGGAAAAATGTGAGACACAAAGGAAATTTTCTATTTTCTATGAAACAGCTAGATAAAGATACGGTTGAGTGTCAGGATTTGAAAGTGAGATTTTAGGCCAGGGCCATATTCTCTAAAGATCTCTCTTGTTTAAAAAAGGCACTAATGGATAGTTGTTTCTCAAGCTTTCAAGTGCTGTCTGCACAGTGACAGGAGTGGTTTTCTGTCCTCTCCTGTCTACTGTTTGTAGAAAGCAGAGTGAGAACTGACCCCTTCCAAACAGGTATCACAATCTGAATCTAGATTAATTTTGCATAAGTCTCATTCACTATGTTAAGTTAAAAAGCAGAGGAACTCATCTCTCAGATTTACTTATTTTGTGTACAAACTGGCCAGGTTGTACCATTACTTCAAAAAACCCATTTTGTTGGCCTTTGCACAGAGGAAGAAGCTTTTTTTTTTTGTTTCATGACTAAAATAAAATCTGAAGAAAATGAAAGCAAGGATTGCGCTATGAAAGTAAAATTTATATTGTTTTCAGCTGCACTTTTAAATACAAAATAAAACATAAAATTTTATATGCAGCTTATAAATAACTTGACTTCTGGTACAACCAGTATTAACACCTGATTTGCAGCAAGTGAGGACTACCCAGAAAAGGATCTTAACTGAGCTAAAATAATTATGCTTTGGTCTATTCATTGATTAACAAGATTTATACCTTGCTGGATATCCAAAGCTTACACAGAAAATGCAACATCTCTTTAATAGACATGTTCTTTGTACAAGTATCAGCTGGAATGGAACCATGAAACCAGACTCTGGATAATGAGAGTGACTGAATGCCTGAATCACGGATTTGCGACACTTTGAATGTATCTGGATACATTAACTGCATTGCTGACTGAGAATTCCTGGTATACCCTTAGTTTAACATGCCAAGTAATTGTACCTATTCTTTGCCAGGCTGAGCATTGCAGAGGATACTAGTATTAGGTTACAACATATTAATAGCAACTTAATATTGAACTTGGGAACTTACTCAACATAATAAGTGCCATAAATGGGATCATCAATTTTCTCCCAGCCATATGGAAGCTCTGAAAAACAAAGAGTTAATCCCTCTCAGTAAATGCAGTACAGAATGCAAAGATTTCTAATAACAAAACTGTGGATCTTTGCTGGGTGCTGAGGGAAATAATAGTGAAATTAGATACAGTGACCAAAGCAAATGTCAAATCTTGAACACACCCCATGGCAGCCATAACTAGTAGTAATTTGGAAATTTGCATGCAAAACCAGCTCTCAGTTTCTAGAGCAACACATTTTGTTTGAACTTCTTTATTGTTCCAACAGTTGTACCAGCCAACAACTATAGCACATCTTGTGTGACATCACTGTCAGAGAAAGTGAGGGCATTCTATGTTCACAAATAGGTACACACAAAAAAATATTTTTATTTGAGCAGCTTTTTTTTCTTAAGAATCCTGGAAAAGTTGGTCTAGAAGGAATGAAGAGTTTGTCTCCTGCCATATAAGTACAGTAAGTATACTGAAATGTTTGCACTACTCTTCTTACTGTGATGGCAATTCCACAATCTCCAAAGGCATCCTGTTCCAAAGTTTAACTATATATCAGGGACACAGGAGCGCAGAACAGTACACGAGTACAAACCAGAATAAGATATTGTAGCATCGGCTGGACATAAAGCTAACTACATTTTGCAGAAACAGAGATCCCTAAAACATTCTGGTCTTAACAATGAAAATATTATAAATATTAGTTCACTAATCTTGAAAATCAATCTGCATTCATTTATAACCAAACTGCCGCATATATATTCATGTACATCCATACTTATTTTATTACCACTAACATTGAATGCTTAAAAAATTATAATACTGCCGACAGAACTTCATCTTGTGTTTAAAAGGCACCAGATAGAGGCAACAAGTATCTCAGCTGACATGAACAGAGTAAAAACCTCAGTGCCAGGTGTGGTAACTTTGATGGAGGAGGCTCAGAAAGGATGGGCATTCCCATCATGCACAGGTATTGATTTCTGTGCAGTTAAAGACTATGACACGATGTATGGGGAGTGGTACTAAGATTCTATAAGGAAATTTAACTCTGGAATTCCTAATGTCAGATTTTTTTTTCTTTTTAAGATCCACTGCGCTATTTTAAAGTAACGTTTTGGAGATAATGAGTACTGAACTAGACAGAACAGAACTGTTGTAGATCATATTGAACAGTCATCAAACTGGTCATAAAGAAGTGTTCCTAGATGACTTGAGCTTTTTTTTCCCCCACTGGCAATATGAATAGACAATTATTGACATGCTCAAAGGGGCAAATAGGAAAATAAAGCCTGAGTGGAAAAAGGCAGGCTAAAGAGTTAACAGGCCATGTTAATCTCTGCTTGTTACTTCTCCTTTAAATGCATCCGTAGTAGCTGATCCTTTCTTGAGTTAACCTGTTTAGACTGCTGTGGTCTTCATGCCACATTGCCCCCAGGAGATGTTCCTGCTCAGCCTATTCCAATCCTGCAATGAAGGATACAGCCCTCTGCCAGAGACAGGCAGATGAGAAAATGCCACATTACTTTTTTTTAAACAGAAGGCTTAATGTTCATACTTGATTTTTCCTATTATTCTTAGAATATTGTCAGCTTTGAAATCTTCCTAAGTCCACACTCTGAACTGCTTTTGTCAGGGCTATTTTGTTATTGTCACTCCATAGGAATAAATGCAGCATAAGGTATTCAAGGAGGTCACAGGATTACAGAGTGGTTGATGTTGGAAGGGAACTTTGGAGGCTGTCTAGCCCAACCCCTATACTCAAAGCAGAGTCACCCAGATCAGATTGCTCAGGACCGTCTTCAGTCAGTGCTTGAATATCTCCAAAGATGGAGACTCCACAACCTTTCTGGGTAACTCAGTCTGTGCCATTTTACCTCTTGCCCTGTCACCAGACACCACTGCAAAGAGCCTGATTCTGTACTCCTTGCACCTCCCTTCATGTATTTATTTAGATTGATAAAATCTCCCTTGAACCTTCACTTCTTCAGGCTAAGATGTGCCAGGTTTCTAAGCCTTTCCTCATAGGAGGGATGCTCCAGTCCCTTAACCATCTTAGTGGCCATTCATTGAACTCTCTCCTCAATGGCCATGTCTCTCCTGTACTGGGAGCCCTGGATCCAGCACCCCAGCTGTGTCTCACCAGTGCTGAGTAGAGGGGCAGGATCATTTCCTTGATCTGCTGGTGATGCTCTGCCAAGCGCAGCCCAGGAGGCTGCTGACCTGCTTTGTTGGGGGCACATCACTGGCATGTCAAGGCTCTAAGCATTAGAAAGCCCTGGGGATGCTCTTTCCAGACCTTCTCAGAACTTGAGTGAAAGGAGGTAAGTCACCCTACAATGGCTCTTCAAAGTCCTGTGTATCTTGGGACAAGACTGTGTAATGTAATCCATAAATATTCAAAAAGAAATCAGCTGATCACAAATCCTATACTGCCTCTACAGTAAGTTTAATTGCCAACTCATGCATGATAAACAAGGCAAAAATGTGCTATGAAAAATGATGCTCTTACCAACACTACGACACAGAATGAATATAAAATATTAGCTGAAGTACTATTAGTACATTTTATTTTCATGTAGCTTTGCACAGTTTTCTTCTGCTAATTAACTTAATGTTAGTTTCATAGCTGTCCATCTAAAATTCTATTTCCTTAGAGAAAACTCAGGTACCAGTAAAACCTGTACATAAAAATACACACAAACACACACATCCCCATATACACACATACACAGAGGTGTGCATAGGTTCCTCTCCCAAAGTGCATTTTTTTCCAAGTATGAAATAAGTAAAAAAGTAGATATTGTGTCCAACTTTGAAAGTAGGTACTTTTATGTAGGTATATACACTACAAGTATATAGATGCAGATGCCATATTTAATTTTACATATTCATAAAAATCTGAAATAACTGAGGATTCACTATTAACCTATTGGTCTATTTTTTCCTAAAGTAATACTTCATTGTAGTTATGAACTGGCACAACTACGGAGAAGGAAAAAGAAAAATTTCATTTAATAGTGTAAAAGTCTGTAAAAATTTAATGTATTGGACACACTATGGAGAACTCACTTTTAAATGCATGGATTGAACCACTGATTATTTAACTTCATAAGATAGCCACAGGTTCAGAAGAAAGAAAAACAAGATTACCTTTGTGTACCATAATACACTCCATGTAAGGTTATGCTCTGATTTTATTATTCCATTTGAGATTCGGCCTATAAGCTATGTTTAATTAAAATTCTGTGTTGACCAGTAAAACAGAATTGCTAGAGCATGAACCCCAGGCCCCTGCCTGTCGAAAATGGCAGATAAGATTAGTGGAGTGTAGTTTACTACAGAGGTTCTATAAGAAGAATCTTCTGCTACATTAGCTTTCAGGAGCACTGTGATTATTTTTCATTACATTAAATAGTGGCATCTATTCCATTTTTCACTATTGAAATGAAAGATTAAAGGACAGAAATACTTTACTGCTTCATAAAACAGGAAGCTAAGCATTTGCCAGATTAGAGGTGAGGGCATTACAGTTTCTCCTTTTGATTTCACTGTGCCCAGGGATGATCACTAGGGATGCAAGCGAACAGTAAATATTTGTAAGAGAGAATTGTTGTAAAGCACTAGTGGAGGAGATTGCTGGTGGCCACCATGATGTGAATAGGGACAGGAGCTATATTTTACAGCTGATATTCATTTAGTAGCATCAGCATGCTCGTTTGTGTACAATTTTTGCAAGCACTAGTTCATGGATACTGTGCTATAATATGACAGACACCTTCATCTTCAGGAGCCCAACACTTCTATCACTCATGTCCTCCAGTTCTATAGATTGCTGAAGGCCTTCTCTGTACAGAAGGAAAAAAATATAAAAATCTACCTTTTATTTTTAAATCTTAAATATCTAACATCCTCCTATCATCCAGTGCAGGGCCTGTTCAGGAATATTTATAAAATGACCTTTTAAAAATCAGTAATAGTTTGTGCAGTGGTTGGCAATGCTGACACCATGAGTGGATGTAAGGGTGCTGGATAATCTGTATGGTATGTTTATATCCTCCAGTTTTTGCAACGCATGCTTTATTCCTTACAAGAGAAGCAGCATCTAGCCAACACCAGTCATCCAAAACATCCTTTGCTCAGTAACCATCTGGGTGAGCTTTTAATTCAGAAGAAACTGCATTTCTAAAAGTTAAATGCCCAGTGGTAATGAAAGTCATTGAAGAAAGAGAGAAAGAGAGAGAGAAAGAGAAAGAAAGAAAGAGAGAAAGAAAGAAAGAAAAAGAAAAAAAAGGAAGAAAGAGAGAAAGAAAGAAAGAAAAAGAAAAAAAAGGAAGAAAGAGAGAAAGAAAGAAAGAAAAAGAAAAAAAAGGAAGAAAGAGAGAAAGAAAGAAAGAAAAAGAAAAAAAAGGAAGAAAGAGAGAAAGAAAGAAAGAAAAAGAAAAAAAAGGAAGAAAGAGAGAAAGAAAGAAAGAAAAAGAAAAAAAAGGAAGAAAGAGAGAAAGAAAGAAAGAAAAGAGAGAGCGAGAGAAAGAAAGGACTAATACGAATTCAAGCAGGTCACTTTAATAATCAATTGTAGTGCCTTCTCATCACAGACTACTTATGCTAATGGTGCAGATGCTCTTATTCTGCCTTCTGAAAGCTGTTGCATTTCAGAATGATTTTTAATGGTGCCACTTAACATTCTCTAGGGATGGAGGAAGGAGTACATTTTGGATCTCAATGTGCCAAGATGAAAAACCATATTGCCAAGCCCAGAGATTAATTTTTCTGAAGTTTATCATTTATGAACTGAGTTAAAGAGAGTCATAAAAACTTCTCAAGGTTTCAGAACAACAGACAACATTGTGTCACTACCTCACAAGAAAGATGACAGCATATTTCCTGATTCAGCTGCAAATCAAAATATTTGTATAGTTCAAAGGAATATAGCATGAGAGAGAAAAAGAAAATATAATGCCTGCTGTTATTGAAAATACTGTCAGTAAGGATGTGAAGCTGTGGAAGTCAACATGAGTTTGGTTCACCTGCATTGTTAACACCCAGGCATAGGCCAGGAATCGTTTTCTAACCTACATAGGAGATTTTTCAGAAAAATACTCTATCTTCCCGCTCAACAGCCTGTGTTTGTTTCATCTCTTGCTTTCTCTCTTATCTTTTCTTTCTCCCTGTTTCAAATTCAGTTTTACCTTTTCAAGTCAGTTACCTACTACAGAGGGTATCAAAACAGTTGGATTAAAAGTTACAAAACAGTGCAACCCCACAGTCCAATGCAGTGTCACAGTCTTACAGTTTCTCTAAGAGATACAGTCTTTGCAAATATTTATCTCTAAGTCTAAACCAGTGTTCCTCGCTGCGTAGCTTACACAAAAGACATTGCTTGTAATACCCTAAAGCACAGCAGACAGATTCCCAGGGAGTGGATGCTGCTCCAGGCATGCTGTGCTGCTCCCTCAGGAGTTCAGGGTTGGAGATATTTGGTTTGGATGCTTTTGTTAGTGCAGGTCCACACTGTCCAGCTGATACATGAAACACATTGTGGTGGTGCTGCTGCTCCTGAAACCTCTGATACAGGCCATAAGGAAAGAGAGGATGACACTGCCCAGGGAAAATCAGGACTTAACCTATTACCCTCATACCTATGGGAATTCTGCTAGGTCACCTGTCTGGATTCCATCTGGAGCTCAAAAATCTAACCAAGTCAGCAGTTATGTGCTATGGTAACACTGAGTGGGGAGAGAAAAAAATGAGACCAGAAAGTTGGAAGTTGAATTGTTCATTCTCTCAGTGATAATAACAACAAAGGTAGGATGACAGTTCCAGATCCACAAAAAACACCTCAAACTGACTATTCCTTTCATGGAAGATCTGGAAAACCTAGGGAATGTACCACCTCCAAGTCAAGCCATGTAAGTTCAATTTCAATGAAACTCGTCTTCTCCAACTGCCATTCTCATATCAGCAAATTTCAGAGATTCATGACTGTTTATGTTCTGTCTGCAATCAAAAAGCATACATGTACAATTTATTCTCACAAATAAAATGCCATTATGCAAAATTTCTCCTTGCAGAATGGAAATGTCTAAGTAACACATCTGATAAATGCATCTTCTTCCTTCTGTGCAGCTTATTGTGGCATGCTACATCCTTAATTATGTAGAACAAAGATTACTTAATATTACTGTAACATCAATAATATTTTTTCCTAGCATTGTTATCAAGTGAAATACTGGCAGGAGTAGGGATATTTTTTAACATTAGGTATATTTGATTCCTTGGACATGCAGAACTGTGCAACTGCTAATCAAGATTTGCAGTAATACAGTGAAAAAATGTCAAATGGATTACTGGGTTTTTTTGTGTGTGTGGTTTTTTGTTTGGTTGGTTTTTGTTCGTTTGTTTTTTTTTTTTAATCAAAAAGAATCTATAAAGGGCTTGTTAGCTTTTCATTCAAATAAAAATTAAAACCCCCAATCAATTAGAAATAAATAAGGGGAAGTAAACTTATATGTTGAGACCTTAGCTAGATGACTGTAGGCAGTACCTGAGATGGTTTCCTTAATAAAGGTTTTATAAGGAACTCAGTGCTCAAGAGGTAAGTGGGCAATAGCTGAAGCTGGTCAAAACTACTCTCCATGGACCTTTTCAACAGAAAGCCAAGAGTTTCTGCTAAAAGGTTTCAAACAAATTACAAAATCCTGTTTTCTGCGTATTTATAAAGAATATATTTAAGGAAAGCAGAAACACTGAAAAAAATGTTATTAAAACTTTACAGTTTTTTTCATCAAATCTTGTTATCTGTTTATCTTGTTCTCTGTCCTTACTCCTGCATTAGCTGTGCCAGGTGCCTGCTTCGTATTACAGAACTTCTGTGGAGAGAGAAGCTTAAACCAGCTCATTGTTGATCTCAAAGTTCCCACTAAAGTGACCAGCATTTTGCCGGGGAAATAGTGATATCTCACATTTTAGCTACAGGTTCTTGCTCAGAAGCCTGGATAGGAATGCATCCATGCTTCCTTGGAATAATTAGCTGTGTGCCTTAGCTTCCAAGAAGAGCTTGGTAAAATTTCTGAATTCTCTGTTAAATCACACTCTATATCATTTTCAATATAACAAAGGGTACATATAAACAGAGTCCCTGCAGCTCTTGTCCTCACAGCTCACAGCTTTCAACTGGCTGACGTGGGCACTGCTAGGACTGGAGTCCCGTCAGGATGAGGGACATCTCTGCAGGATGCTGACTGGCCGGAGGAGCCCGACCCGTGCCCTGGTGGGCGCACGCCCAGGAGCCGAGGTGGCACTGCGGGCTGGTTCAGGGTTCAGCTGGCCACACAAAAGGGACTGGCACCGGCACACTCGTTTTGCCTGCTGAAGAGGAGCCCTGAGCACATCAACTGCACGCTGCATTATCAATTTGTATTCCTGAAGTTCAGCAGATTTGCTTCATGCCACGTACAGCTCCAACAGGGAAGATTATGCCTTTGAAACTGATTTTATTAACACAGCTGTTTTATGCTATATTCTTTAGACTTTGAAAAAAACAGACTGAAAAGAAACACTCTTTTTGATCTTCTGCATGTTCAAATCTTTCAGTGCTTGTATCTCATTACTGACTGTATGAATTCAGCCTTGTTACAAACCAGTGTTTTCTATCTAATAAATGCATGATGTCATGAAGTTAGGCTTTTCTTCTATTTGCTTTTCAGTCTCTTACTTTATTTATATTCTTTCCTGTGCTGTTAAATGTTTAACAGCATACCCTGTGAATTTATGGAGTTACTGAATTTACTGTTATTATAAAACCTAAACCCTCAAATTTGGCTACTGACATAAAAAGATCCATATAAAAGTATGTAGTTACTAATAGTGCAGGCCAAATTTTATGGGAGGCTGCCATGTATTTTGTCACTCAAGTTCAACAACTTTAGTTATCTGTTCACCTTTTAACCTCTAGTATAACAAATTAACAAAGTTTATTATTCTGTAACAAAGCCAAATGACAATTTCAGTGCTATTTTCAGTGCCACACTTTACTAAGGAGGAAACAGGAATATCCTCAGCCTTCGCTCACAGGGTAAGTGCCCTTGCCCTTGCCTGTTTTGGTTGCCCTCTGCTGAACTCCTGTGTATCATGGGGTTCAAACACTGGATTGACTATTACAGATGCAGCCTAATAAGTCAGCTCCCAGCCTCTACGGTTGCAAGATTTTCTTCCTGCCCAGGTGTAGAACTCTGCATTTGTCCTCATTGAATTTCACAGGGTTTCTGCTGGCCCAGCCCTCCAGCCTGGCTAGGTCCCAATGCAGCCATGCCCTTGACCATGTTGATGGGTCCCCATGGGGTCACCTGCCAAGCTGACTTGGTTGCCTCCTTCAGACTGTACATAGAGATGTCACACAGGGCAAATTCATTTATAAACTGCTGCAATACTCCTCTTCCACAGGCATTCAGCTACAGTGTGGCCCATTAACCACTAACCTCTAAGCCTCAACACCCAACCTGTTATGTACATGCACAGTTCTCCATCCATCCAGATTTTTAATATCTTAAATGTAATACACAAAATTTTGTGACAGTCAGCAAAAAAAAAAAAACCTTGAATAATTCAAGATAAGTGACATCCACTGCTTTTACTTCATCCACAAATCCAGTAATTTCAGCAAAGCAAACAAGCTGGCCAGGCATGATTTGCAGTGGGTAAGTCCACACTAGCTGTTGCCAGTGCGTTAGATATGGACGGGAAGGAGTTACCTTTCCCCACAGCAGTTCTTGCAGTGCTGTGCTTTGCTCCAGTAGCTAGAAAGGTGTTGATAACACATCCGTGTTTTGGCTACTGCTGAGCAGTGCTGGCACAACATCACAGGTGTGTCCCCAGTATTTCCACCTCACCAGCTGGCTGGGTTTGGGCAAGATCTTGGGAAGGGACATAGCCCATACAGCTGACCCAAAGTGACAAAAGGAATGTTCTGTATCATATGATGTCTGCTCAGAAATTAAAGCTAAGAGAAAGGAGGAGGAAGAAGAACAATCATTATTCATGATGTCTGTCTTCCAGAGCAATGGCTATATGTGCTGAAGTTCTGCTTCCTGGGAAGTAGCTGGACATCACTCTGGTGATGGAAAGAAGAGAGCAAAATCTTTTTCTTTGCTTCCACATGTGACCATTGCTCTTACTTTATTAAACTGCCTTTATCTTGATGCATGTTTTTTTTCCCCATCTTCTTCTCTCCCCTTCGTCCAGCTGAGAAGGAAAGGGTTAGGGCACGGGTACCTGGTATCCAGCCAAGGGCAACCCACCACACTCTGTCACCACCCTCTTCTTCAGGTGTCCAGAAATGTTCTCAGAGGACTCCATGTATCATCTGGGACACTGTCAGCGTCTGACGTCTGCCGATGTTCTGAGCTCCTCTGCCACAGCATCTTGAACTTCATTATTTCATGGTCACTGTAGCTAAAGCTGCTGTTGATTATCACATCTCCTGCTAGTTCTTGCTGTTAGTTCATAACAGGTCCAGGCATGGATCACCTCTCATTGGCTTATCTGGTACTGGTAACAAGAGCTTATTCCCCAAAACTGTCAGAAATCTTGTTGTCTGCTTGTCTTCTTCCTTGTTGCCACCGCAGCAGGTGTCAGGGAGCTTGAAGTCCCCCATGGAAGCCAGAATCTGTGATCAGAGACTTACTTGAGTTGTTTAAAGTACACTTCCTCACCCTGATCAGGGGATCTGTAACAACAACCCAGCATGGTCTCCTTTACTGTCATCTCCTCTGGTCCTGCCTCACAGACTCTCCATCAGCCAGCTGCTCAGGAGAGCTCCATACAGCCATGCTGTTCTTCTGCATGGAGGAAGCCCCTTTTTCTTCATCTCTTCTAATCATCTTTCCTGGTCAAACAAGTTCTTTTGCTTTGTTTCTGAAGGAGTTTTTAAATAATAACACTGAACTTTAATTAAAATTTCAATCAACATTAGAAAACATTTGTTTCATGACTGCCTTTTTCTCACTGGGCCTTGAGAGTCTCAAGTCAATGTTTCAAAATAAAGCACATAGAATAATGCTGTCTGGTTTTTTGGTGGCTTTTTTCTGCCTTGTTATCACAACAAATGGCAATTACTTGGTTTTATTTGACAGGCCAGTAATGCAAATGGATAGATGTATTATAAAAAGAGATAGAACAATGTAGCGTCTGTGATGATAATGTAAAAAAAAATAGCCAAGTACTACTTTGTATGCTTACAATGAACTTAATATCTGTGGGTGGTCTACAAATAAAAAGCTATTCTGCTCAGACTGTAAAATTTCAAAGGTACATTACTTACATTACTTATTTTTGATGAGCTGCAACTGCCTCGGAATCACCTGAGATACTGAGGATACTGACCCTGGATGGAAATCCGAGAGCAGGTTAAATAAACTAGTGCTCTGATCAAGTACAAGGCATCTTACATTTCTGCATTTTATTTCCATGTAGCCAGTGAAGTTCTAAACAGATAGAAGAATCCTCCTCAAGGTACCTTCTATATGATCTGTTTCCATGACTACCATGCTCTTCAATAATATGTTTCCACAGTTCTGAACTTGGCTGCATATACATAATGCAGACACAGTAGTTGTTTAAATAGTGCTTGATGATACAGATAAATCAATACAATTAATGAGAGAGATTATATTGCACTGGGGAAAATTCATGTTAACACTGCACCTGCTGAAGCAGCAATTCTTCATTTATACTACTGAAATAAGATTAGAGTCTGGTTTTGTCTTCTCAGTGGCTTCATTGCCTTGTTGAGGGTGAGAACTTTAAAGGCCCATTTTTTATTACTTTTTGCTTTGCTGTACAATCAATAAAAAGCTGCTTTGGTTGCATGGAACTGCTTTCTGAAACTTCTTGTTATAACTTATTCATCATTATGCATTAGTGATATTTATGGGGACACTCACTCCATACTTTAAACATTATGTTAAAAAATCCCTTGGCATTTGAGTGACAAGGAAATATACATGAATTCATAAGCTTATTTTTCTTTATTTGAATTGTAATGCCATCTGCCAAAACTCACTCTCAGTATGGTTCTGTGACAGCGTCAGAAAGGAACTTTGCATGAGAAACAGGTGTGTGGTCCTTTGTTAATCTACCAGACACAATGTGCTTGCATTCATAAGGGCACTTTGCAATTGTAGTGTTGAATTAATACATCTGTTTATGTCAGTGACAAGCTAATCAGGTTTCTAAGTCACTTTTCCTTCAACAGTTTTAACGCTGTGGGATAATAAGGCAATAAAGATCCACCCATGTTTGCTTCATGTTTCAATGTTCATTAATGTCGGCATGTACTAACATGGAAGAAAAGTTATAGGAAAAAAGAAAAATAAAAGGAAGGCAAAGTGGTTCTTTCATAGCAATGATTTTTTATTTTTATGTGCTGCAATGCCATAAAAAGTGACAATATTTTGCATTCCCTTTGTCTTCCTCTCTTCCTTCTCAGTGTAAAACCTTCCTAAGAGTGAATAGAGTAGCAACCTAAGCACTAGAGAGGGGACCGAGAGGATACTGTGTTAGTGGGATGGAGATGGAAATGGGACAGAGAGATGGAAAAAACAGTTATTTGAAGAAGAGAGTGTCTGCTCACCTTTTTCATGCATGTGCAGCAATAGACTATTTGCATGTCAGGGGACTTTCAGATTACTCAGTCATGGCTGCCTTTATCGTAAACATCAGCCCAGAGAGATGAGGCATCTGACTTTCACGATACTGACACACAATTTTGGAAACAGCAACTGATCTACTTAATCCCAACAGAAAGTAACCTTTTCCTCAGTGTATGCCCTGGCACAGGTATTATATAAACTGATTATTTAAATTAAATTAATTAATTTTGATTGCATTTGTGCTTAATGGTTGAAGGTAAGTCTCCAAATTGAAGCTGTAACACCTCAGTGGCAGAATGAACAAATTCCAATTTGATTTCCTCTTTTTCTTCCAGTCTTTTAATTTCTGCTCTTTACTGTACTCCAGTCCCTTCAGCTTCTTAAATATCAAGGTCACTACAAGTTCTTTAAATAAAAGAGACCTCCAAACTGCTTCTCCTACAACTATCCCAAAAGATGTATGGTCTACCACGAAGTTACTACAGAATATAGGAACATGAAGCACAAAAATTGAACCGATCTCTCACTGTAGTATCTGACTTCAGCCTAGCTTTGCCTAACTCTATTTTATGCCTTTCTAATTCTTCTGTAAACCAGCTTAGAAGTAATCAAAGGCATACAAAGACATGTCTTTTACAGACTGACCTAGTGACACTTGATTGAAATTTTTTGAGGATTTCTTCATATGGCCCAGGAGAAAAATTCAGACAGAGTGAATAGGCTGGGTCTCCTCACTGTCAACACATCCTGTTCAGAAAGCCCAGTAAGAAGGGCAGCAGCATGACCTTACTGACTACAGCCTCAGTTATTTACAAAAATACATGTAGGAGGGCCCAAAAGATAATATAAAAACTGCTGTTCAACCAAGGCTGTCCCTAAATCACTAGAAAAAAGTCTGAGTACATTAGACAAATAAATTGCAGAAACTGCAAGCAGAAGAAATGATAAGATTGATTTTGTTGTCATTGTGTGTAACTATGCATAGCTGTATTATAACCAGGGCAGAGCAAATAAGTACAGAACAGAACAACTTTTGGTGGCTGGTTATGTTCCTTTTCAATCATCTGCAGTCTTCATAAAACTTAATAAACTGTACTGACCATCTGCAGACAGAAATCAGAGGATGAAAATTTATTTCATATAGACTTCTATATTGGACAGGTGTAGAGACTATTATCTTAAAGTCAAGTAGAGCTGGAAGGGACTTGATTTTACACCTCTCTTGATAGGCTCTCTACTGATACAAAAAGTAATGGTGGAATTATCAGCCATAGCTTTCAGATGCAGGAGAACTGGAAAAATTAGGTTTAATTATAATTTATGATATATCCACCGTGTGCACTTACCAAGACCTGGTTATGTTTTTCCTTGGTGAACTTTAATTATTTTGAGCAAAATGTTATATGCCTACTGAATACGTGTGCTCAGTTCCTAAGCTTGCCTTTTGGGCTGAGCTGCAGTCAGGATTTGTGGATTTAAACTAGTGTCTACTTTCTTCCTCGATCTGTAATTAGGTGCTTGCATTTCACAGCCTTAGTTAACATCTGGTTCACTGGTCTGTGCTCGCAGAAAAAGATGATTTTTGTACCATGGGAAAAAAATAAGCCTGCAATCTTTTATCAGAAGCCTTAAAAATGCAGAGAACTGAATGCTACATGCATTTTAGGTGCATATTTGTCTCTGCTCCACTGAAAAAACAGTTGTGCTTGTAAACTGGTTGGGTCAGAACACTCCTAACACCTGTGGCAATGGCAGGCTCTGCCAGCTTTTTAGTACACAGTGAAACGATAAAAATGTATTAGCTTTCCACTTTTCAGTTGCAGTGCTAATTACACAAGGCAGCTGGTGCTGCAGGAAAATCCATACTGGTTAACAGTAAAGGAATTTAAGTGGAAGGAGGGAACGTGGTGTTGCTTCACAACTGTCTCATTTTTGTCTTTAATCTCTTTTTTCCTTCCAGCATTTTAAAATGACTAGATGATGAGAAAGGACTAAGGGACAAGAAGACTGGTGGAAATACTGAGAGAAAGCATTGGTGTGCCTGTGAGGGGAGGAAGACATGCCATGATAGCTGGGCAAGTGTTGCTTGGACTGGCCTTGAATTGCTCATTTCCCTCCATATATTATGTCTCTCCTTGATCTGTCAATCTCTTCCCATTTGCCAGTACTATTTCCTCAATTTTTCCCTGGTTTTTTTTTTTTAAGCTTATTTTCCCCCTTTATTTTTTGAAATTGAGGCAGTAATAATAAAGATACTCTTTGGTCTCCTAAAAGTGAAGGAAGACAATGGTGTCTCCTGCAATTTAAACTAAGAACAAATGTTCATGCAGTTTGTACCATATAGCCTAAAGGAAAGAGAATGTTTATGTCTACAACATTTGAGTTTGCAGAAGCTGAGTCTGTATATCTGTAAAAAGTCTAAAAGAAAATGGGGGTTGTATAATATGATTTTAAAATCATGTGCTGGCTGTTCCTTTAAACACAAAGCCTCCAGTGATATGAATATATAACTCACCAGTGAGTGCTTAGCATCCCAAGGATTTTGTAAAATTAAAACTCATTTAGATGCCAGTCTAGGGTCCTCCTGAGAATTTTTGCATTTCCTTCTCTTCCTATAATAAAGGTAATTAATGCCACTCATTTTTTTTAGGACCACAACTGTAAATGGGATAAATATGGGCTGTATCTGGCCTGTCACTTTTAAATAGTCCCAAAGAGTCTGATGTTTACAACACTTATGTGGTGGGATGACCCTGACTGGATGCTAGGTGCCCGCCAAAGCCACTCTCTCACTCTCCTCTTCAGCTGGACAGGGCAAAGAAAATATAATAAAGGTCTTGTGGGTTGAGATAAGGATGGGGACAGATCACTCACCAGTTACTGTCATAGGCAAAACAAACTTGACTTGGGGAAATTAATTTAATCTATTTCAAATCAAATTCTTTACCTCCTCTTCTGCAGTGGTACAGGGGGGTGGAGAATGGGTGTTATGTTCCATTCATCACATTTTGTCTCGATACTCCTTCCTCCTCAAGGGAAGGACTCCTCAAACTCTTCCCCTGTTCCAGCACGGATGCTCCAGGGGCTGCAGGGGAATCTGCTCCGGCACCTGGAGCAGCTCCTCACTCCTTCTGCACTGACCTGGGTGTCTGCAGGGCTGTTTCTCTCACAAACTCTCACTCCTCTCTCTGGCTGCTGTAGCTGTTGTTTTTTCCTTTCCCTCCTACTTCTTAACTATGCTATCCCAGAGGTGATGCCACTGCCACTGATTTTCTTGGCCTTGGCCAGCAGTGGGTCCACTTTACAGCCAACTGGCATTGGCTCCTTTGGACATGAGGGAAGCTTCTGGCAGCTTCTCCCAGAAGCCATCTGCCACCAAAACCTTGCCATGCAAGCCCAATACACATTGTTTTCTCAGATTTCTAGTATCCTGCTCTTTTGTGTTAGGTATGATGATATCTAATTACCTGAAAAACTGGGGGCCTCCTGAGAAACTGCAATATTACAAACATCAAGGTCATTCTCATCTCCCTTTGAAAGAGGGCAGTTAAGAGCAATTGGTGTCAGTGACTCTGAGCTAAACTCTGCCCACTCTTCGATTTGCAGGTCAGACTTCTGCCGTCCGGACATTACCAAGGTTTTCAAATAATTTAATAAAGTGAACTGAGACGCCAGCTATTCATAGCAACCAATCACAGGCAGTCCCCTCCACACTGGGTGACAACATACTGAAACAGCCAATGAAACTAATGAAAAATACTGTATTAGTATCAAGGTCCCAGAAATCATCAATTCTCAATTCAGTGTGTTCACACAGCAAAACTGGAAGTCAGGAGGATGTTTTGACCTAAAAATGGCAGACAACAGCACCTTCTTTGCTGTAGCAAAAGTAATTCACTGCAACCAGACAACAATTAAACCATTTTACAGATCCAATTATCCTTGACTGATGGGAGATTATATTCAGCCCTGCTCATGATCCTACATTATTCTCTTTCTTATGAAAGTTTTCCCATAGCCTTTTGGGATCTTTCTCTTAACTGTTAATAGCAAGGTTTATAATAGGTTTATTTATTTTTATTCCAAGAATAAACATTAAAAAAATCTTTAAAGGCCCGGAAATTTTCCTGTGGCTATATTGATGACTATGTTATTTTGTTTAATCACACTTGTCTCTCATGAGGAGGAGCTCACAATAAAGGACTCAAATTGTGATGCAGAGCACACAACTTTGCTACAGATACTTTTAATCCCTCTGCAACTGAAGGTTACTCAAATAAGTCAAATTCTTTCATGACACTGCAAACCTGAGATAATCCGGGTAATTTTACAGCAATGAGAAAGAAGGGATATTTAGCAGGGCAAAAGGACTGAGGAAATAGAGACACATAATGTGGAAGTTGCTGCAGTAGGAGCACATCAGTGCACAAACACATGAATTTACATCTCCCACTCACAGTAGGTTCCCAGTCCTGAGCTGTCCTTGCACCCACCTGCTGCCCAGCCCTGGTGGGATTCAGACTGTGCCCTGCAGCACAGGGGGCTCCTCTCCCAAAGATCCTGCACCAGTGTCCCCACCCAATGGGAAGCAGTGGAGTTTAACCCCTGGTAACTGTCCATTATCCACTATCTTAGCTTAAAAACCAGAATCTCCTCATGCAGATTTTTTTTCTATCATATTAGCTAATCTAATGGTCAGAAGGAGATCACTCCTCAAGGGAAGCTACTGCTACTGCCTCATAAGTAGGCCACTTTTGTTTTAATTTTGATAAATTGCTAAACATTTCTGATATTAAGGACAATTAAAGACTGTGACAGTAAAAGGAAAAAAAAGATAATAAAAACTAAAACCAAGGACATCAGCACTCGATCTTGTGAGAACAAAATATTGGATTAAAGAAAGAGAAAATTCATTCAGTTACTGCAATATGAATGGTCTTAAGATGCCAAATATGAATACAAAATTCAATTTTTAATCTATCTAAAAGTGTATGTCTGCAGTCTTTGATTTAAACTCATGTCTAATGCAAATCTTATTAAATAGATGAAAATGTCTCAAAGAAAGAAAAGAGAGCAGAATCAACTGCATAACTTTCCCCCTTCTCTCCCA
Source organism: Callaeas wilsoni (assembly GCA_013398955.1). Lineage (NCBI taxonomy): Eukaryota > Metazoa > Chordata > Aves > Passeriformes > Callaeidae > Callaeas > Callaeas wilsoni. Next base: position 297,418 of record VWPU01001724.1, on the reverse strand, counting down.
TAATATCTTGATCTCTTCAGGATAGCACACAAAGGCCCTTAATGTTTTCCCTAGACCAGTTTTTGCCTATTTCTTTTTTTTTATTTTTTCATCACAATGGCTATTTTTGATAACCTTTGTGTCATATAAAGGCCAGAAAATGGGAATCTCTGCTAATGGTTCTACTTCTAGCATTTCATATTCCCTTTCAAAGTGATAGAAGCTAATTACATGCACAGAAATAAAACAAATGTGCACAAGCAGATTTTGAAAACATCCAAGTGCAATTTTCAGTTAGGAGAGCCTCTTTTCTGATGTCCATTCCAAACCATATAGTAGACTGACAACATCCACAGATTATTTTTCACATTTGCCAAAGAAAATACCTTGTAACTCCATTTGTATGCAGTTGATGCAAGACGAAAAAGATGAAGATAACAAACCCAGACAGTGTTGCCATATGTTCCAGTATAGAAGCAAATTACAGCACACTAACACCCCATCACTATCATATAAAAAGGCAGCAAAGATAAATGCGCCCTATCAAAATCTACTAAAGAATTAAAAGATGGGTAAGATAACAGTTTTAAATTAAATAAACCAATTAAGTCCCCTTTTTCCCTTCAACATTCCTATTCTTTTTTTTTTACTTATCTTCCCATTATTAATATTGTTACAGGTTCTTTCAGTTCTTCCTCTCACTATCATCAGAGATCTTAATGTAATCTTTGACCAGTAGCTTCATATTTATTTTTTCTTACAATTAAATCTTCCGGGAACTATAGCTTGAATAGTGTAAGAATATGTAAGCTTCCTATATCTGTTATATCAAAAAATCTCAACCCACCCATTAGTGGTCCTCATAGCATCAAATCATAGTGTTATATATGCTGCTCTGTCAAAATTATTATTTTTTAAAAAAAACTTGAAACCTATGACTTGTCTAGTTTAGTGTTTTAATACAAGTCTAGATTTTCTCATTTCAACTCCCTTTCTTTTTCCCATCAAAATTTATTCCCCCTTGAAAGAATTTTAGGATTAAAGTAGGCTGTGCTTTGCTTTTCTGTAGTTATTGCTATGCCTGGGTATCATTCTGTATTGAGGATATCTTTTACGAGGTTAACCTTCAGCTGAGTTCTGAACACTTAATGTACACACAGGGATGGAGCTAAAATATGACAAGGATGGAAAATCCCTGAATTCAAGGTTCTGCTTGCCAAGTATACAGATTTACTGGACTCTTCAGTTTCCCTTTTATCTTCAGAAGAAGGAATAATTACCTATGGGCTAATAATCACATTAAAAACTCCAATGGAATAGCAATCTTCAGGAGAAACGAGGAGCGCTTTGAGCAACCTGGTCTGGTGAAAGATGTCCCTGTGCATGGCAGGAGGGTTGGACCAGATGATCTTTGAAGGTCCCTTCCAACACAAACCATTCTGTGATAGAAAGGATAATTTGTAACGTGAAATGTGGACAGCTTGTCTCCAGGAATGACGGCTTTTCTACAGACAAGCTACTTCATTTGTTGCTCCTTTCACCCCCTCTTTTCTCTCTACAGCTGCCAACCAGTCACTGTTCAGAGATGCTTTTTCCAGATCCTCAGTTCCATTCTCATATATCTTCTCACAAATGTGTTCCCTATTTTCTTAATAATTTTTTTTTACATGTTGCCTCTAATAATTTGTGCTGATTCACCCTGAATTAGCATTCAAGATGAATCAGAATCTTAAGAAGTGCTGTGACTTATACAAAATTTGTCAAAAAGTGGCTTTTCTCAGGACTGCTGGTTCTTGATGATGGTGTAGGTGGGTTTCTCAGCCTAGCAAGGTGTCATTGCCACTACTTTTTTGAAGCAGACACAAGTCTAATAATACATTAGTCATTTATATGGCATTCTTCCCCCAAAATAATGATCTTAGAGCATCTGAAGGTCTGTGAACTGATCCAGTGCAGTGTGCAAAACCTGACTGGCCTGACAAAAACCAATATTCTAAGTAGGGAAGGAGGACTTCTTACAGACTGCTTAAGAAGGACAGGCTGGGAAGACAAGGAGTTAGAGTTGCCCTTTATGTGATAGAACAATCAATGCATGGATCTCTGCCTGGGGATGGATGAGGAGCCAACTGACAGCGCGTGGATGAGGATTAAAGAGAGGTAAGGGTTGGTCTGTGTTTTCTATAGGCTGCCTAACCAGGAAGCACAAGTGGATTAAACCCTCTACAGAAAAATAGAAGCATCCCCACATTTGGAGGCCCTGTTCATCGTGGGGCACTTCAACCAGCCCAATATCTGCTGAAGGGACAACACAGCAGAGGTTCCTGGAGTGCATCAGGAACTTTCTCATTCGAGTGAAGACAAAGAGGAGCAGTGATCTGCTGGATGCCACACTCACCAACAAGGAAGGACTTGTTGGGGTTGAGAAGGTCAAAGCCAGCCTGGCTTTGTGCTGCAGTGACCATGACGTAGTGGAGTTCAGAGGTCCCTCCCAACATCAAACATTCTGTGATTCTGTTAGGGCAGAAGACTCTGGCAGCATCTACAAGATCTGAGGTAGCCTAGATAATTGGATAATTATTTGCCAAAAGGATTAAAAAAAATGCTTAAAGAACTGCATAGAAACAGGTACAAGAAAGACAATGCAAGTGTACAAAAAAAGTGAAATGTACGATAGCATATAATGGGTGAAATAAATTTAGCCTCTGTATTTATTCCTCCTTTTTTCCATTTCAGCTTCCACCTTTGATTCTGATTCCAAGATGTGTTTCAATACACTAAGGAGCCTACTAAGGAGGCACACACCTTCTGAAAATGCTTACGTGTTGTTCGTTTGCTTTTACTGGCTAGATCTTTTAAATCTAAATCCTTTTAATTGAAAGTAATTGAATATTAAAAAGAAATTTGCTTTTCTGTTTCACAAAAGTATTCCCTTAATCCTTAATTGTACATGCTATCACATTCCAATCTAAGCTGTAGGACTTTTAATCATATTTACATATCCAGTAGGTTCTCTCTAATCACACAGGTAACATTTTATTGACCTATTTCAGTTTCAGCTCATTAAACACAGCTGTTCTGATGTTTAAGAAAAGAGCAGAATGTAAACAAACAACCCCCCACTCCTCTCCAATTAAGCATAAAATTCAGAAAAGCAAAATGGCTGATTTAAATTCTCTCATCTGAATTCTCTTCTTAGGTCCAACCAAGCCCTCAGTTTTTTCCTCACTATGAACTGTGCCTGCAGGATTTTCACTGAACAAAAGGGACTAAGTGTTGCCCTCAGTCTGTAGTGTGTAAGCCTCCACTGCAGCCACATTTACACAATTTCAGTCCCAGAAACAGTCTAGCAATAGACTTGGCAGCACAGAGCTGTGAGCAAACTAAATTTATCTTGCTACATCTTTTGCAGAATAAGACCTTTAAGAGCTAGTCAGGCATCCCCTCAACATGTTTTGAAAGCTTATTCTTCATTTATTCACTGCAGCGGAGTTGTCAACAGTTTTCTTAGATTATGAATTCTTCTGGGCTGAGATCAGCTAATACTGATTTGTTTGGTAATCTCAAAAAAAGGCTCTCTTTTATGTTATGTGACAGTACATATTAATAATCATAAAGTTATAGTAGCAACAGGTCAAGCACTGGCAAACCAGTGTTTTTTGAGAGTAACTGAAAATTATTTATTCTGTAAGACTTCTGAGCAAACACAATAAAGAGACACAGGACTGTTGAAAATTTTTTATCTGAGATATATATAATGAAAATGTTTTATCTATGACAAACAGCAAATCAGAAAAGAATTCTATATTCTTATCAGCAGGCTGAGATGGAAGCAGATGGAGAAATTGATAAAATGGGATAGATGGCATTTCAGCTTCTGAGCCATACTGTTGAACATTTTTGCTTTTCTGAGATTTCCAGGATATGCAGATATGTTTCTATTCAATTAAGTCTGAATTTGCCTCCAGTTACAACTCAGCACTTATTGAATTGCAAGGATCCTTATATTCAAGAGTTTATGTGCTGACTTCAGGTAAATCATGGTTCTCAGCAGCATCATCCTCACTACTGAGGTATTTTATATTTATTCTTTAAATTACTTGCTCAAAGCAATACTTGCTTTCCCAATGTGTAGTTGAATAACTAATTCTCCAACAGCTTAGCAGAATCTTTTCCATATGAAATGCCAAATCTGGTATCTGTGCTCAGCTTTCTTTTTTCACAAAACTACTGATATGTGCTTACAGACTACTCCAAAATATCCACAAAGTACAACATTATGTTAAGAAGCATTTAGATATGATAGTTTAAACTGTGCTTTTGATTCATGATATTTAAAACAAGAGATTAGCTGATTAAATCTGACAAAATAATGGCACCTGCTTCTGAATGTAGAGCTGTTATTACTGGTGGCACAGTTAAAGTTGCTTTGAGATTGGTAGCTACAGCTTGTACTGAATCCCTTGGACCTGGGCCAGCGCACATTAAAGTCAATAGAAAGGAGATTTTCTTGCATTGAAATTAATCAGAAATGAACTCATGACATTTAGAGCTAGCAAAATTGTAGGAGTTGTCTAGTTCATTTCCTAGATGCATGGTTGTTTTACCTGCAGAAGCGATGGTTGTCATAAGAACTTCTGGAATGAAGAAATAGGGATACTTTCAAAGGCACAATGTCATGTCCTTTGCTCCTAATGAAATAATCTTTAAATACTCCCTTTTATAACATCTTCCTCATATGGGGGGGTAGAAAAGATGGAAAATTTTATTTCACAGGAAAGGCATTAGCTTTATATTGTCTTTTCTTCAGAATGTACCAATGTTTTTAATTCTCAAATAAATTAAGCAAATACTATTATGCTTATTTTTGCAGATGGGGATGTTGAAACACCAGATGCAATTTCTCATAGTCACACATTAAATCCCTGGCAGTGCATGCGACAGAGTCCAGGACTGCTGATTCTCTGTGCACCACTAGACTACACTACTCTCAGTGTGACTTAAAGAGCCACCTTCAGTCTCAGAAGACAGCTTTGTAAAATATAATTTTGCAAAAGATTCTCGGCTGGGTTTCACATGAACTAGTTCTAAGTCCAATTTTTTCCACTCATCCTATTTCCCAGGTTTTTGACTTCACAATGTGTTTTGGGATTAGCTTCTGAAAGCCTTGAGTTTCAGCCAAACATGGATTATGGATCAGATAATGCTAATTACAAGTAATAATGTGGGCAATAGTACTGTAAATTGAGAAATTACCACAGAATTAATTTTGTCATTGAAAGTTGGAATGATGGTACAAGAACACAAAATCCATAACTAGAGACCGAAATATAATAAAGATTAATCTTTAAAATATTTATTTTGAATGGTGTTGGATGATAAGTAAATTTACCTACAGACCCATAACTATTCAGAAACTGAGAATAAGACTTGGGATAGATTCAGCTGCTGCTATGTTTTCTGGATGAGATTCATAGGAATAATACTTGTTTAATTTAAACACAGTGTGCAACTACTTCCCATCAAGATATGGCCTTCATGTTCAGAGAAGATTTGAAGGAAATGCACCACTTCTCAGAAGTATAGCCTTACCAGAGTTCTCAGTCTAAAAGCAACTATTTTCATTTGCTTTTGGTTTTTCGATTCTTTTGATTATTTGTTTAACAGACTAGAACCTGGAGTTCATATACTTTCCTATAAAGAAGCATCCTTTTTACTAGGCTAAAAAATTACCCATACTCTGTATTTTTTACTGGTTGTCTGTGCACAAAATGGAAGGGATTAAGCACAGGACAGATTAAGAAAGCAATGACATACGAAGGTCTGGTGTATAAACCTGTAACTGGGAAAACCTCTGCCCACATCAAGACTTTAATGGTTACGATGGACATGATAAACAAAACATCTGTTGTATGTTTAGTGTCTTACACTACAGCATTAAGAATTTACTGGAGCAGGGAGATACATAAATATATGCCATTTCTATGCTCACATCAGCTTTTTTGCTACTTTTCTCACTGTAGCAGCTCGCAGTCATGAATATCTTTATGAATGATAAGGCTGAGTTAGAGTATATGAAGAAAGGTAATTATGAAAATTTGGTGATTCACTGCACTGTTCCTGAAAATGGTAATTTCCAATCACAGAGTAGAAATTATATTAATAAAAATTTGAAAATTGGGCAAATTTTTGTGCTATGTCAAAATTTTAAAATTGACATCTGAAATAAATGTTCTCACAGAAAATGTGAGGTTCTAAGTGCTGCATCACAAATTTTAAAAAGTATTATTTTGCATAACTAGTTACATGAAAAATTAAAAACTGCTTATAGCCATTATGCAAGGAGCAAAATGTAAGTTCTAAATTAGGTGTTCAGTTATTTTCTCTAATATCATTTGATATTTGGTGACTACACGATAATAATTTCTCAGCCCTAGTTACTGTGTATTGTTTGAATTTATTACTCTGGAATCTGTTTGTCCAAATGAACATTAAAAGCAGATGATGAAGCCAGAAGGGACCACAGTGATATTCTTTATAATAGACCTTCCAAACACAAAGTGATATATTGTGTTGATTCTGATGCTAAAATAGCTGAAAACTTTCAATATTTAGAACCAACACTTCAAAAAGAAAAATTCTGATCTTTAAGTTCATTCTCCTAATTTAAAGAAAATGGTAGGCAAAATCATTACTGTGGAAATGTTTCAACCAAGATTTATACTTGTTCAAATTTGTTTCTTCATCCTTCCCCCAGACTATTATGACAATTATGGTATTTTCTAAAATCCCTGTTAAATATAATGTGATTCACTTTTCATAATTTGCAAGGAAATACTGACTAGCATAAATCTTTTAATGATGCTGTTACATATGTACTGATGCTATACTAGAGTGCTTGGTGGAAGTAAAAAATTTTGCATGTGTGCTGGATATAAAAATTGTAAATTTGAGCAAGGTTGACCAGCATGTTTAATAACCTCTTGTACATTAACATCTGAAACACTGAATAATACAACAGACAGCAATGCCTTTGTGACAAATGTTTTTTAGCTCATCTGGAATCCTAAACTACTGAAATGTTCTATTCCTGGCTCACAGGCATCATAAGTACACAGCATCACAGAATGTTTCAAACCAGCAGTCCTGGTGGATGCTTTGAAAGCATAGTAGAAATATGGTATTTCACTTCTTTTCAGTATCAGACAGACGTAATAAAGCACCAGTCAAAAAACAGCAGAGATTTTGGAGAATGGCAGGTGACCAAGGAAACTATGACAACAGTATTATAATAAATTCATCTCTCAAAGGGCTTCAGAAACTGTACAGGCACTTGGATTGTTAGTGTAGCATGTAAAATATGAAAACCCCCCCCCACATTTTCAGACCCAAACGATGGTGTATTAAGCTGGGCTCACTGCCCCGCTAATGCTGCTACACAGCTCCAGGAGCAGACTGAAGAGCAGCCAGACTGGAGTCTGAACAGAGCAGGCACCCAAATGTATACACATCCAATTTTGTACATCTACAGGCATGCACTGCTTTGGAGGTCTCACTGGAAAATTTAGACATATGACGAATGATTTCATAATTCAGTGAATGTTTTCGCAGTATTATCTTTTTAACACTGACAAAGTTTTTTCCTCTTTCAGAAATAAAAAGCTAGCAGAGAATGGCTGTAAAACAAATGGAAAACCAAACCAAAAGGAAAAAAATATCTTCATAAGGCAGTGACCAAGTTTGTACTATCTTACTGAAGAGTATATTAAAGTTAAGGGTGCAACTTTGCATTACCATCTTTAAAACCTTAAATTGCCTCAGCTAGAAACAGCACTTCACTTTTTTGCAGTCTTTTTTTTTTTATGGGAAACCATGCTGGAAAACAACCTGATTTAAAGAGTTTGAACTCAATAGTTTTAAACTCCTTTGATAAAAGAACATAGAAAAAGCCAACAAAAGAAAGAAAATCCTGCCTGGGTATCTGATGCTAACATCTCTATAATTCAGTTTCTCAGAAGACAGCAATCTACCTGATTTGTCTCTTTAAACTAAATTCAGCTGGATTTCCTCAAGTACACTTAAAGTGTTAAGTGTGACTCACTTCAATTTAGGATCTAGAGAGCAGGGAGAAATAATTGGTCTTGCAGGAAAAAAAAAAAGAGAAACTGCAATGCAGAAAATCAGCAATTATAAAATGGGAGTTTCAGCCCATGATATTCTGGACTGGAGGTCAGATAAGTATGAATGATCCCATGAATGAAAGCAGGGATGGTACCTTCTGCTTACAGCCAGGTCTGGTGAGTCTCAGATTGAACCAATTACTGTGGCATCACTCTCTGATCAAGCAAAGGAAAAGAGAAACTCTTCAGGAAACTTGTCATACAAAGATGTATGTCCATTTTACCAGGGCCATATTCACACTCACAGAAGTGGCAGCTGTATTTTAAAGAAACTAGCCCGTGATTCTGTGGCAATTGTGATTATTAAAATGTGTGCCCAGAGCCCAGGTGGTTCTCCTGGCTATGTTGCAGGCAAACAGGAGAACACTCCTGGGTAGGACATCAGCATGGAAGACAAACTGTCCATGGAGCTGCTTTCTAGTGGCTTCAGAGCAGGACTCTTTTGTTGTGGGCAGTGCTGGCCACAATGACTGTTGCTAAGCTGCTGGAAAACTCCCTCATAACCTTTCTTCTACTTGCTTTGAACTTCTGAGAAAACTGAAATGGAAGTGGTCCAGCTATTTCCTAGAAAAGGCTCAGAAAAATATGTTTGGGACAATGATTAAAAAATCAATAGATCTTGATTTCAAAATCCTATAAGAAAGTTTCTGCTTGGGAACAGAACTTAAAGAGAATGTTTTTACATCAAGCAAGGCCTTTTGTAGACTCAAAAAAATCACTAAATGTTTCAAAACCAGCTCAGGTAAAATTTCTGCAGATCCTGTCCTTTCTGAGCACGCACAAGTGTGTCAGCTGATGAGACAGAAATGTGCACTTTCTTATCACAACTGTACAGCACACGTATCTGCATGAGATAACAGAGGGACAAGTGACAATATCGGACTTTGGAAGTACTTGCTCTTTCCAAGATCACGTAATCCAAGATAGTTGAATTTCACCATTCCTTGTCTGCTCGGAGCACTTGTGTGCTATAGACTCTCCAGCCCCCCGCTAGCAGGAGGGCCCACAGACCTTACAGAGCAGTCTACAGCCACAGCCCATCCACTCTGCTGTTTTCTCACGTGAAGGAAAGTCTGTTAATGAAGCTGCTCTTTGCAAAGTTGCAGATGAAGCACATAAACAGAAATATTTCGGTGTCATTCCCCCCCACCTCGGTTTTTTTTTTTTGATTTTCAATAAAATATATGGAAACTAATACTAAAAGTTTATAATTAAAACTGAAAATTGAAGATGGGTTCCAGAGTCTTAAACCCACCACCCAAAAATGAACACCACCAAATTGCAGTGTAAGAATGCAGGTCTTCAGAGCTACATTCAGCAAGAGCAACTTAAATCAAGTTCAAACCACGCCACTTGGCCATTTCTTCCTGGAAGTCCTTGCATCAAGCACTTTGCAAAAGAAGCAAAAACATCCCATAGCCACAAGACTCTTCTACAAAGCTCTGACCCATGCCAGGATATACAAAGGTCTGTCCTCTGTACTCAAGGAAGTAAGAGCGTAAGTAAAAGATACTCATATTCACATAACAAAAATACAATATCACAGTCTATATGAACAAAAGACCCAAACCAAAATCACACAAGAAACCTGAATTTTAATGTGTTTGCATTTTCAGGACTATGTTTCTATCATCTTAACAGCATTATTTAACTGTCTCTCTTTCTTTGTGTGTCTTCATGTGTTAAAATATATTATCTAGGCCAAACTTTTGTTCAGAGTCCACATGTATAATAAGATTCAGGAAGACAATTACCACATGGCAATTTTTTCATACCTGAGGTTTATTTCAATATACATTTCACACTGATATGATCACAGAAAAAACAATCTACTTGTAAAAATCCTAGTTTTCCTCAAAGCTCAAATGGAATGCAGAGTAAGATTAACATTTTAGTTATGGGTTTTGATTACTTGGTGGCATAACGATGATGCTGTAAATTAATTAATATATATAGAGAAAGATGCAAATAACATTAGTCTGAGCAAGGACACAAGTTTTCAAGGTACCTAGAAGACCTGAAGTGTCTCTGAAGGGACCTGAATATGGAGTCACAAAAGCAAAAGAGCTGTATATTCCTATGCACAGTAACTGGACAACTTAATCCCTTGGATGTGTATACTAAAACTGGCAACTCAGGTTTAAACAGATCTAAAGTAATTTAAACTACCACAGCACTATAGAGTAGCTGAAACAGGTAAATAAAATTAAAAAGCAGATCATGGATTATAACTCTGGAGAGTCCATCTGATAGTAAGCACAACAGCTAAATAGAAAGGTTTTACTGATCCTATTACCTGGTATCCACAAAAGGTGATCTGACCTGTGAGTAGAAATGCTGTTAATTTATCTCATTCAGCAATATGCTTAGCAGCTACGTAGCAGCAAACATTCAACAGTATAAGTGTAGTTAGCAAATTTAGTATATAAGTAGCTCCAGCCATCAATTATTTTAATTCTTAATGCTATTCCAGCTTTTTTTTCTGCTATTGAAGAAATATATGGCTGAAATAGTGATTTCACAGTACAGTTAGCTAATAAAATTGTCTTCTGGATATTGTATTTACTTCTCAGCTGGATAGGTGTAAAAGTATACAGTTGTTAAAACAGTTTCCAAAGCATTAAAGAGACCATCTTCTTTGAGCTGCAGCAATAATATTTGTGGTTAATTTGGATTTAGAAGGTTATAGAAAGAATTGTAGTTTATATTTTTGCAGAATTTAGGAAAATCACTATGAAGAAAATAAAAATACCAAATGCTTTGGACAAAAAAAGGTGTTTTCTTGCCATCTTATCTAGGCACATGGAAAAGAGCTACCCCAAGTGCAGCAGAACTTGTGGTCATTGGCACATTTACTTGCTTTTGAAAGCCGATCAGAATTTCAATGAAAGCTTCATAGGTCTTTTCTGTAACAAAAGTTACTGGGAAAACTGTCTTAGGCAAAATGTAATATTCTCAAACCCACACCACTTGTACTTACCATGTAGTGTAAGAGCATGCTTCAGGCAAGGTCTGAGACTGAATTCACCAGCCAGCCATTTTCTTGCCTTCAGAAATGCTCTAAATGACTTCTCCGAGGCAGCTCAGGTGTTACTGCTCTAAGTGGGAGCTTTAGATACATCTTGTGCTTTTGAGTATTGTTAATGTTGTAACCCTCAGGAACAATACTTAAGAACAGGTTAGGAGGTCTCCAGCTGTTCAGGAGCCTCCAGCCATGCCACTGCAGTCCCAGCCAGCCTGGGCAGGCTACACTGCACACCGATCAGACTCACTAAAGCCTCCCTCCTTCTATTCCAGTGCTCCTGACCCTCTTCTGTGTACACATGAAACGGGGAGCCCAGCACCATGGCATCCACTACCACATTTCCTCTGGGAGAAAGCTCTCCTGGGAACCACTGACTGCCACTCAGCTGCTGTGCAGCTCAGCAGCTCTGGCAAGGGCACTTACCCTGAGGAAACACCACTGCTGCAGGTGCCCGCTTCCAATCTTTCTCCCATCAGCACCACTGCCTCCCATGAGCGCTGGAAATGGTTCTAGAAATATCTTGAGAAGCTGGACTGGGAGCCAGTCTTGGGCTCCTGACCCTGGAACACCCAAGCCCATCAAAGAACTACTGCAAACCCAGCTGGCAGGTAGAAGAGAGAAAAAGCTTTCATAGTTGCTTCTTCCAACTACTGTGTACTGAAGGAGATTAAACGGGCAAACACTTCTTCCTACACAATGCAATGGGTGTAGAAATAACTCGAAAGACTGCCTGCAGTCCAGGGCAGTAATGCAGACCAGATGTAGACAAGGCCATTGATTCTCATGCTAGGAAATTTAATTATTATTAAATAAAAAGGTAGAGGCAAATTAATTCTATGCAAAGGGAGGTTGAAAAGATTAGAACTGTTTTAAATGGGGCTTGTTTTACAGATGGATATACAGAAAATAAAATGAACATGGTTATCTTCTGCACATTTAAATAGGAAATCTAAAGCCAGTGAATTTAAGCAACGGAAATAAATTTTTCTGTAAGACCTGATTAACTCAGCACCACAGAGTATCACCAAGACTTACCAGGATTTAAAACAGGTTTAATAATTTATAAGTTTAATGAATATTTGTGATAATAACTGAAGGAAAAACGTCCTTCAGATTGAGGTCCTATCACAAGCTCATGAAGGTTAAGAGGAGACTTCCTCTAATTCAAATTAAACTTTAATTGCCACTTCTGGGCTTCCTGTGCTTCTCTGTGAAGCACCTGACATTGTTAGTGTTGATCAGCATCAGGAGTGCCTATGCTGATAACACAGCATTCTGCAAAGCAAGACCACTAACCTAAACCGTCCACAGATTTCTGTACAAGTGCTGTGATTTCTACTGCAAGAAATAGCCACTAAGAAAATGGTGTGTGTGTGCATGTGTGCATGTATTTTTGTTAACTCTGTGATTTGGCAGCATGTTGTGGATTGCCCGCATCACTCTTTTGCTGATGGACTCTCCCTTCCAGGCTGCAAAAAGGATATTCACCAGTATCGCCCTACCAGTCACAGCAAATGGGAAAAACAGAAAGGCAGCATGCAGGGAGACAGGATGCATCCCTGCAAATAAAACGAAAGACAGAACTGTGGGCCTGAGTTTCTTCGATATGCTGTTGTCAGATTGTCCCAAATGATTATCTTTAACAGCAACGGTGCAGTGGAAATCATCCTTTAATTTTCAGAATAAATTAGACAAACCAGGACATGCAGTTTAGAGGGTTCTATAGCTGAGTATTTGTTGTGTATGCAATTTTGAAATAATCACATTTAAGTTGCTCCCTGATGGCTGTCTTTTGTGAATGACAGAAATCATATTCCAGAATCTTTTTCTTCAAACAAAATTTATATATAATATTTCAGTCACTGGAGATTGGCTACTTGTATTCATATGACAACATGAATGCACATTATTCAGTGGAATTCCTACCTCAGCAAAGGGAAGACTCACCCCAAATTCCTCCTACCATTTCAGTAGATTAGCACTATTCTTTTCACTTCCTATTATAAAAGATATATTATAAAATATTTCTTTATTGATACTTCATTTCACTAAGATGTTCTAATGTACTTTACCTTTCAGTATTCAATGAGACTGAAAATCTATTCTGTTTTATTAATTTCTAGTAAAATACATAAAACACTCAGATTCCCAGATAAATAGTGTAACAAAACTACAAAAAATAATATTATTAGTACCAATCAAATGCTTCCAAAGCCACTTTATAGTTATGACAACTAACAAATTCACAAACCACTTGCACTAAGAAGTTTGTGTGTGACTGTTTATTTTCTCCTTTACAATGTTTTTCCAAAATCAGAATTTTAAAGATTAAAATAATTTCTCCTAAGGACAAATCAAGAAATTAGCAAGTCCCAATATATATTAGTATTTATATTTTTGAAACAGCTCAATAGAAGCGATGTTCATGGTTCCAGGATNACTGCAGCCACCATTTTATTGGACTGCTACCAACACCCTGACTGACAGGGTGTCAGGTTGTATCCTGACTCTGTCAGTGGTTTCTTTTTTGTACTATTGCATTTATTTTAGTTTTTCCTATTAAATTGTACTTCTGACTTGGAGTTTCTCACTGGTTTTGCTTTCAAACCAGCACAATTAGTATTTATATTTTTGAAACAGCTCAATAGAAGCGATGTTCATGGTTCCAGGATGTCAGATCTAGCTTGTTTTTTTTTCCCCCTTAGTGACAGTTTTACTTCCTCATAAATAAATAAATTTTATTACTTAAATACACGCAAAACACACATCGCGTATTGACTCTAATCTGCAAGTTGAAAAAGAATGTCCCTTTCTTGGGAAAGCGGGGCTCATGCATCTTAGGGTACTTTTAGCCAAACGTTTTACAAGCAAGCCATTTGAGTTTGATTTATTACATACTGAACTGCTTTACAGGAGCTGAGCAGGAACTCCAGAGACAGCCACTAATCTATTAGTGTACACACACATCTTCTCCCACAAACTTTTACGCAATTAGGCCAGGCTATAACTTTAAATATAAGTGCTCATTATCTTAGCTACACAAATCTTTAGTTAATTTTCATACGCTATTACGGAATATGGGTCAACCTCATTATTTCCTGTCTACTGAGTATAATTCCTCTTCCTGTTCATAAAAGCTGAATGTCATAACCTATGAATTAAAATACTTGCCTTGTATCCCAGTTTTTATTATTATTACTACTTATGCAAGTTCCACTAGAAACAGGACTTTTTGTTCTTTGCCTACAAGTTCAAAGCCCAAGGTGAAAATTCACACTAAAAATTAAATGTGATTAAACTGGAGCCTAGCAGAGGCACAAACCCAACGTGAAGAGTTCAACTCATTAAAAAAACATCAGGCAGGCAGGTGCTCAGCAGTTCTGGTGTGACTGAGTCACACAGCAGATGGGGGTGAGTGGCAAGGGGCAGATCTTAGCTGGTGTGTATTGCCCGAGCTCTGCAACAGAGCTCTCACAGTTCACATGAGAAGAGACATGCCCTTGACTAGTAAACACAAAAAAGCAGATACACATCCATGCATGTGACTTAAAAGCAATGGTAAGAGGTACAATACTGTGACATGAGGCACAAAATTCCACCACAACATCTTAATATTTCATGAGGTAACTCAGTTTGCTAACTCAAATGCCAGACTTTTTGATTTCTGCTTTTTAATTCTTTTTTTCATGTAGATTTTAATTAATAACTCCTTGTTTGGCTAGAAAAAGTAAAGACTTTAGGATATAAATGCATTAAAACCAGTGTCACTCCTCTGTTTTTACAAAGTTTTATTAATTATCAGAAGAAAACCAGTGTTTTCTACACACTGATGTGCAAGAATATTCCACGAAGCTCTGGTACCCTTTTAGTGGAGTGTACGGGTGTGTGCAGGCATTTACAAAATGAGCCTTTTAACTCCTTTCCGAAGTAAGACCTAAATTTAAAAGCTAATTTTCTGCAGTTTTAGGGCCAAATACACATTTTCCTCCATTTTCATAGAGCTCTGTCAGCTATAACAATCCTTTATACTCTCTGAGAGGGCTCTTGATTTTAAGCTTTTGTCATCCTGGTAACAGCATGCAAGCTTCATCTTCCCAAAGTCCAAATACTTGGGATACTAAGTGCCATATCCTGTGAATTTCCTGGGCTCCCGGTGTTAGACAAGGGGACACATGGACACGGAATACTGGTCCTGTGAGGGGTATGTTGTGTACAGGGACAGGGATGCAGCTGTAGCTGGTCACAGACATTGGCCACGAGGACTCCCGGCAGCACAGGGCTGTGTGTGACTGAACCGTGGCTGCAGAGCATCTCTGCAGGCTCTCCCTGTGCTGGGCTCTTGAGTTTCCCAGACCCAGCAGTCGGGTGGGTTTCCCATGTGAGCACGGTGGGGCTGAGCTGAGAGAGTCTCAGAGAGGGGCTGTGGGGCAATGGGAGCTGAGGGTTAGTAAATGTGTGGCAATTTAGATGTGCTGTGAGACTCAGCACATCTAAAGTGGTTCACAGAGGAGAAATCCATGCCCAGCCTGGGCTGTGCTGTTCTAATTGGAGTCGCAGGGTGTCTGACAGCCAGAGCCTCCTGCAGCTAATGGGACTTGTAGCTGAAATATGATGATTCAACTGTGAAATTTCATCACTGAGTATGATCCTGCACCATACCAGTCCAAATGACAAACTCTGAAAAGCGAGTAAAAGTCTTGGAATTTGTCAAGTTTTCTTCTCAATAGGGTAAATTGGCACTGCTCCTGGTCACAGTAAGCCAGAGCACTCTGGTCAGTATGATCTAAAAGCAGACACTGCTCATGGCCACATAATGAGCCAGTGGCTGCTGTCAGATTGAACCGATCTGCAGCAATTTTTATTTGTGCAATGATCCTGTCCTACAAATTCTTAATATTACAAGGATGAACACAAACCCAGACTAATTGTGAGCATGGTGTTATACAGCATTGGGCCCACTGTTTGTACTAACTGAACCTCTTCTCACTGACTTACTGTGCTTCTTAATTAACATGACCTTGTAGGTCATTATTTTCATTTAAGGGAAATGCTTAATGAGCACTCTACTTAGTCGTTCAAAAATAATTGGAACCACTTAAAAGCACAAGAGTCCTCAAGAAGTACCTGCCCTGCCGTGCCCCACAGGCCTGAAACAATAATACCTTTCCTGCAGGACCAGGGATTTTTTTTACTCTGACAAGAGAACGGAAGACAGTTTGAAACCTTGGATATTATCTGTGGGGGCTAATTCCTCCCACTCAAATCATGTTAAGGAAGCATCACTTAATCAAAGGCTGAGAGGTCCAAAGTCTCTCTGCCCACTCCCCTTACCTTTCAAGTTACTCTTCTAGACACTGTTTAGGTTATTTTATTGGCAAAGAGCAGAATCATGATGTCGCTACATTCAGTCAAGAAAGCCTTTGTCACCCTGGCATCCACAGGGAGTGAGTTTTATTTTCCCTACCAAACCTCCAAAAAGCCCCACCAGCCCAGGTGTGGGATCCGCGGGGCTGGCCTGACACCGCCTCTGACAACCTGCAGTGTCTGGAGCTTCCATAGCAATGCTGCTCTGCATGCCCAGCTCATTTTTCCCTGCCTGACTCACACACTGCCTCAGCAATCCTCAGTCTATATTTTTACTTCCATACTGCTTCCAGCTGCTGCACATATTTGCTGCCCTTCCTGGAAGCTGCTGGCCCTTATCACAAAAGGCCCACACAATTATTAAGAAGGATGCTGTTGTGCCTTTCCAACTCATTTAGCCCTCAGTATGAGGAATCCCAAGGCCAGAGGTCTACCCTAAGTGATTTCTTTCTTGGGAGCTCTTCACAGTCACAAGCATAGCCAGCCATGTGCAATGCACACAGTGGACACAGCAAGGCCAGGTGTGGGGTGTGCCTGTGGGCAAGGACTGGCCAGTGTGGTTTTACTCTGTGATATTTCAGTTGCAGTGAGGTAAATCTCACCCTTTCATTCATAACCTGTGCTCGTTTTGTCCATATTATGCAATTTTGTACGGAAGTCCATGTCTTGTTTCTCACATTAAACCTCAGCAACTGCCTGTGCACACACAAGCAGGAATACCCTGCATCCCTTCACCACAGCTGAGAACAGCAAGGGGAGTCAGGAGAGGGCAGCTCTGACTGGGGTGGAAGGGCTGTAATAAATCACTGCTTCCTTTTTTCCTACCCAAGCCATTTATTCTGTCACTAACTATACTCTGTTCTTCAGGTACCCCACCTAAACCAGCCCATCATTGTTCACATCTCTGACCCCAGCTCTGCTCCTTCTGCTGCTCCTAAAATTCTTGCTGAAGAGGACAGAGAATGCAACAAGTCACAATCTTGGCTTCCTCTGAGAACAGCAGTCTTACCTGAAACTGCACCTCCCAAGTGAATAAAGGACAGAAAAGGGTGATACTCCTCACTCAGAGCAGAATTTCCCCCTCCCAGAAAAGGCTCAGGTTCAGACATACCAATTCAATGGCAAGAAATTTAAATTTTCCAGTTTGTAACAGCATTGGCATCCATCCCCTCTATGTGCCTGTGTTGATCACCAGAGTTGTCTCAGCTACAAGATTCAAACAATGTGTTTTGATCTCTCTCAATTCCAACATCCTGCTACGGCCAAGAGATCAAAATGTTTTTTTCCATATATAATGCATTCGGACTTCACATCCCCATGAATCAGAGATGATGCCATGCTAATAGCCTCTGTTGGAACTGTAAGATTGAAATCAGACAGTCTGTGGGAGGAAAGGTTGCAGGGTCAAGCATATTACTCTCAAATGCTTCCAAAATGGCTCTGCCAGGTGAATTATTGCAAGCTATTATGGTACCTGTCTCCTCTGTTCAGTTAGATTGAGTGCAAAGCCTCATTTAAATTATAGATTTGAACAGCACAATAGTTACAGACTCTACATAGAATTAATGACATAACACAGTGCTTAAGTAAATGAGTTATGTTCATGTACAAAAAGAAAAGAAATAAGGAATCATCTAAGAATTGAGCTACTCAGTACTCTGAATAAACAGATACTTCTCTTCTGGGTGTTCTACTAGTGTGTACTTTCACCAGTTGAAAACCAGGCAGTACACACAATTCAACACTTATTTGAATCCTTAATAGAAGTATACTGCAGCCAGTCTGACAAAGTGAAACAAACCTGATAATTGCTTCCTGATAGCCTATTAAAAAATAAACATGAGATTGTAAAGGAACCGTCTGGTACAGCATAAACAACAGCTCTGACCAATTAAAAATGTATATTACCAAGACACAGACTTTCATGTAGTGGAATGACTTAGTAGGTTTCTATCAAAGTCTGTCTCACTAGACATCTGATCAGAGACAGAGATCTGATGAAGCTAGACAGAAAAATATGAGTATCCAATGCCAAGACAGACCTTATAAACATCAAGAACAACAAATATTAATTAGATGTCCATTATGAAATTTCAGCATTTTGCAGCCTTATACAGGTTGAACTTCAATACTGTACATACCAATTTGCATTTCTCACATCATCTTTTTCGCTTGCACTCTTTTGATGATATCCCTAACTTTCAGATTTTTCCCAAATGTCTTTCCAGCTAGACAGTAAGGAAGACATCAGATAAGAGAGAGAGAATGTGGATTATATATTCCAAGGTACATATTTTAAGGTAGCAGCTGACTTTGCTCTGTAGCTCAGCATTTCCATCTGCTGACATACTTCTCTTAAAAAATATTATGAACTGAAAGAATAGCAAAACCCCATCATGACAAAAGAACTAATTCTGATCTTGCCTTCAGCTTGACCTTGACTTCAGTGCAAGGTACCCAAACCCTCTGGTCATTTCATGCCCTCCAGCCTCACTAAGCTGAGCTCTTGGTGGTGGTATTGCCTTGCTCTGCATTCTTGGCAAACAGTCAGACAGGATTCTGCTTCCCTTCCTCACTCAGACACACTCTCAGAGGTGACATGAGCCTCCTGCAAGGTACTGGGTTTCTAGATGGCAGATAATTATTGACGTTTCACTGAGATCTGGGTGGGGAAAGTTACTAATGTAGCACAGGAGTGATGCGAGGCTGTCTGAAGGGCAAAGAGATGAGATCGAATTTTACGGCTATAAAAGATCAGAGGCTTTGGAAGAATTTTTCCTTTTCAGGGGTAACCAGAACCATACATTAACTAGCATTACTAGCATCACTTTCTTTTGGAAGAAAACCAGTCCCTTGCTTTTTTTATAAGCTAATGCAATTCTAAAGTTTTTAAAGAATTAATGTAACCTTCCCTAAAATCTAACAGCTCCATGGAAAGGACTATGGACCATAGCTAATCAGCACAGGTTTCCAAATCTAGAATACAAAATATGCGATAGAGAAGCAGCTTCCAGCGAAGCTGGATTCACTGACAGATGTAAATATCTTTAACCAGGAAGTATCTAACTGATGGGTTTGGAGAACATGGGATAGGGGTGACCAGGGATTGGGATAGGGGGATAGTGGGTAGAGATGCCCAAGGGATCTGACTCTCATAAATATTTTTGCAACCCTTTCTGGGTATTTATAGCACAAAAAGGTGGATCAAATAAGTTTCTCCGTAATTTTGGAAGTTTCATAATAATGATTTTATTTTTGGCTATCTAACCTCAATAGATAAAGGGTTGCATAACTGGCTCCCTTTCTCCATTTCAGTAGCTGGTGTGTTTTATATTAGTGCTTCTGATGTGGCTTTGTTAAAGCTGTAAATATGGAGATAGAGGCACACTTTTCTGGAGCTATATTTATTAAATCTCAACTGAGACTTTCTCAAATGATCAAGTGCAACTCAGGAGCTGGGGAGACATGACCCTGCTAGAGCCGGAAGGCAGTAGGGAGACTTGGGAAATGGGAGAAGTCCCAGATGCACCCAATTAAAATCCACCCACCTCTCTGAAGGGAAAGCTGACACGAACTTGTCTCTGAAGGGAATTATTCTCCCTTGGGATCCTGCATCCTCAATTCTAGGACTTCCAGGCTGAAAAAATAAATGCTTGCCTGCCAATAGAACTGAGACTTGCTGAGAACTCTGCAAATGTTACTAATTTTGCCTTGTCAAAATGGGTACTTCAGAATAACATGAAAGTTGTCCAGCTCACATCAGTCAGACTATCGATGAGTAATGACAGCCTGGAGGAGTAAAACCTGAAGATTAAGAACCTAGTACTGCTTGATGATTTTTCTTTTCTTCTCTTACAGTTTCTAAACTGACATTGACTTCAAAAGGCATTAAAATCCCCCCAAACAAACCCAACCAGAACAGAATTTTATTTTGTACTTACATATTTACATACTAAGTTTTTGCTTTACACACTTGCAAAATATAATCTCACTTAGGATATTTCATTTGCTTCCTTATATTGTCACTTTTTTTTCTATGCAAGACTGAAAATGCAAGCAATTGGCATATGAAGACAAAATAATAGTGAGGGTACCTCAGTTTTATGACAAACTGCAAATAAGTGTTTTGAAAAATACTGTGCCTCCCAGTGGCACCAGAAAGATGGGACACACAGTACCCGAGAAGGTGCTCCTCAATTGCTAGAACATCGTTTTAGTAATGCTTTGAATCTCTGACAGGCGGACTAGAAGTTTGAAGAATTTAATATTATCTTTCAACACAGTTGCTGCTGTGGAAGTTTTGTTAGATGCTGAAGAAAAACTACTTTCCTTTGACCATAACTCAGCTGTAAATTAACTCAAAGACTATGATCTTCCTTTCAAATTACCTTGCAATATTTAGTCATTGCTCTTCACAATGAGAATTTTTCCTTGTCTTTAAAATGAGCAAAATTTGCTCCCACCTTAGAGGAAATGCTGTTAGAAAATTAATTTTCTTTCAAAGAACTTGGACATGTTAAAATACACGCATAAATATTTGTTAATGGTGTTATTTAACATGTTAAATCCCAATTTAAGTGGGAACTGAAAGCTAGTAGAACTTAAATTTGAAGGAAGACTATGGGTAAAGAAGTGGGCGGAGCAGGTGATAGCACAAAGCAATGTTACTGATAGCTTAAGACAGCTGATACATCCCATTTTAAAATAAACTGTAATTGCTTAAAGATTTTGTAAATCTTTAACCACTTACCATAAAACTTATGTGCTGGGTATCTGCCATACTAAATGAGACCAGGAATTCTTTGTAATAAACTCATGCAATTAACACATACATTGATTCACACAAAAAGAATTGGACTAGAGTGGGTAATGCTGCCTAAATTTTGGTGTTTCCCCATCCCTGGGTGTTTAATGCTGAAAAAACCTCTTTATTGTTTGAATGCATTTATCTGGGGCACAATTGTGAATTCAAGAGCTGTAGAAGTTTATTAAGAGATTTCAGAGACACATCTTCCGCCTGAATCCTACAAGGAACTGAAATTAATGTTGGGATATGTGGTGTGCAGAACCTGCACTGGGATTTCACTTCAAATAGACAGCACAGAGCCCAGGGTGCAGCCTGGAGAACGGAATGAGGCTTAGAAGCAATTATGAATTTTGTGAAGGGGTAGAGTCCATTGAGTTTAAAGAAAACTGGCTTGTGCAAACTGGCTTCTCAGAGTACAGTCTCCCAAGGAGTGTGTGGGGTTGCAGCAGGCATCCGGCTGCCTTGGTGCCTGTGGACTTAGGAACGTGCTGGGAGCTCCCATCCAACACCACGAATCCTGAGACAGCTCTCAGCACCTTAGAAATAAGGTGCTCCCTCAATGTGAAAATGAAATAGATACTTTTCCCTTAGAATTAGAATTACTGGAAAGTTATTCTTTGTAGTCTTTCTAAAGACTTCTAATTTTCTTTAAAGTCACAATAAATAATGGAAAAAATACATTTCTAGATTATAGGATAGCACAGCACTGCAAAGAGACTCCAAATATCTGATAATTACAAAGCATTAAACAGGCACAATGAAAACAGGAGTGGCCTTTCTAAACGCTGGGCACATGCCATAAGAGGCAGTTTTATTTGCCTCGAGAGGCATAGAGAACCATAGAATCATACAATTTCCAACTTTGCAATAAGTTGGAAAAGACCTTTAAAATTATCAGGTCCAAGCATTACCCCTGCACCGCCAAGTCCGCCACTAAACTGTGTCTCTAAGAGCCACATCTATATGTCTTTTAAATAACTTCAGGGATACCTCTCAAAAATTAGTATGTAAAAAAAAATACAAAAAGGAGAGAAGAAAGCAATATGAGAAGGCTCTAAACACTTGAAGAATAATTTATGGAAAACTTGGCTTTCTTTTAAATGCATAAATTTTACATCATTCTCTAACGCCTATAGACTGGTTTTCTCCTTTTTTATTTGGTTTTATAAAACTTATTTCTTATTGTTCGTATAAATAGAATTGTACAAAAGGAACATGCGAGCAGCGAGGAAGACACAGTTCATACCACACAGATGCTAAAATTGTCTCAGCTGTATCAAAAAGAAAAAGCTCTTTTTCAAGAGCATGGTGCTACAGAGTGCCTGAGAACTTGCACTGCTGACCTCCTGCACCTACAATTCTGTCTCCTGGAAGATGGAAATGGATTTTCTTTTCTTAAATGTATGAAGTACTAGAGTGCTGTTTGTTCTCTAGCTTGTAAGATTTACTAGAGCAAAAGAAATGAGAGCTTTAGTCAAATGGGAAGGCAGGTGTCCCTCATGAGATTACAAAATCAATCAGCTCTTGTTTACTGTACAGCGACAGAGTCTCCTGCTGTGGCTAAGTTGCAGAGACTGTTAAAACACTGAACAACATTACCATAAACCTTATCTAGTTTGCTGAGTGAATTTGGTTGTCCCCTGACACACAAGCAGCTTTCTCATTGCCAAATAGTTGAGCCATCAATATTTCAGTCTGGGGTGAGAAAGGCGTATAGGAGATGATGGGAAGAAGTCCAGAAAGGCAAATGTGGATCCTCCCAGCAGAGCACTGCTTTCCTCAAGTCTTTAAAATTCATGCCTTGGAGTCTGGAGGAATGAGGACCCAACACAGACAAGGAGCTACTGATGTCCGTCAGACATTCTACTCTCTTTGCAGCCAGTTCTGAATAAATCCCGATTTTTAGGGAGGAACTGGAGTACTGAAGATGTTTTAATGGATGGAGAGCTCTTTCACACTTACCACTTCAGCCTGTGTGCTGAAATGGGTGGGATTTGAGTACACTGGTGTGCCTTTCTCTGTGCCATAAATACTCTGGGATTCAAGCTGAGTCTCATGTCTCTTTCATAATCTCAGCAGAAATTATCACTGGGTCAGGAGTGCCTGAAAAAATCATGTGTCCTTTAAAAAATCATCAGGACCAACTTTTGCACTGAGATTAAAAATCCCTCACTGACCTATTTTATATGGCAAGAGTGGAGACTCCAGACTTACAGGTTTGTAAGGCTGCACAGCCAAACAGCTCTACAGCAACTCTAATCAAGGTTCATGTACTTCATAATACACTTATTTTTCTTCACCCGCTTTTAAACTCAAATTTAGCCAAAAATTCCACAGAGCATTTTTCTTGATTTAATTTTTACTGTTTGGAACAGTAAATCAGTAATATTTCCTCAAAGATAAGATTTTTTCCGAGGAAAGATGGCTTCTATTGCTCGGTGGATTAGCTAATAATGCAGAAACTTTGGCATGTATCACTCAGGGAAAATTTTAATTCTTATTTGCTCTCTTAACTGTGGTTTTAGTCTCCTAAGTGACAAGTTCAGACAACTTATAACCATTATCCTTTGTGAAGTGTATTAATAAAGACTGCAGAACATGATACAGCAAGTCTACCAAAGCACAACAGTAATGCTTGTAATGCATTTACTTAAATGTTTTTTTTCTCTACTATTGACAACATGGCACACTACCTAGTGCTAACAATCACAGTGAGGAACTAGACAGGATTTGTTTTCCATTTCCAGTTATTTATTTCTCAAGGAAGACTCTACCCTCAGTGTTTTTAACAAATACACAATTTTTTTAAACACACCAAATTCTTCACTGGAAGTCCACCATACGTGCTTTTCAGAGAGAAATCTTTCTGGTTTTGATGTCTGCTTAAACCAGAGCTGTTTATTATGCCAGGAGAATTCTCTTTTATTGAGATGTGTGACTAACCTAGAAGCATTGGTTATGAAATATCCCATATGCCTAGGCATGGAGAGCTATGTCCATAAAGCAGGATTTGAGCAAACATGTAGTTCAGGGCTACAGAATCTGATATTGTGCATACAGTGCTTAGAGCAGAATGCACAATGTGGTTTAAACACCTGGCATTGTCAATATCTCTGTACTCAATGTTCACTGAGCATTCCAAGGTGCTTTGCCCCAGAGAGAAAATTCAAGCAGCAGGAGCTACCAGCTGTCTGCCTTCTCTGTGCAGCTCAGGACAGTAGATCCATAACAGTATCTGAAAAACTGAATGTGCATACAGAATTAAACTAGCTCATTTTAAAAAATTATGCCATTTCCAATTAAACATAAAAAACTTTAAACCCACTAATTTTCAATCCCACAGCAAAAGGTAAATTATAATACATTTTCTATAAAATCAGCATTTTCAACAATAAGATCGAGAACAAAAAATAAGCTATTTAGAGTATTGCCTTGGTTTTATAAACCAAAAATAACTATTTTTTAACTTTTACAAAAAAAAAAAGGAATACAATTTTTTTTTCTGCTTTTTTTAATCCAAAAGAAAGCTTTTCCAGTACAATTGGACAAATAGGTTGATCTTTTGCCATACATAAACATAACTATTCTGTATCTATTTAGATATTATTTTATAAGTATATTTTTTTCCTTCAATAGTCTGAATCTCTACATTCTGAAATAATCTACTGAAAAGTTATAAAGTTCTTTTTCCTACCTTGCAGACTGCAGATTTCAAATTTCGAAATCTAAAATGAGCACTAGAAGAATCACAGTGGAAAGTCTGCTTTAATTTTTTTCTGAACTGGACTAAGTCCTTCAATGTTTTTGCTCTAAATTTTCTTCTTGAAACTATTAAAAAAGAAGACAGGAGGTCTTTTTAGCTAATAAACTGTCCTTTACACAGTTGCTGTCCATCATCTTCCCTAGCACTACTGGATCCTGGCCTTTTCTCCAGGATTTCCATGACTTGATTAGATTTGGGGTTCTGAGACTGCAGAGGAAAAGGACATCTATCACCTCCAGACAGCCTGTGTAACATGTATTTTAATGTTAACAAAGCTGACTGTGGAAATGCTATCCATAGCTCAGCAGCAGCTATGCAGAGGAATTAGATTAATTCTTTAGACAGAGGAACCAGAAAGAGTGGTAAATAAGAGAAAACTAATTTTAAGAATAATGCTGCTTTCCTTATTTTAAAACCATTGACAGTACTAGGATTTAAAAAAACTTTCTAATTTTTCTCTATTGTCTATTATTACAGAATGCATTTTTTCTCACCTAAGTTAAAGAACATGGAAGGAATTGTGAAGGGCTACCTTATACTCATGAATGCTTCTTTGATGAAGATGAAATCTAAAGGAGGAGTGTAAGAAGTTAAGATTCTAAATACTAAAAATATTCAAAGAAGCCTAGGGATTATTTATAAACCCTATGAAATCAACTGGAAAGACTACAAATATATTACGTATACTTTTTTCCTGAAATCTAGTAGCGAGAAACTGTATTTGCCACATGAAATCACTGTGGTGATTGTCCTGATCATTATTAGTAACAATTTTGGTATGAATTAGTGGCTTTATATTAGGGGCTAATGAGATACAAATTATATCCTTGTAATGCCCATGTTCATGACTGAAATAAATTGTTCAATGAAGTTTGTGTTTCTTACAGTGTTAAAACCTAGTGGAAAAAATTTAGAGCCATTCCAAGTATTGGATGACCATGCAGTATGAAGTATCAACTGCCCCAGAGGTCAGTTAGAACAAGCTGGCATATATTGATATGATCTTGCTGGATCAAGCGACTGATTATTCTCAAGGTGTAGAAGAATGGCTCTCTGAGCGAGGACATACAGAGCTGGGCTACGTGCACAAACCAGGTTTCAGTAATTGCTGAGCAGTTTCTCAGAGAAAATGGATACTGAGAGCAGTTTCTCACGAGAGCTGCTCATTGGAGTGTGCACAACCCAGGCCTCAGCAACCTTGATTATCCTGAATACGCAAGAAAGAAGAAACAAAGTCACTGGTAGGAAAGTAACAAGGTGGGAAGACAGGATGAGAAAACAGGACCATGTAACCACAAGAAAAGAATAGAGAAAAAGCATGATTGTTTAGCTATAGCCAATCCGTATTAACTATTACACGGGTGATAACAGATATTATCCAATCATAAGTTGCTAAGTGGCGCATGAACAGCTGACTAATGTATATAACCAGGCCTATAATAATCAATAAATGGAGTTCCACCAATAACTCTGAGTACGTGTGGTTCATCCCGGCAACTCTCCACATCAAGGATTAGAGGGAAATGCACACACATTTCCATTGAAAAGCTGGGTTTCAGTAGCAGAAGGTGGCAGCTAATGCTCTGTGGGGCGCCAGCAGCAGGGTTAGGGGCAAACAGGTGTAGGAAATACAATGGCAATGATTTTTTTTGTAGAGCAGACTGCATAAACATATCAGACAGACTCATGATATGTTCCATACACAAGGTAAGCATTTGGGTTTACTGGGGCATTGATCAAGGATAAGGGAGTTAAAATATATGTTCCTTTTCCCAGTTGTTTGGAGATTTGGGGTGAGAGGTACTTCAGTCGAATTATAAGCTTATTTTTTGTCATTAAATTTCTTAGCATTCATCTGGCACTAAACAGCCAGCATTTTACAAGTCATCATAACAACAACAGCAACAAAACTTTTCTTGTCACCTGCTCTTTAAGGGAAAGTTTCATGCCTCCTTTCTTACAGATGTGGCTATTTCCCAAACCACGGCCATAGGTCCCATTATTATGCTCTCCTTATCTGGATTCCCTTCCTTCATTTGGACAGGCCCCTCTAAGTTTTTTTAGCCACCTCTCCACCCCATTTTCCTCCATCTCATTTTCCTCCATCTTATTTTCCTTAAAAGAAGGGTGAAATTATGTGCCAAGTGTACGAGGAAATATATCTTAATTTATATTTATTAATAATCAATTATTTCAGATGTATTACCATCAGGATTCCTTGACCTTGACTGAGGTCAGTGACAGGGAAAGAAATGCACCATACTACTGATCTTGGGATTTTCTTTGCAGTCCACATATAGAAAGCAGGCAGGATTCATTTAGATTGCCAGAAACTTTACGGATGCTTTTTTTCCCCCCATGTAAATGCAACCAGACAGTCCATGAGAAATTCGAATTCTCAGAAGAGAGCAGAGAGATAGGCTCATGCACATCCAGTCAGACCAGGGTGAAAACTCACGTTCATACCTCCTCTCTCTGTTGAAGGCTTAAAACTGCTGTTATCAGAGATGCAGTGGGTACCATATAATGGATGAGATGAATGTTAAGTGGTTTAGACTTTGGGGCACACTGAAACCTTCCAAGAGAAGAACTAATAGACATATTATTTCTTGTGGAGGATTAAATTTGGTGGCAATAAATCTGTGCTAATAATTTCACCTTTTTCCACTAGGAGAAATAGAAAAAGGCTAGCATTTAAAGAGAAATGGGTTCTAAATGTAGCCATAGTGAAGGTCATTTTTGTGGCTTCTGAAGAAAAAATTACCACGAGGTGAAGCAATAGTCTTTATTTCTGGTAAGCAAAAATCTATGCCCGAATGCACTGAAACTGAAATACACAGGATGTCTGATGATGATTTCAGCAGGAACACAGCAGCACTTTCTCTGTAATTCTGCCAGACCCTAGAAAATATTTGGCATCTGAAAAACCCAACAAGGTGAAGGGTGACAGTTTCAGGAGCACGGTTACAGAATCAGAAGTAGGAACAGTCCCCATCTATGTCAGTGAAAGGAATAATCACATTTCAACAGAAACTTCCTTGCTAGGCTTTGTTCAAAGAATAAAAGCTGTCAGCATTATGGCATACCAGTAACAAAAAGAAAAAACTGACAGGAAAATCACAAAGTTGACAGAAATGGTATGTCTATGGTTCCTGCTGACAGCACTTCTGTCTATTTTCAATAAGAAAATTGAAAAGTTTCCATTTCATTTAGGAAAAGGTCAGAATCGTACAAAACAGATGATGAGAAAGTTCTAGTAATCAATGAAATAGGTCTTCCTCCCCAGCAAAAGCTTCAGTCTATCGACTCTTGAATGAGATTGTAACAGAAACCTACTGAATTGGGCTTTTATGTATCTCTCTGGGAATCCCTCCAAGACCCGGGCATCCCTTGTGTAGGTGTCTGCACAATTAAACTCTCCTCATTTCTGCCCCCCTCGAACGGCTGCAGCTTGTGGGGTCTCTCCAGCCCCAGCCCACAGGGAGAGTCTGCACTTTGGGTTAGTAACCTGTCCCCAGGTTGATCCCATCTGACTTCACACAAGTCAGATACTGACTGGGGAGTCACAAGACCACGGAGAGCTGTGATACAAAATTATGAATGCATTTATGTATTGCCTTCTGATTTCAGTTTCTGCTTCCAGGGAAGCCAAATAGCTGCTTCCATCTTACACATCACTCACTTTTTACTATCTTAAAAGACCTCTAAACCCTTGCTGATTATTTTCTTTTCACTTTTTATAAATTTGAGTAGGTAGAATAAGGCAGCTTATCTACTTTCCTGTATCTGAAATACAGAAACTGCTTGGCCCAAATCAAGGGAAAGGCCATGTGGGTGATTTTGTATTGCCTGTGATTGGCATAGTGCAAATGTGCATCAAGGCAATACTAATTACTACTGAGACATAAAACCTCTATTGCTTTTCTTCATTCTAATCCCAAAGCCAAATTGTTCATAAATAATATTTGAGGTTAATACAGCTATGTGAATCTCTATACAAATATTTAATCAACCACCAATTCAACTACCAGATAGTGCTGGTTTAACTGCTGCTACTTGGGCACTACTGGAGACTTTCCCTTGAAAGTCATATTTTCATTAGACTTTAATACAGAGATATAATTAATAGATAGCTGTCACAGCTGCTCTATCTGTTGATTCACTAGAAGATGTCTGAAAAATAAAATGCATTGCAAAAATGCCAGCTGCAAGTGGCAAACTGGAAAAATGACATGTTAAATTATTAAATGAAAAATGATTGACTATTCATTGTAATAGGCATTCAAATGAACACTAAGTTACTGAATTAGAGTTCGTTGTGATAAAGAACCTGGTACAAAAGGCCTGGTTTTCAAAAGTCTCTGTACTTCCCTGTCAGAAGTTTTAAGGACAGGTCTGTGCTGCAAATCTAGGTGAGGGCCAACAATGTCCTGTCTGTGCACTTAATAAAGCTGTTTCCTTATGCCAGGATGCCTTTATCAATCATCTGATGAAGTCCTTTCTCTCAGGAAGGTGACACCCTGCCTAACTCTATTTTTAGATACTCTGTAGAGAATAAAGCACCGGGCACTCCTGGAGGGCTAAGAAGAAACTCAAGGTACAGTCAAATCTTTCCTTGTGCACCAGCTTCAGACGTGATTCTGCCAGATAACAGTTGCCCTCTTACAGGTGCAAAGTTTAACAAGTTAACTATCACCATCTTTAGCAGGGAATAGGACTTTTGCACTTTTAAGTGACTAAAAGCTGATCATTTAATGAGTGGCCCAAGTTTAAGTGACATTTAAAAGGTTGAAATTGCTGAACAGTGGTATTTGTAGTACCAGAAAGATTTTGGAGCAGCTTTCTGCTGCTAAATCCCCACAAAGTCTGACAATAGCCACAAGATGCATTTTGGAATTGCAAAGAAAAAAGCATATGTGGGTTCAGACTGCACCTTGGGTGTGAGGAAGTTAATGTAAGAGACTTCAAACTGCTGATATGGATGAGCTTAAGCAAAGACTAGATGGTTAGGGCTAGCTAGAGTTTAGGACTAGATAGCAAAGTAAATCTATCCAGTAAAGGATGATAGTGCTTGCAGAATTAAATTGATGCAAAAAACAAATTTAAAAGTAAAAAATATAATACAGGCATCACTTCCCCCTCCTCTCCCCCCAGATTGCACAGCAAATTTACACAAATATTAGTATATTGATTATCAGCATTATAACAGGAAACATTTAATTTAACAGCTCAATAACTTTGGACATGTCATTACATAACAGCCAAGCAGGCGACTTTCTTTTGCCAATTGCCAAGCTCTAAATTTAAATTCATACTGTTTATTTTGTATAGTAATACCTTAAGTGCCTGAAAAGTTGATTCTGATAAGATACTGGATTTCTGAACCGATACTTCAAACTTCTAGGCTGATATATGCCTTTTTAATAGTGATGATTTTCAACAGGCATTTTAAACAAATAAAAGGAACTGGTAAGGATTATCTTCATGCACTAATGCATTAATTTATCTCTTGTTAGAGCAAGACTATAGGTTTTCTTTTCTTGGAAGATGATAATCCTGAAACTAGAGCATGTAGCTTGATAAACAGTGGTAAAGTTTTTGTTAGCTTTATACACCCTAAATCCAAAACATTTCCTTGAAATGGTGGAATGGGAAGCTAGCAGAGCCAAAATCATCCTTTAAGTTTTAATTTGGTCCACTGAGTGGAAATCTACTCTACATGCCCAACACTGTAAACATGCAGCCTCCTTCCCTACAGAAGGATTTTATGGCTGCCTGTCTAGTGAAGACATCTTATGTCTGAGGAACTTGATAAGGAAAAAAACCCAACCAGGATCTAGGGAAAAAATAAATAGAGAGAACAAAACAATTTACATACACACAAAATAATTGCGGAATAATGACATCTGCAATTCCTTGTACCTCACTGGTCTGTGCCTGGGTAGAGGCACCTGCCTGCAGAAATCCAAGGGCAGGCTACAGAAACAGGGGCTTAGAGTTTGGATAAACTCCAAGGAAAGAGGGACGATGGGCAAATGCCTAGTTAAAAGACACAGAAGCAGAAAAGGGGAATTTAACAAATAAGAAAAAAATCAAGGAAACACATAGGCAGAAGTTATTAAAAAGAAAAAATGCAGGAGAAAATAGTCCTGGTTTATGATACACAGCAAAAGGAAGATATGTAAATGTTAAACTGTTATAAAAAGGGGGAATTAGGGGAGAGTTTAATAAATTATAAAAGAAAATAAAGTCGTTGTTTCCTTCCTTTTTCATTCTGTCTAGTATTTTTTTAATTAGCTCAGCACTTGGGGCTTTCAGTTTTAAGCTTTTAGTGATTCATTTATAATGGGTTATCTGGGGCATTATGTGTTGCAAATACTAAATAACCACAATCTTAATTGGTTAATAGCCCAAACGCCATCAAACATGGAGCTTCTGACACAATGACACGATGCAGATTAGCATACACCTGTGACATACTAATTCATCATCAGCGGTCAATCTGCAAATATTTCAGCAGTCACCACTGAGGAAGATAAAGAACATGGTGTATAGATTTTCCTTCTCTAAATAAGGGCCTGAGTAAAGTCCATGACAGATAATCTGTGATATAGGACTGACATTGCTTACTTCTGAATTAACAACAACTTTAAAGTCTGATAAAGAGTCTGTATCTGCAGAGCTATCAGCCTGACATCTTTAGCATCTGCTAAGATCACTTAAAGGGTGAGGAGGGGAAGAGAGACGGAAAAGGAAATAGGATGAATAGAAATGAGGTAAAGGAAGGTTATGAAGATGATAAACAGTTTAAGAGTTGAAGTAGCCCTCTAGTCTAAAGGAAGAAAAGTTGGGCTTTCTATACACATTAAATTACCTCAAAAGAGACAGGTTTAAACCCCGTTTCTGAAGATATATCTAATAATACTTAAAGAGAAAAAATATCCTAATAAATCCACGACTAAGAGTATCTGTAGGCACATAAAACTGTTAAAGCTGCAAAATCCTCTTAAAAAAGCCCCAAACCAGACGTATTAATAGCATGATGTAGTGTCCTTGTTGTTCCTGTAACCTTGTGATTGCAGTGACATTGCCAGAGCATAAGCAAAGGCAGCTATAAACTTGTCCATGTTGAATAAATGTTACATTCTCTGTTGCCGTGGGGATTTCCCAGTCTGAAATCTGCAGGATACAGGTGACCCGGTTTTGAGCACAGGGTGGCTGAGCCTGCTGTGTTCTGCTGGCAGCACACAAACCTGTCTGCTCAGAGCTGGGCACAGCAGCTCCCTTCTGCAGGGCAGGGAGTGCCTACAATGATGGAGCACTCCCAGAAAACATGGTCCCTGTGAGCCAGGCAGCCCACATCTGTGATCCCATAGGGAGCTCTGGTCCTCCGTGGTCTCAGTGTGAGAGCAGTGGAGGTTACTGAAGCTGGAGTCCAGGGTACATCCTTGGGAAAACACTCACTGAAGGACCACTGAGAGGTGAGAGAAAAAGGACAGCTGGGATTAATCAGGAGGTACTTCTTGAAAGACAGGATAGAATGGGAGCTGTTCCTCACACAGCTAAAGTGGGAATGGGGACTTTTAAGTAAAAAATCACTGAGATGTGTCCTTTAGGCTTGGAGAGCACCAGCCAGTCTGATACATGAGAAATCTATTGCTTTTTCCTTTTTTAATTACACCTCCTCTTCAGAAGTCAATACTTCTACCTTGGAAGAGCACCAGCTCCTCTATGCCAGCTTTCAATGTGGTATATATTAAACCAATGGAGATAGGCATCTCCAGGAAATTGATTTTATAATGAAAGTAGTGCAGCGCTAACTGTAGTGGAACTCCAGAATGGCATTCAAATTGATAATAAATAACTCAATTTTCAGCCCAGTGGTGATAGAGCATTTAACACTAACAATTCCAGTAGCCAGTAGACTATGTTGTATCTTTGTTTTGCCTTGCCTTTCCAGGGCAGGGAGTGGAAATCAGAGAATACTCAGAATCCAATTGCTGGTGAAAGGGGTAGTACAGAACAGTACCAATGCGGGAGCCAGGAGGAAAACAAAATAGGTAAAAGCTCCTCCAACAGCAACCACTACAGCAGTTCTCTGCAGAATAGACAGTGTGCTCTAACAGAGGTGTTGCAGAACCACTTATCAACCTCATCTTCCACGAAAGGGAAGTTGGAAGGATACTTTGTTGCTCTTGGGACAGTGTGCTTAAAGCTCCTGTAAAAGTATTTCTTCAAAATATGTTATTGAGCTTTGTCAATCTATGCTAACTGGTAATTTGACAAATGAATTCTAAGGTTTCAGTGAAGGTTTGGGTGCCACTCATGGCTAGCTGACATAAGATCTCTTAAAAGGTTAATGGATGAGATTCCTAAGGTTAAATGAAAGCTCTTTTTTCTCATAAAAGATTTAGCAACTTAACAAGAATCATTAAAAATATGACATTCTAGAAATCACAATAGTGTGGACTTCAAGTATCTGTGTTCCTGTAATGGTCCAAAACCTGTTGGTCAAATTAAATTTTGTAAAAGACTGGTTTTATCCTTTTTGTTTTGACTCAGTTACCGTTTATGACATAAAAACCAAAAAGAGAGAAAATAGTGAAGTGCTTCATTCAGCCTGTAAATATAGTACATTGCTTTTATGAATTGATTTTCTTTTAGTTTTACTTTTCATCATTAAATTGTAAACAAGTTGATGTGCTGATGATGCACACTTCTGTACATATATGTGGAATGGACCACTTACCATTAAGGTTAGAGAATTTACTAATATTTATTCCTTTAGAAAGATATTAGCTAGCAAAACTCAATAAATTACAGAATGTTCCAATACACATTTAATGTTTGTATTATGTTTTTGGAAAACTGAATTTAAACAGAATATGTTTATTCTGTATATATAACAGTAGGTGTTTGGATAGCTAAAGATTCCACTTTGTCATTATTAATGTCTGTCAAACAGCACCTTCATTTGAAAAGAATATTTTTATAAAGTATCTTTCAATGAAAAGAAACAAAAGAACTGTCTCAATGTACATATGTTTTTCTGATTCTTTTTGCAATTTGAGTGTTATTGCTTTTTGTTAGTATATGTAAGAGAATTGTTATGCAGTCCTCCCCTTTCAAATTCCTGTGTAATAATGATGCAATATTCACTTTTCATGTACTATAGAAGGATCTTTTTCTTGCTTTCATATACTGCAGACATGTACCTAAATATATATAAATATGTTTGTCACTGTGAACTGCCATAGACTTTTTCTGGTTTTGGATCATATTTGAATTAGCATATTACAAATCTGTTATTGAAAATGAAAGCCTTTGGTTTATTTCCTCCAAAAAAGACTTGATTTAAGGTCAACATCGCAAGGTAATGAATTCTTTAGAGAGTTCCCCACTGCAATGCAGAGTTTTGCTAAGATCAGACAGGCTGTGCCCTTGGCCATTTGGGAATCCCCAACTGGTAATTTGGCTTACAAGCCATTCTATTCATGCCTCTAATTAATGGCCTCTTTTTGCTCAGGCTAATGACAATCTTACGAAGCAGTAGTTCTCCCATGTCTCTCAGAAAAAAAAAAAATTAGCCATAGGTACAAAAGCCATTGACACAAATAGATCCTCAAATTGGTTTTGTGATCTAAAACTGTGGATCCAAAAGGTGTCAAAAATGACTTCATTGTTAAACCACCCTGATATTAGATTTGCTATGAGACCAGGAGACAGGCTGGTAAAAGCAGTTATAATGCTTAGAGCAGGGCTTCACCCTGAGAGATGCAGACCAGCTGTAGCATCCATTGACTCTTCTGAAAATTCTGCAGGTCTGTCCTTCTCTCAGTTCTGCACATCACATTTCTGTATTCCTGGTCAGCATCAGGCAGAGTGGCCACAAATGGCACTTTCAATGGACCCGCCTCATAAAAGCATCAATCTAATCCTTAACAGAGCTGTGCATCTTTCCTTACTAAATCTCTTTTGTCAGCCTCTCTTGGATCTTGTGTTTGAAGCATTTACTTTTAGTGAGACTGTATAAAGCCTTTTGGGAAACAACCCAAAAGTTTCTGTTGGGCACAAAATGAGTCCTTAGATTTTGAGCCAATACTCTATTAGTGTTTCATAAAGCTGATGCAAAAAAATAAGTACATCTAGTACTCATGCTTTATATATTTTTATGTCCATGTTGTATGAACAGATGTGTGTATGTAGACATGTATTTCTCTTATAATACTACAAAGCTTTGTAAATAATGAACTTTCACAGATTTCACACTAATCAAATTACTTCTTGCTAATAGGTATCCATGGAGGCTGCTCCCCAGGTTTTCTAATTTTGCTCATTATGTTCTCTAATTTTTCCAGAGAGACAACTCGAGCAGCTATTTGATATACAACGGCTGTACCCAGCTGGCTTTCACTTGAGCAGTTGCTTTGATACAGCATCATGTGATGATACTCGTTACTTCAGATAAATTATTCAGAAAATCCCAGATGCAGTGTCCTGCAGTTTACCAAGCTATAGGAGAGTTTCACTAAACTGTGATGCTGGTATATCACAAAGGAATATAAATTTCTGAGTATTATATACTCTTAATAAGCCAAAAAACCCCCAGATACTGGGTCACCAAGGTGAAATTAAACATTAGTATTATTTCTCAAAAGGTTCCCTTAATGCAAAGTTCTCTTTTCTTTTTCCTATTCTCTGTGCTGTTTAAGGTTACTTAGGAGATATAACACAGTAGCAAAATCTTCCAAACCTACAAGTTTTATTTCCTGAAATTCTTAAAATGATTAATCTTGAAAAAATAGTGCAACATTTTTAATGATACTACAGTATTGATGTGTCACATTTCAAAATTTGGATGAAATGAATTTAAATTTAGCCCCAAATTTTTTTCCTTTCATTCAAGTTTTTCAAAGCCCTTAGATGGATAGATAATACCAGGGAAAATTACTTTTAAAACTAAAAATTGTGTGTGTACATATATAACAAAATTTCCCCTTTACCTGCAGTTTTTAATCAAACACAGTCCTGACTCCGGGCTCTATCCGAGCATAACCATACTTCCTTTAAGAAAAAAACATCTAGTAAATTGTAGAAAACATTCTCAAAGCAACGAAGTGGAGCCAGAAGCCTATTCCCTAGGAAATGTGGCTGTTGTCCACCTCTTACAGAGCTCTTGAGTAGCACAGCATCAGCAGGAGTTGCACAGGAAAAAAGGACACGCGTAAAAGGCTCGATGTGCCTTGGGAAAGGAAAGGAAAGGAAAGGAAAGGAAAGGAAAGGAAAGGAAAGGAAAGGAAAGGAAAGGAAAGGAAAGGAAAGGAAAGGAAAGGAAAGGAAAGGAAAGGAAAGGAAAGGAAAGGAAAGGAAAGGGAAAGGAAGGTAGTGCCTGCTGTTGCTGCTTTGTCAGACCAGTTTTGCTGGAGATTCCACACTAAATAAATTTCTGTGTCCATCCCTGAACCTAGTTGCCTCAGGACCTATAAAGGGGAAGGCTGTTCCTGGAGTGTGCCAAGACTGAAGTGGAAAGCATCTCATGTACTTCTAAGACCTCCATGTCACTCCTACCCAGGGTCGATCCCCGCCGATTCCCTTCAAATCCACCTGGGTACACAGGGCTGTCAGAAGGAAAATCCACCTGATGTAGCATAAAAGCTAAGGATGGGGTGAAACACTCTTTGGAGGTGAATACAAATACAAAGAGTCCCTGCTGTCCAGCTCTGGATTTCAATACCCCACTTTTCCATTGCTAAGTTGGGCCAGCTGGTTTCATTTCTGTGGAGTAATTAAATTCAGCTAATTAAATGAAACTGCTGTTACCATGCATTCCTGAAGCCTTCGTTTCAGCAACAAGATGATTATGTTAACTCTCTTTCTGGCTCTTTTAGCACAGTTTTAGCCCATTTTACTGGTGAATAGAATTATGCAAATAATCATCTTAAGGGATCAAGCAAAAAGAAGGTAAATAAAAATCGCCACACGTTCCTTCTCAAGATATTTTGATTCTGAAGTCACTTTCCTGATTCTGAGATATTGATGAAAGACTCAGAAAGCTTATTGCAGATAATCAAATTAAAACTGCTTGTGAGAACCTGAAAAACAGTCTCGTAATACTGAGTGTTCAAATGTACGATTAATTTTAATCTCCATAAATGCAAAGAAATGCAGAAAGCAAAAAAACAATGCTAACTGTGCATACACATATACGTAATGATGGGCTCTAAAGTAAGTATTAACACTCAGAGAAAAGATCTTCAAGACACCGGCTTAAGCCCATGAGTAGTCAAAAAGCAAATATAATGTCAGCAATGTCAGGAAAGGAACTGCAGCTAAAACAGGAACCACCATTACGTCATCAATAGTGCAATTACACCCTAAGTACCATGTGTAGTTCTGGTCATTCAACCAAAAATCAGGTAGCAGAACTTGCAGAGGTACGGGGGGGGATAGATAATATTGTCAGAGATTGGAAGACCTCATTTGCCAATGTGAGATTTCGTGGGCTAGGGTTCTCTTAATGGAGTAATATCACATAAAGGGATATGATAATGGTATATGAAACCTTTCCCAGAGAGTGGAAAAGTTTAAATGGCTCTAAAAAGGAATTAGACACATTTATAAAGGACAGTTAGAGCACAGTGATCATGAGACCATCACCAGCTCAGAGATTCTGTAATCTAGTGAGGAAAAAAAAGTAGGAAGGTGCAAGAGGGAGATTATGCCTGCTTTGTTCCTTGTAGCCTTTTCTCAACCGTTTGCTCCAAGCAGTACTTAGAGACAGGATACACGTTAGACAGAGAGCTATTCTGAGCCAGTAAAACAGATTTTGTGCTCTTACTTTGTTGTCCTCACTATGTGTAAAGTAGGAATTTATTCAGCATAAGATTCAACTTTCCTTCACCTACAAAATCACAATAAAAGACTCCAGAATTCTGTTTCTAAATCTAACATGCTGATATAAACAAATAGCCCTAATTCATTAATAATTTATTTTTTTAAAAACAACTTAAATAGTTGCTAAAATAGAAAGAAAACTATGTTTAATTTCTCCAGGAATAAAAATTGCTTTTAAAGAGTGAGTGTGTCTAGTTTTTCTGGTCAGATATCACACATAACTTTAGACCAAAGACTTCTACAGCTCGTTATCCAGACATTTAACAAATTTTTTGTAGGACAATACTTTCCCAGTTCTGACTACAGTTCATGAAAAATACCAACACTGAATATGCTTGAAAGAACTGCAATGTATAGCGTTGCTTTTAAACCCTAGTGCCTTATTCTGGTGCTGAAGGTTTGAGGGAGCTGACTTCCTCTATCTTTCAAGGAAAAAAAAGTTATATTTAAACACTCTACAAAGAAAAAATAAAATTTAAAACTACGTTAAAGCTCAATACAAAAACAACATTCTGCAAAATTCAGGCTGAGGTAACATACATGATTTTAATTTTAATGATAGCAAAGTATTTCTCATCTTTCATCAAGGACTCTCATCACAGCATGACAAAAATCCCCATTGTATGCACTAAGCAGCCCAGGAACACCTGATCACAGTTATCCTTTTAGTTTAACTCCTTTGATGAGCAATTCCCAAAGGCAATGTTTAAAGTTAGTGGAGAAAATATATCTCTGGCATTAAACTCAAAGACAGTGTTGGAAATACATTACACAGAAGGAGAAATTCCAAAATTCTTTCAACCAGTTTAAAGCTTATCTTTCTTTGCTTCGTGTTGCAAAATCTGTGTGTATGAATATATGCAAAGCTGAACTAGAATTTGGCTACACGTAATGTTTAAAAAATAAAAGCTGAGACTCAGTTCTCAGAAGGATCAAATCCACGGTGGCATTATTTCAACCTCAAACTCAAGTCTCTATGAAATCTCAGCTGATGGGCACTCAGTCATGTGAAAGGCAATGTAGAACAGCAAAAGCTAAAGGGCAATATTCCCAGTTCAAACATCTTCTGTCAG
Organism: Callaeas wilsoni; assembly: GCA_013398955.1. Taxonomy (NCBI): domain Eukaryota; kingdom Metazoa; phylum Chordata; class Aves; order Passeriformes; family Callaeidae; genus Callaeas; species Callaeas wilsoni. The sequence continues at coordinate 258,336 of VWPU01001724.1, read as the reverse complement.
TGGCACATGATACTAATGAATATCAATATTCCTCTTATATAGCTCCCTGCAGCAACATCAGTGGGAGATCTGCATGCACAAGGAGGGCAGAGAAGCCAAACACAGAACCTGCAGCCCAGAAGTTATGGTGATTACAATGGTAGAAACAGCTAGATTAGGTCAATAGGGTGAGATGAGCATGGCCCCACTATTGCCCAAAGTATAAGTGTTAAATGAACCACACTAACAACAGTGAATGCACTCTGAAGTTTGCGCAAATTCACTAACTCTGTGTAACACTGTACATGCGACAGGGATATAAAGCACAATTAACCTTCCTGGGAACACAGGTTTTATTTTGCAAAGAAGGACATTATACAAATATCAGCTCCACCTTTCCAACAGACAAACATTTGAAAGGTTTTCTTATTGATTTTTCAAAGTCTTCCGTATTTGTAACACCAATGCCTAACTTAAATACTGTGGCAATAATGGGGCACATTTACTATCCAAGAAAAGGAATAAGAATCTGCCGTTATGTCTCTTTCTTAGATTAAGAACTATGCAACAAAAAATACCCTGACATGCTAAATATTCTAGCTGAGCTCTCTAACAATCTGGTCATTACTAAAAATGATTCCAAGGAGAGGAAATTTATTACATTTTCTGAACCTCAAGAACAAATGAAGGAAACATGAGCAGATCAGTAACTCAGAGATGATGGCTGGCAAAGAAGTGGGGGGGGTGAGGGTGGCGTTAATTTTAGTTTTGTGAGTGGCTCAGTAATCATGGGAACAAAGCCAGCACTCATGCAATTTGCTCATCAGTCATTAATTGTCAGTGACCGCTGCCACAGTCATTCAAAAACAATTAGAAGTGAGAGAAGGAAAGTATATCACAAAGGCATAAAAAATCCAGAATAACCACTGCTGGCACACACATTTTAAATGGGGATTTCACTGCCACAAGAATACACATTGTTCTCTCTGGAAAGAATATTCATGAGGACATAATTACAATATTTGGTGTTGCATAAACAAAATCTCAAAAAGCACACTCCTCATCTGAATGGGGAACCCTTCAAGTCAGTCAATGATGGACGCTTACGCTGAGAAAAAGGCAAATCCTCCTTCTTATAGATGTATTATCTTTCCGCCTAATCCAATGCTCTTCAACAGAAGCCATTCAGTGGATTTTGAAGAAGTCCCCTATCACCTCTCACTAACCGAGAGCTTGTTTGGGCTTCTTTAAACAAAAAATAAATCTGTAGGGCTCTTTCAAAACTAATCTAAAAAAATTAGCAACAACAGGATTTTCTGTCTTCTTCTCTTGTAGCAGTGTCACTTATAATCTTACTGATGCTTAAGTAAGATATCAAAGTTTTTTTATTAATGTTCTTTATCCATAACACTTTATTCTAATTCTGCTTTTGCCCACCTAGTGGTAGTGCAGGTAGAAAAAATTCTTCAATTCTTTACTAAGCCAAATGTTCCTTAACCTCAGAATTGTATTTCTCATAGGATTAATATTAAGGGGGAAAGATTATTTGCTTTTGCTCCTTGCTATACCAAATTCTACTTTTTAAACCATGTGTTAGATTCAGTTATTGAAACAATATAGAATTTAGGCTGGGCATAATGAAATTTTAATGGAATACCATTTACTGAAATAGATCTAAGACTATATTTTTCTATCCAGCATTACCTGTTCAGTTTATTTATAGAAATTTACATGTTAATAAATATCTTCTAGTTACAATCAGGAATTTTATAAACAAAAATTGTTGTGCAAATTCCAGCAATCAGTATAGCAAGCAATACTGTTAGACTTGCCATGATCTTTTCACTAGACCAACAAAAGCTCAAAACTACAATTTAACTTTTCAAAAATTGACACCCATGTTTAATGAATAATCTAAACTACTCAGAAGATGTTAAATATGGCAATATGAGACCAGACATTGTAGGGAAGCATGAGAACTAAAGGATGGTGAGACAAAACTAAAGGTGATAAAATCCTTCAAGAATCTGAAAACAAGAGACAGGAAGTGGACAAACCTCAGAAAGTTCAAAGAATTTTGAAAGTCACCTATGTTGTGAGCAGATATTCTACGTCATGTGTTTAATAGTTTGGAAGACACACACTCTAAGGTCTTTCCATACCATTTTTCACTATTCATCAGAGCAACATATTATGATCTTGTATATTAATGCAGAACTTGCAAATAAAGGCATATTCTTCAGTTATGAAGAAACAAAGCAAGTCAAATAGTGGTGAGGACACAAAGCCCAAGCAGAAATATCATGGCACAGAAAGTGACCACAGAGAATTGAAGGGTAGAAAATATGAAAATATCTGTATCTTTGAACAAAGCGGACCACCAGAAAAAAATGGCAAGTTTAATGAATATTAACGGAGCTACAACTGGCAACAGCCTAATGGTCACTGCTAAACCCACTGAATAAACAGTGATGAGACCGAAAAGTCTACAGAAACATCTGCCCCCCAAACCACCAATGAGGGCTGTCCTTGCCCACTTCCATAGCTGAAACAAGTTGAGTGATTCCTCTAGTCCACTGGAGGAAAGTAGAGGATCAATTGCAGACAGAAACCCTTAAAATAAAAATGTCTGAGTATATAAAATATAACAGTCCCAAAATAGCTAAAGCTGACTTTGTCCACCCTTTGTCCAAGGGTGAAAATTTCTAAAAAAGTTCTAAAAAAATACGTTGAAGTTAAATTGATGGTCAAGCAAGTCACAGTATGAAAAGCATGAGGTCCATCCTGTGAGAGCAGTGGCAGACACTTTCAGATTCAGTAGTTCAGTAGCACATGACCACAATGAATGCTGAAGTATTTAATTGTTTAATTATGAAAGTGATATACACTTATTCCGGACACTATTTTGAACAGAAGGAATAGGAATTTCAGGTGTGGGTCAAATGTTTCTATTTCCGTCATTGGAAAAACGGAATGAATGAAATTTTGTTAAAGGAGTGAAAATTGTGAGAATTGTGCTCCTCTGTAAGTAAAAGCCTTGCTCCCTCAAGTAAATATTCTGTTATAGAGAAGGTAAGCTATAACTTCAAATTCTCTAGGCAAAGATTTTTCTCATAAAAAGGAAAACTCACAGACTACTTAAAAGAAAATAGATGAGAGAAATGCAGCTGGGATTGAAAGAGGAAAATGTATTTTAAAAATATAAATCCAACTCTCCTTTAACCTTTGCTCCCTCATTCCAAAACAACAAAACTTTTGGACAGAGCAACTCATGTCTTTCATGGTGGTGTCAGAGCTGGAAGATGAAATTAAAATTTCTATAATGAAAACATTTCTCAAATTTTTCAGTCTATTTGAGCAAAAATACACTGAAACAAAGTCCAATGTCCAGTACATTTAAGTATGCAGACAAAAGAAGCTGTAACTTCTCAGTTACCTCCAGAGTTATCATTGCAGTGTCAGTATAGGAAAGGTGTAGGTTATCAGTAGTGAGATGTTTTCTAGACTAGATAATTTCTTAGCCAAAATCACTAGTTTGAGCTATTGTTAATAGTTTTGATAGTAAGATACGATTTTTTTTCCCTCATATGAATCTTTTCCCCTCCTTCATGCCCTAGAAGGAAGAGGATACAACAAAGAGCTGAGTGCTTCATCTTTGCACAGCAAGATCCCTGGGCAGCCTCCCAGTCTCAGGAGTTACCAGAATCTGGCCTGCATGGCTACAGAAATATGCACATATTGATATGTAAGTAAGGCTCATTTGTGTTTATAGCAAGTGTCTACATTCATCTGGAATCATTCTGTATTTCTATGGCCTTTTAATTTTTACAGTTGCATAGACAAAAAGATCCAACGCTTCACCAGAATGTGTAATCAGAAATTATTATTTTGATGAAACATTAGACTGCATTCTGTAGAATGTAATTACATATAAAGGTTCGATGTTTAATGGAAACAAATTCTAACATTTCTTGTCAGAATTCCAAAATCCTGCCTGTTTGCCTTATCAGTCCTTTTACCAGGTCTCAGGATTTCCTCATATCGAGAGATAACTTTCCCTCTTCATGTTTCTATGCTGAAATAATTCTAATGCTTAAAGACATCACAAATTAAAATATCTTTTTATATATACAGCAACACATTCTCCACATCTCTGCTTTTTATACTTTCCACCTTTTATAGCCACCTATTCTATACCAAAGCCTTCTACTATGAATTCTGCAAATGCAGTTCCTCCCTTCCCAACCGTTCTGCAATATCTACCATCCACACACTAAGTGCCTGTGCCGTCCTCCCACTCAGGCAGATATACTTCTCAAAAAGCTTGAAATGTTACCATGTTTTTTTTTCCCTGTCCCACAAACAGCGATTATCTGCCACTGGGTCTTTGAGGGTATTAGTCATGAAAGACAGAGGCTTTTTAAAGTGCTGCATTATCTGTCAAATCTTAAATATAAGATATCTGTGCTCAGACAGGATTTCCCAGTTCTATGTAACAGGGACTCCAGAACTCACTTTGAGGATTTTAGGCTTGAATCAAAGACCAGGTGTCACAAAAGGAAAATAACTGAACCTTTTTTAAAGCATACTGCAAAAATAAAAAGAAATTGAAATCATAAATACAGGGAATTCACTTAATATTAAGACAAAACCCTGAGGTAACTGTATTTGTGAAGCTCAACTGCTAATGGAACAGAAAGGTTTGGATACATCTTTTCTTTAACTGTAATGCATTGTAACCAAAGAGCAATCAAGGAATGTTTGGAATAAATGACAAATACTCTACAGCTATTTGCGAAATAACAAGTGTTACTAGGGATTTTAGCAAGTCATTGTATTTCTTATTTGGCAGCAAAAAATTTCAAAATGATTTCCAGGAAATAGCCAACCACTCTTCGCAACAAGTCAAAATTTCCATCAAGGAACACCAAACTGGTTTGTGGCTTCTTAATTAGATAAAATTGCTGACCTTCTATATGAAATTCAAAATGAGATGATTATGAAGAATAATTTTTAAAAAGGAAAAGATTGACATTCCTTTTTCATTAATGATCTCTGTTAAAATCAAGAGCTTTCATAGAAAATCAAAGGGAGGAGAAATAATAAAGCCAAAGGTAGCTGGACATATTGTAATGAATATAATCCCACAAGCCCCTCATTGTTAAATCTATCACGCTTCATTGCCATTTAGAAGTCAGGGACTGAAGGATTAAAGCTATAGAGAGAATAGGATTAAAAATCATGTACGTCGATTTCTACCTATGATTTAACAATATTTCAGAAGGAATTTCAACCTTTTGTTCTTTACTGGCATTAAGGTCTTGATCTTTGCATAATGTGGTTGTGTGAATTCTTTTCTGTGTGAAAAGACAGCACCACTCCTTTCAATGGTCCTTGTAGGAATATTTCAGGCCACCTCTATTCTCAAACCACACGTTGTTTGCATTTTAGTGGCAAAAACCAACCTTGTGCTGTCAATGAGAATTTTGCTACTTGCTTCAGTGGTGAGCGGAATCCAATTTATAGCTCATTAAAGATGCGAATTGTTAAAACTCTGGTCCTGTTTCTCCTGATGAGTTTACAAAATCTCTCTCCCTCTCTTTCTAAATTTCATTACACATTTTAGCTGAAAACTGCTTAAGCTTAGCCATTTAACTTGGCAGCAAAATGAAAAAGAGATGCTCTCAGAAACTGGATGTGAGTAGCTTCAGCAGCTCCAGCAGGAACTCAAGCTACCATAGCCATTCTGTAGTGGTCGCGTAGCCTTGGACAACCTTTCAGTAGCAGTGTAGTTTAAACTCTACTGTCATTTTAGCTCCAGTGTGCTGGTTCTGTTTTGGGGTATGCCACTGGTGAATGTGTTTATTTTATTCTGAAATTAAATTATAATTTGAAAAAGTCTTACAAAATAATAGGAAACCTTTATTGCTGTTAGAAAATGCATTATTCACTGTATGTTCCACCACTGATGAACACACTGTGTTTCTTACATGTGGCATTTGCTATACATTTTATAATATTTTACATGTAAAGGGCCATTAGCAAAAATAATATTTCATATCTCTATAAACCTTTTCAGCTGTGAATCTCAGTGCACTTTACAAGCAAATAAGCTTCACAGCCACGTGAAAGGTGTGTTTACATGACCCTCTTTCATAAAACTCAGAAATTTGAAGTGATTTGTTTTCGTACCATCATGAAGCAATTAGAATGAAAGCCTGTGGTTTTCCTCGTGAAAGACCACGTGGCAAGTTAGTAACTTCCCCAACCTGCATTTAGCAACCTTTAAAATCCTCAGGTTGCTGGAAGAGTTACTATGGGTTGCCAGTACCTCCAAAGACAGGGATCCTTGCAGGCTGTGTGCTGTGACAGCAGACAGCTGTGGGATGCCTCTGGGTCCCCGGCATCTCCCCATTTAAATGCACAGTCCGGGTGAGCAATGGGAGCAGTGAGTGCAAGAGAGCCAAGTGCTCGCTAAATAATCAAGGAAAATAGAATTTTTTTCCTCTGCTTTTACTCCTTGTCCTTGTAATTACCAACTCTATGTAAGATTAGTGTTAGTATTCTACAGGGATTTGCACAGCTGAGACTGTAAGAAACTGTAATGGTTCTGAAGGCAAAGTAATACTAAATAGTCCATTACAGCTTAAAGGACTTATCTCTTTCACTGATAAATGTCCTCCAAGGAAGCTTCACTGTGTGCAAGAGCTCCTCCAGGGATATACCAGAACGTTGCCTGGGGCACAGCCAGCCAAGGTATGCGCATGTGGACAGCTATTTTGTCTTAAAAACTATCCAAGGATGAAGAATTACTGTTACAAGCTGTGTCACTGAACCGGGTTGTCCAGAGAAGTGTCTTCTGAACTCTCAGGAAGAAACTCTAATGAGGTGACCCTTTTCTTATTTTTATTATCATTATTGTGAGTTTGGCGTGGAAGGATGTTTTGGTCAATGAATGCCCAGATGGTGTTGCCAGCATGAAATGCCCTTCCAAAGGTCATAACAGTTCAAGATATTTTGTTATGGTTTAATTAACCCAAAATTGAAAATGCAAGTCGAGAAAACCATGTTCAATATGTCAAAAAATGACAGAAAAAAAATCATTGTGATCAATATTATTACAAGTAATGCCAGCTCCATTACAAAACTGATTAAATGGTACTCAAAATGGGGTTAATAATCTGCAAGAGGGAGTTCTAAGTAAAAACTCTGTCATTTAAAGGTGCAGTATTCTTATCATCTGGAAACACCTGGATTTAAGTCAAAACTGGAAATGAATGTGGTAGTCTGTCAATCTGTTTCCTAATTCCCGGTCATTTGTTCCTATCACAAAGCCACCAGGCAGGAGTGCGTGATGGGCAGTCCCTGCTCAGAAGTGACTCAGGCCTGGAACAGGAAAGGGTTTGATGTCTGAATTGAAAAGCGCTTGCAGAGCAGTTTCAAAAGTTTGCAGCAAAATTACTCATCTGTGCCTGGCACTCTCAGCTGAACTCTGTAAGCACTGCTTTCTTGCCCTTGGGAAGAAAACAAAACAACAGTTCTTGGCAGGGGGACTGAAACCATCCCAGAGGAGATGGTTTAAAATGTTGAGGGACAGTGTCATACTCTATGCTCCTCTCTGGAGCTGCTCTCTATTATACCTCTGGACTGTTTAATCTGACATTATATTCTGCAGCCCACCTGGCAGAGGATCTTACTCAACGCGTTTTTCTCATTTACAGGATAGTATTTGTTCCGGCCTGCACTGCAGAAACTTCTGCTTTAAAATAAAACAAAGAGACCCTCCCACATTTTTTTGAGAAGCATATATAATGAGGACTCGTCCTCAAGAGAGGATGCAGAGGAGACCAGATTTGGGCTCTTAGATGGATGTGATGCTCAAGATTTGCTAAGCTCTGGAACAGATCAAAATTTGGGATGCAAGTTTGCAATTAACCTTTCCTCTTTTCTCTCTTCAGCCATGTGCCTCTTGACTGTGCAGCCTTTTTGTCTTGTCATTTTGTACTTGATTTCTGACTCAGAAATAAACTCCCAACACAGGGATCTGGATCCCTTTTCAGGCATCGGCTATCCAAATATCAGATGCTGCAGCAAGTGTATGGTTAGGCGCCCACATCCGTTATGATGGGGAATGCTTTGCTTGCCCCTCCACAGAGGGAGTGGTCTCTGGGCCACCTCCTGTCTGTAGTGGTTGTGCACAATGCCTCCCCTCACACCTGAAATCACTTAATATGTCTGTATTGAAACATAAAAATTCTCTATTTTTCATGGAAAATATTTAACTAAGGTTTAGACTACAGCCTCCAAGTGTCTTTAATTGTTAAACTCACTTGAAGTATTTCTGAAATTTCATGTGAGCTAGACATGTGGATAGACAGAAAGGGTTTTTACAGTGTGGTTGGAATCTGTTTTTTATTAACTGATGCCAACAGGAATAATGAAAGATTATATGGACTGACTAAAGTATTGTGAACTGCATGGCTGCCATGGGCTGAAAACACCCTTCTCATTCCACCTCTTCCTCTTCCTACAGCAGTGCTCTAAGTTTCACTTATAAATCTCTGACATGAATACATCTCAATCTGTCAAAAAGTCCCACAACCCCTTCTATCCTAGACTGCTGAAAGATTTGTTTTCAAACCCAAGGCTACTACAATCAAATAAAAAACTGTTGGTAGGAAAGTATTTAGTCTCTACAAGTTGCCATTAGCAGGCATCTGAAAACAGAAACGGTATCCATATAAAATAAACGTTCACTACATGGCTTCCAGTGAGAAATATGTGTAAGGGAATCACGAAGTAATGCTTTACCCTTAAACCAGCATGCCTATGCCCAAATGCATCTATAAAACAAAAATAGGAAAGGTTGGTATATCTTACTGCAGCACAGTAAGGAGTCAGGTAAGCAATGACAAATTCTGAAGAAGAGCTGTGTGGGGCAGTGAGAGCATCAAAGGTACCGCCTGTGACTGCAGGAACGGGGAATACCTAACCCAACAAAACGGGATAGGAGGGTGGGGTTCAGCTCAACATGGACACACTGACATGCAGCAGTCTGTCTGCATGCAGGGGTTTACACAGGTGAATCAGGTGTCTTTGTCTTCTAAGTGCCAAAGCAGAGCTGACATTCGCAGTCAATGAAGCATAAAGGCAACTCAGCTCACCCTGCATAAACATCTATATTTTGCAGTCAAGTTGGTGGGTGTAGAGGAGATGGAAAGAGATGACGGATGAATGCTAGGTGAAATCAAAGTTTTATTTATAGTTGTAGGCCTACTTGTATTTGAAAACTAGGAGATAGGAGAGAGGAGGATGACATAAAAAGAAAGAGAGGGTTAAGAGTGATAGAGACTACTGCTTGGGATGGATTAGTAATGAAATTAGTGAAATTTGTAGAAGAAATAGTGGAACTTGACATATATGATCCCAGGAAATTTCAAGAGCTGTTTAATCCCCAAATTGGGTATAGAAAAAAATGTCGATTTTTCTCCAGAATAAAAGTTCCCTAAAACGAATTAAAGAATTTGAAAAAATTAATTGCTACATTTCTTAATGAAAAATGAACTTTCTAAAATCTGTGATATTTCATGTCATTACAGCTGAACTGCCTTTCAATATTAAACTACATTTCTTACTGCCTTATGGGATTTGTCATTCTTTTCCATATTCTCTCCTGAAGAACAGACTCAGTTAGAAGACCACTCACATAATATACCTGTAATCATGCAAAGCATGTGAATCTGCTGTGTTATATGACTTTACAGGAAATGTAGCAACAAGGGAATCTAGCTCACAGATGCAAAGGGGGCAGAACTATAACTTCTCTAGTACTCTACACATAATTATCATTTAACCAAGTTCGATGTGAAAAAAAAATCATTTAAAAGTAGTATTTAAATTCAGAAAACCAAAATATTTAATTCATATTTTCAGCAGAGAAAATACAATTATTTCTATTAAGGTCAAGATTTTCTGGAGGAAATCAGAAATGTGTAAAAAATTGCAGCTGGCTTTGTAGAACTGCCAGCTATTTCTACTGATCGCAATCATGAAACTCAGATTGGCACCATAAAAACAGAGAGTAAGAGGCAGTTCTTCCTTCAAAGTCTGCCATCTAAGTAGGCCTGACAGAGCAAAAGTCAAAGTAATTTGCTAAAACTCACACAGAAGTTCGATGGCACAGAGACAGAAATAAAGATCAGCACTTAAAACCTCCTGACCTACAAAGGGATTTAGAGCAGTAGGTGTCATTAAAGAAAAACGGAAAGAGTCTACAACATGCAGGTGAAGAAAGCTTGACTTGGTAGAGCTTGTCAATCTCTTGGCAAAAGCATGTGAACATTTTCAAGAGGAGGGATGTGCTGGAAGGTTGATTCAGATTTTGCGAAAGGAAATGAGCAAGCACTGGGATTTGCAGCTACAGAAGCCAGAGATAATGAAGAAATCATATTTGTCAAAGGAGTATTGAAGAGCAGAAAGTGGAAGAGAGGAAATGCCTGGAGCAGAGGGGGCCCTCAATATCACCAGCCCAGAGCATCAGGACTCTGATATCGTACTCTGCTTGGACATTGTCTGGTGTGGAAACTGCGTGCTGGTGGCAGAATGAAGAAGGAGGATTTGGCAGGATTTGCACTGAAAGGAGAACACAAAAATTGGGTTATTCACAATGAAAACCTGATAGCAGAATCTGGTAGATGATAAAGATGTCATAATGTATCTCAGAGAATCAATACAAGTTTCAGATGTGACAAAATGAATGTCAATGAAAAGCACAAGTTATGCAGGTAGCGATAAAGCATCAAGGTAAGCATCATTTCCTATCTAAACACCGATGTCTTTCTAAAATTTTGTATCTCTGAGTAAAATATACCAGTATAAATCACAAAGTGTAAGAGAAAAGATGTTTGGCATAAAAAAAACCAAGCCATAGCTGAAATTAATTCTTGAAGCTAGATTAAATTTAAACAAAAATTCCAAATCCCTGTGTGCTATAGCAAAGTCCCTTGTGTTGGACCTCCATAGCAAGGTATAGTCATTTTAAGGCATATAAGTGATTTTGAAGAACTTTTTCTACTGCAGGTATTGGATTAAATTAAAAAAAAGACAAATGACACGTTTGAAAAACAGAAGAACCTTAGAAAAGAGAGGATGTTGCAAGAAAAATCACTGTAAGAATAGAAAATCTCTCCCTAAAGTCTTTTATGCATCACTTCAAGTACTTTGCATTAATGAGCTGAGCAACCTTAAAAGAACAACATGACCCAGCATACCATAGTGATTCAGTAACCCAGTAGTCAAACAACTATAAAATAATGCTTTTTCTTTAATGCACCGATTTTAATTTTAAATTGTTTCAGATACTTAGGGGTTTTTTTAATATCTCAGTGCTGTTCTGATTTCAATATATAACAGTTAACAGAAAAAGAAAAAAAAAGTAAAATATATTTACTCCAAGTAACTCTGTGCAATATTACTCCACAGATATTGGTGAATTTTTTCCTGCTTTTCCATTAGTATTTTCTAAGGAGCAGGCTAACATATAGGTTCATATAAGTAATCTGAGAGACTTAGAAAGCAAAGCTCCTGTGCCCTTGTTTTGTTTCAGTATCAGACCTCTGTTGTAATCATTGTAGAATTTAGTCTGGGAGCTCGTGTTGTCCGTGCTAGAATAAGCATCACAAAATCATTCAGACATGTAATTTCTGATGTCAGAAGAGAACGTCAGAATTGCTGCTGAAATAAGGAAGCGATTTTTGGAATACAGCAATCTTTCAAAAGAAAGTAATTTACAAAAAGAAACCAACCCAGAAACAATTTTTACCAAACCACTGACCAGGCAATTCATACAGCCTGCGACTCCTCCGTGACCTCTTAATCTGCCCTGAGTTTCCTTCTTTTTTAATAGTATTTACATTAACCAAATGCATATATTTTGGAAAATTTAAAATAAATCAGATGCAGTACATGAAAACTCATTAATACATTTAAAATATTTAAAAATGCTTTGAATTAATGCACATAGCATGCATGCATTTAATGCTCTATATCTTACAACAATAAAAGAAGTAGCAGTCTTTAGAAATCATAACATCCTAACTGACTAATTGAACTGACATGGAAGTATAAAACAATGAAAAAAACCCTTATCAGAAACAGATCAATTACAACACATTCTTGCCTTGACTTTATTAAATGATTTTGACTACTGATAAACTTTACCAGAGAAAAATTAGAAATTATACTGAATGCAAAGATAGTTTGATATGATTTGTATGATTTCAAATCTCTGAATCTGTCAATATAATAATCTCTCCTGCACAACAGCTACAGCTCCTTTAAGCATCCTCAGCACTATGTACGCTTTTAAATTTTAAAGCATTAGCAATGTAGTACCCCCCAAATCCAGCCTTGAACTCTGACAGACACTGATCTCTTTTCTCCCTCCCACACCCTGTTTTATCAGACACTATTTTGTTTAAATTGGCTACTAAATAGCATAGCACTGTACCTTTAAATACAAATCAAACAATATTCATATTCCCACGGTGCTGCTAGTTTCCCTTATGCATTGAATCGCCTGTAGATTAAAAGCTCAGAATCTGAAAAGGGATTCTGTTCTGCAGACCAAAGTTCTCTGTAGGAGATGAGGGAGAGGGTCAGTCCCGGAGTCACACACACAACAGGCAGAAAACACACTTGTGATCCTCAGCTTTGGATAGCATCAGAAAGGGGAATAAAAAGCAGAAACACATGGCACACTGAGAACTGGTATCACTTATGGCTTCTAACCAAAGCAGCAATTAAACACCTTTCATCATTCCCCCAAATGCCTGATTTTTGTAAGAACTGAAAGAGACGCATACACACAAAGGAAAATCCCCTCTGAGCAGCAAGGAAAACTTAATCACCTACCATTTTCTTTGCACTCTTCTGGAGGTTTAGCCTTTTTCGCAAGTCGTGGATCCAGCCATGATGTTGTCTTTGTGTTATGGCTGAAAAGAAAAGAGATCACTCTGAGCAGACACATACTGAAAGGAATCAAGTTTATTCCTTAAGAAAAAAGGGTTAGTCCAACAAAATTGCAATCGATACACTTAATTTGCTTACTGGTTCTAAGTAGCCCTGAAGGAGGTGTAAGAGTAATTGTGCAAGGCAGCTGTAAATTTGGCAACCTCAGCTCCCTGTCCTCAAAGCAGCTATTTTTATTAAAATCAACTAGAATGTTGCCAAGTTAACCTCATTGAAAATGCAGAACTCATCCAGAGCAAAAGGAATTTATTACAAATACAGTGTTCTCCCGTTGATCGAGTGCAGGCGACAGGATTCTGTACCATTCTCACAGTTTTCGGATAGAATTATTTTCATCTTAAACCTGTCCTTTTCGTAAATACAGGTTTGTTATTTCTCACCAGAAGCAGTGACAAGGCATAGCGAAAGTGATGCAAATTACAGCGTGCTCCTGCAAAGTCTACATTTACGGACAGGGTGATTAATGATACTTTGTTTAACAAACCTTTATCTCTCCATATATAATCCTTCTATAGAGATAAAATAGATATGCACAAGCTGAATGAATCATGTGGCTCCTTTCTATACTCAGAATAGATCTTTGAGAAATCAGCCATCAAATAGCGTTGAACTGGCACAAATTGTTTTCTGGGAGATTATTTTGCCAAATGAATTGATACTTAGCACAGCTAATGAGACTTAAAGCCAGATCCTTTCAATGTATACCTTACCCATAAGCAATTAAATTTGGAGCCAAATATTGTAAATATATTAAAGAAGACTATAAACCAGAAAATGATGTGATCATTACTCCTTGATTTTTTGAGATGCCTTTCCTACAATACCATCATTCAGAGACACTTCTAACCCATGTTTTATTTATCTGATACATCCTAGGAGGAAGCTCATTCCATACAATACTGAATTATTTAGTTTATTATTAATTTGCTATGTCATTTTAAAGTGTGCTTACGACTTCTCTTATAAACATTGGTATAAGGTGTACAAAAACAGGGGACCTGGTGAAAAAATGGATCAGGATGCAATTGTTTGCGATTTTGTTAGTTACTGATACAGTCCATGTGATCCCAACACCACTGATTCCCCTAGGGAAAAATAAATAATAGAACCAATTCCTTCTCCCACCTTGTCTTCCGTGGCAGATAAATTTTCCTCTGCCTCGATTTCTCTCTCCCTCCCAAAACAGTGACAGTGCTTACTTCTCAGCATAACTGTCACCATGTTAAAGCTTCCTCCACATCTTGGATGGGAAAGAAGGTAGATGAGAGATATATATGGATAAAATGGCAACTGAAATTAAAATCGAGGCATTCAAATTATTTTTTCCTTAAAGCATTATCTAGTCTAGAACACCGTTCATGACAGGTGAAGAGGATAAACAAATCCTTTCCTTTGGGAGCTAAGCTATATTTGCAGAGCATGAAGAATGATGAGCCAAAGGTAAGGTGAATTTGAAATGATGCCAGCAGCCTGTGCTTGATTGCAAGTGTAACTAAGACACTTTCTCGGAAGCTCTGGCTGCTTGTGGTCTCCTGTAGGGTGCATTTTTATGCTGCAGTCACAGCCCAACCACAGCTTGTGCAGACATACTTGAGCTAGCTTTAAATTAACTGGGGGAGATGCTCCAAGAGTGTCAGTGCAGCAGGATGGAGCTCAGCGTGGGCTCGTCACCCCAGCATCCATCCACTGAGCTACCTGGGTGCATCCAGCAGCACATGCTGAGCTCCACACCACCAAGGATACACTGTTAGCAGTGCCAGAGCTCAGAGAGAGCTTGGACACACCTGCAGAAGCTGCAGTTGCATCTCTGGGGTGTGGGCATGTCTGGACAACAGCCACTCTCTCCCAGCTCTTAAATCTGAATTATTTTAGGGACCCCCACTGACTGCAGGGACGAAATTAGAATCACGGATAGTTTCTTATGGCTTTAAAAGAGCAATATATATGACTACTATTAGCGGCGTTTGCTGTGGTATAGAGCAAATCTAAAAGCATTTTGCAAAGGAAATAAAAATAACCACGCCTGTTTTAAAGCTGAGAAAATGGAGTCACAGAGTCATGAAATTACTGTCCAGATCCACCAAACAAGCCAGTGCCAGTGGCAGTACTAAAAGCCAACTCCGTTGCAAGTCAACTGGCCAATGTCCACCCATCAGACCAGGCCAATTCACCAGCCCTGAAAATATCCCTATAATATTTTTAGAAAGAATTTTCAAATATCTGCAAAGACAGGTGCCAAACTGAAAACAAGCCCAATTCAATATCAATATTTAAAAATTAGTTGAATTACAACCTTCAAGGTGTTTTTTGCAACTGAGAACAGCAAGCAGTTACACTTCCCTTTAGCGTAAATGTGGCTTCCACAAACCCAGCAGGACTGATGTCCCAGTTTTGTGCAAGATGGCCATATTAAACAAAACCATAAAACATCTAAAAAATCAACAGCTCTTCTAACAGAAGAGTGATCCTTCAGTGTGCAGTGAAATTTCACAGAATGGAGATGACATTTCATTTAGATCAGCTCTTACAGCACTCAATCTCCTCTTCTAGGTGCTATCTGTCAAACCTGTTCAGCTACTTAGTAAAAGCAAAACTCATCCACAAGAAGTTTTATCTATAACAAATAATTGCAGGAGCAAAGTACCTTTTGAAATTCACCCTTCTTTTCCTTACCCGTATCTATGCCTTTTCTCTTGCCCTGCCTCTCCTCTTTATAATCTATACTAAACATACAATGCGGTGGGACTAAACAACTCTTGCAACGGGACTTTAAAGGCTTCTAGACAAGTGCTCTAGAGGGTAAAAAATCCTCTTCTGCTCTGAAGACAGGACTTGAAAGAAGGCAGAATCAACCCCACCTGTCTTCTAACACCTCCACAGTACCATCAATGTCCTCTTATGGTCTCTGTAGTGCTGTTTGCTTGGATCATCTCAGCAAGCAGGTACACAACACAAAAACACCCCTCCAAGGAGGAGAGACGTGACTACTGTCACATTGCTCTCAGTAAAAGAGGGAAATGAGTAGCCCTGGAGCACAGCATTGTGTTTTTTATGCATGTCTGCTTCTGTCCTGCATAGGAGGTTTACTTGGCAGGGTATCCTTCCAGTCTCCCTTGTGACAGCTACTCCCTCTTCAGCTCTGCAAAGGACTAGAATCTGTAAAAGCTAAAGGGAGACAACTTTTATCTCCTAAACTGTTTTTAATATAATTTAAAGGAAGCCTTGATAGGAAAGCTTCAACTATGGAAGAGGAGACAGAAGGAACAGTAAACTGGCCAAGTTAACACCAAAGGCAAAAGTAACACATACCTGCTGCATAGGCTGTGCACACTGAATGATTTTAAGCACTAAAAACCTTGTAGGGGCATTATCCACGTACCTTACCACTACGTCTAATCATGTGTGTCCATTTGGGAAGTCTTATAGACAGACCAGAACGAAAAGGGGCTGGGGATTTACAGATTAGTTATGAATGAACTGCAGATGAATTGCAGCAGCAGTTGTGGAATAAATGCTCAAACAGGCATTTGGAGCTGTTGTCAGTGGCAGAACAAGAGTGAAGTGATGCAACAAAAGCATCCCGTGAGAAATACAGCTGTGGCTCCATCAATGTTTTCCACTGACCAATGCTTCATTACTTGGCAATAACTACACCTTATCATTAAAAACATGTTTAGAAAGCCCATCTTTACATAATTTCAATGATTTTGATTACCAGTTAGGACTACTGACATAAGTGCTGGCAAATCAACAATGCATATCTTAGAATCTCACTTAAAATCAACAGAAAAATCCTAATTTTTGAAACTGAAAGCAGTTAACAAAGGATCCCCTTGGTCTTCCTTCAAGCAGGTGGAGCATGGAAAGAGCATAACTTTTAAAAATTCATCCTAATTTGTTACCTATGCACAAAATAGAAACTGCATATAGGCCTGAAGTGCATTGCAGTTGTTTATTTTTTTTTAAAGGTCATTCAGTAAAGCAGTGGAGCTTAATATTTAAGCCAAAAGTCAATAAAATAATTATTGCTGAGCTAAATTAAATCCTCTCTCTTTGCCAAGTATTTGCACCTAGCAGAAACAGTTTATTATAATCAGAGTCATCTGGTATTAGTCGCACACAATTTTAAATATATGTGGAAAAAATGTTCTTCAACTGGTTTAAACAGAGTGAAAGAAAGCATAGAATACTTCCCAGAAACCTTGACTCAACGTCTTGTTCTTCTCCAGATTTTCTTTGTATCTCTGCTTTTAAGACTTCACAGAGACTGTTTAAATGCCTCTGTTCCCTGTTAATAGCACTGGAGCTGGATACCAGGACCAGAGGCTCTCTGGGAATCTCACTGGATACTACTCGATATCTTTAGGAAGTAAAAAACACTAGGAGTGTGGCTTTTCTTATCTAATAAAGTGTTATCTTTTATTATAATTATTTTTTAGACAGTATATTATTTTACTTAAGATTTGAATATAATGGATGTGTTAGCAATCTGTCAGTTTAAAGCACTTTGACTGATAAAGTTTCTTGTACTAACAAAGCCTTCAGGCAATCTCTTGAAACGTTTTTGAAGGAAATATAGAAAGGACTTACTGACAGGAATAGCCTTAATGTCTTTTAAAAGCACTGCAAACCTATTCTAAATTGTGCATCTTACAAGGTGTGTAACGTGCATGTTATTGTGAAAAGCATTTCAAAATGGGCATTTACCAGTGTGCTGCTTCAGTGTGTTTGGGGGCAGCACACATGGGTTTGTTTGGGTTTTTATTGTGAACACATTACATTTAAGCTGGTCCTCGATCTAACAGCTTGAGCAGAGGGGAGCATATGAGCAGAAAACCACAATTCTCTGTAGGCCCCCTAACTTCAATGCTAACTCCTCCCTCCTTCTTTTGATGCTGAAGCATTGCGTATCTGCAGAGATTTTCTGAGTAGCACTATAACGATCTTCAAGTACTTTGTGTGCCGAGGGACATGGATAGGAAAACAGAGCATTAAACCAGCAATTTTACAATCCATCCATTGTGGGATGCTACCTAAACTTCTTGCACACATGTAGGAACAGATACAAAAGGAAGTTGTCCTCTGGCAGTGGTTTGCATGGCAGCAGCTGTGACTGCCAGCCTGCCTTGCATTTCCCAGTGTACTCAGAGCTCGCGGTCCTTAAGAGACCCGGGCGTGGGAGTTCCTGCCCTGTGAATCTTCCATGGCCTTGGGCAGGAGATAAGCACTTATGCACTCAGCCCAGAGACAGTGGCACTGCCTCTAGGCATTCGCAAGAGCAGAAGATGCTTATGCAAGATTTTTAGAGGAATACATAAATGCCTAAAGCCTCCTATGGTAATTTCTGCTGTTGAAGTAATTCTCTTTGACTGAGGCAGTTTAATTTCTGACAAAGAATGGGCTTCATCTCATGTGACTGCAAAAATTACATAGCTAATTGTGTAGGATTCGTCTCTCTTCAAGGGAGAGACACCTATGCAGAATAATTTCTCTTACCTACCATCCAGCAGAACAACCTAAACATACGCTCTTAAGTGACATAATGCTAGTATGTCACCTCCCAAATGGCCTCTGGCTGCCACTCCAGAAGGGTCCTGGTTTTGACAAGTTCTGTGTCATATCTGTCACGATCATGGAGATGTCTTGAGAGATGTCTTGGCTGTGTACTGTGCCTCTACAGTGGTGCTTTGGCTTAGATCAGGAGGTCACTTTGTAAGTGAATCTCTCTCTCAGTTATCTTCTTTTTCACACCAAGTGTTCTCCAAGCTTGTAAGCTTTTCACTTGAATTTAAACCAAAAGATGCACAGCAGGAGCTCACCTACTGCACTACATTCACAGGCATGCAGCCATGGCACCTGAAAGATCTGGAAGCTGTGGCTGCTGGGTCATCAGCACCAAGAGATTCACTCTGCAGTCTGCTGATATTGCTAATTTAGATATGGAAATGGCTTAGATCAGAAGGAGCTCAGACTGGTTTTAACTCCAATCTGGCCCCATGGACTGAGTTCAGGATCCAGAGGTCGTAGAAAATTAAGTGCACTCGCAGAGATCAACTTTCTTTTCAGTTTCATCTGAAAGGAGTCCAATATGGGTACACTGAAATGTGAGCCAAATCACAGTGTGTGAAGACAACCAGAAGATTTCCGTCAAAAGTATACTCCTGACACAAATTCCATACTACTGCAGACATAGTTTTGGATATCTGGAGACCTATTTACTGGTAGAAACAGTTGTATTTTGGCAAATTAATTCTGCCCTTATATATGAACAGGATGAATCAGCCTCTAGAGGTAATTCTCTCTCTCCATTGACCACAGAAGGAGTCTTGGCAGCTGTTTTAAGTTAGATATCTAATGCTATATGGCAAGGCAGGTGAGCTGATTCTTCTAGTTCAATAAATACAAAGGAGAAAAGTTATAACAACACTACAAATAACAGAGGAAATGTGCTGGAAGATTAATTCTGCAGAGCACAGCAGCAGAGACCTTTGGGGGAAAGACCAGAAATAAGAAAGTGAGGAAAGACAAGAGGAGTTAAGCTGGCAGTTTGACCTGGATGTCAGCACAGATGAAAACAGCAAGTGAGAGCAAGGGACAGCACACCACTACTACAGACTGATAATGTCTTTATAACATCAATAGACAAGAGGAAAGAAAAAGAATTCATCATTCCACAAATTCTTTCCAGTTCTACCATCTTCATGTTCCTAATTGACTTGTCATGAGGCAAGAAGTGGTCTCAGGAGAAAAGATCCCTCTCGGTTTCTTTCAGCTGCCTGTCCTACTGTATGTCATGTTGAAGTCCAAAGTGCTTTAGAAATCTGATTTGTTACGCTGACCAAAACTGACGGATTCAATCCAACATATAAACAAAGAAAACAAATTACAGACATTTATAATGATATCCAGAAGACTCCTGATGAATCAGAATTGTCTACGCAGTGTATCATACTGATAAAAGATGGCTTGTTTCCCAAAGAAAAATCCCATCAGAAGTGGTTATTATAACACTATGTGAAGGAAGAGAAGAGAAGAGAAGAGAAGAGAAGAGAAGAGAAGAGAAGAGAAGAGAAGAGAAGAGAAGAGAAGAGAAGAGAAGAGAAGAGAAGAGAAGAGAGGAGAAGAGAAAGAGAAAGAGAAAAAGTGTCCTTCATCCTAATTGCTACTTAATTCAAGTAGTAGAAATATCCAGACAACTAAAACATTACAGACTGATGCTCTGATGATGTAACATACTCACAAAAGGGCCAAACTAACTTATGAAAGTTCCCATAGTTACTGGAGGATATTAAAGTAATCTTGAGCAGGTAGAAGGGTGTACTTCCACCCAGTACTTTTAGTATCTTCTAGTACAAAAGATAGTAATGGTCTATCCAGGCTTAACTAAAATATACTGCTTTCTGATGGTGAACTGATGGAGCAATCAGGAACAACTAAATATATTATGGTTCTTCAGGTAAACATGTTGGGATAAATGTTATTCCTGCAGTCAAAAGACTTTCCTACCTTAAAAACTGCTATGAAGAAAAACTGATCCCACTGAAGTCCATAGCAATATTCTTCTAGCTATACTCTTCATATATCACCTGAAATTGCAGCAGCTGTATTAAAAAACTTAATGGGTGTTTTTTACAGTGAAAAGGAGAGTCCTTGGCAAAGGACTATTTTATAGCTGTTTTTTAGTCTTTTACGGTACTTTCATTAAGAAAAAAAAAGTCTTTAACAACTAGAAAAGATACTGCAACAGGTCCAAAAAGCAATGCTGACTATGCTGTTTTGAGAAGTAGGTGTTGAAGTAGTAAGAGACTGAATGTCTGCAAGATGTACTGGAAAGTAGTTTGTTAAACCTCATCTAGCCACATTCTTCTAAAATTCATCAGCAGAAGTCAAAAAGAGGATCCTTTAAAGATGTTCTGTGGCAGTTTGCATTTATTCTAGACTTTTTTCCACTACGAAAACAACTAATGTAGTATAAGCAAAGGAAACCATATATACTTTTGAACAGTATAGAGTCAAATAGCTTTAGGTTTCATGTCCTGCTGTCTTGCAGTCCTTTTAGAGTTCTGCTGCCTATACATGGAGAGAAGGCTGGAGAGAGAGAGAAAACCAATTCTGCCTTTTATAAAAAAGTATTCGAATGTGTAGCCAACTGTACATGACAGTCTATGATGCAATAATGTATGGCTTGGAGCTGGATAGTTGGGTGAGGGCCACATTTCAGGCCGAGTGCACATGATAGCACATGCACCTAGAATCTGGGTCCTTTTTTATTCCCTTCAGCATTGCACTGGACCAACACAGTAAACACTGATTGCTTGGGATCCAACACAACCAGCATCTGCTGGCTTTGTGAGGACAACACAAACTTGGGTCTCTAGTATGTGGTTTGAGAGTTGTTGGCAAGGCGAGGTCTGAAGGCTGTGGGGAATTATGGCCTTTCCTTTGCCCCAGGAGAGGGAAAAGCTAAAAATCAGTGATGACTATAATTTATTTAAGCATGCCAAAATATGCCACATTTATCAGTCATATTTAAAGCAGGAAAGAAGGAGCAAAACTGGAGGGTTTTTTGATGGCATTTCAATTTATATACAGTCTGTTAATTATTGCATGTTCTCATTAGCATATGTTCTCAGTGAAACCAAACGTAAGAGATAGAGTCCTATTTGTGTAGTGTGTGTCTGTATTTGAAAATTCAGATTCATATGTAAGGGAGGCTGGAAACAGCCCAAGAAATGTACTTAAGTAGCTCTTCCTGAAAAACACTGGTAAGTATTATGTTGCAAGAAAAGATGCTCTTGTTCTGTCTGTGAATGCTAAAATAGGTAAACATAAGGTCATGCACCTATGTTAAAAAGGAAACAAAAGGAAGAAACAGACCAAGACATGCTCTAAAATACAACCATCCTCTGAATCATTCAGTGAATCTTGTAGATGATTTTTTTTTTGTCTTTGTAATCCTTAAGGCACAGGAAACTCCTTCCGCTGTGCTTTACAAAATGCTAACTGAACCATTAATGATTAACAAATAAATAATCCTGTCTATAGACAATTATCTTTCCCCTTATGAAGTCACTTCCTCTCTCACTGTAAATCTGCCACACTATTCTGATGGCAGTTTTGATAAGTGAGATCACATCTGAATTTTAGAGGTTAGTTTGAGGTGAATGAATGAAAATGCTGTCATGAAATCTAAGACCTTTGGGTATACCTGCAACAACCTGGAACTTGAGATCATTTGCTGCTGGAAAGCTTTAGCGTTTAAAGGCACAATTCAGAAGAGCCTCAAATAAAGCAAAAAATGATGCTGCCTAGTGTGACTTTTTTTTCCCTCATTGTGATGTACACTTTAAAAATGTTTGTTTTTCATCTATTATTTAATAATCTAGTACAATCTTTACTACTGTTCGGGGAGATGTTGTTAGACAAATAGGTTTTTGTTGTCTTTTTATCTTTCCGTTTTTTTGTGAAAGCAAATGGAGTCTCTTCATGCCATTAACCAAAGTGACTTGTAAACAAAGAGGCAATTTAACAGCATCCCCACAGCATTACATTCCTACTTAACCCTGCAAAGACTGTGCAATGTGAAAACTCGAATCATCAGACTTGTTCCTTTGCTAGGATTCTAGTAAATAATCTAGTATTTTTACAGACATGTAATTGCACTTTTTTGCAAATATATTGTTTAAGAATATAATCCCAAAGGCAAGAAGCCCTTACAACAGCCCTTCATCCAGTCTGCACCTCTGATTGATTTCTTTCCTTTACATAACATTCATTTAGTGGAAGTGAATGATGAGCATTGTCAGAACTGCAGTGTAAACCAGAGCATTTCCCGGAAAGGAAGTAAGCTGTAACATCAAAGGAATTTGAGGAGTGCAATGGCTGCTCTGTAGAGCATCAGGGCTATTTGCATTCACTGTATTGGTTACAAAACATATATTTATTTTCTATTAAATTACCTCCTGCAGTATTTACTACTCTCACAGTTTGGTGTGTTAGTGACCCATCATCCCTTCCCCCATGCCCCAAAGGTATCACAGGTTTTTGTTACAAGTAAAATAAAAGTGCCATAAAATTCAGTCTGTTTTCTGTTACAGCATTCAATATGTGCAGAAAAATTAAATTTGCGAGTAAGGTAAAAAGGAAACAACGGTTTCAACTAGCCCTGAGGTCACCCTAGCTCTTCTCTGCTTGCTTGGACAAAGTTATTATAATTATTCTTTTTCTAGAATAAGCATATTTTTGCCATTTTCAGCAAAGACACTTATGTTTTAATAGTTACTGCTATTTTGAGCCTTGTATGTGCCAGAAGCTATAGTTGGTCATGCCAGTATTCATTAAAAAGTCACATGCACAAACTTTATTCTTAACATTTGTTTACACTTCATGTGATAGTCACAACACTTTAAATTAAATACAGGATTTAAACCAGAATTGACACCACCAAATGTTATTTTTACCTACTAATAATCAGAATAACAGATAATGCTCCAAACTGAGGCAGTTCCTTAAAGCAAACATAAATGCTCCTTCTACCTCTGTAGTAGAGTTCTACTGATGAAAATGTTGGTTTTTCCATTCTCTTTTTTCTTCTGTGGAACACAACGTTATAGCAAGTCAGAAACTTGCTGTGTTTTTATCCTGGTAATGCGCATTAATCATAGAATCACAGAATGTGCTGAGTTGGAAGGGATCCATCAAGATCCTCAAGTCCAACTCCTGGCCCTGTGCAGGACACTCCAATCACACCATGTGCCTGAGAGCATTGTCCAAACCCTCCTAACTCTGTCAGGCCTGGTGCTGTGACCACTTTCCTGGGGAGCCTGTTCCAGTGCCCAAACACCTTCTGCGGTGAAAAGCTTCTTCCTGATATCCATATAAACATTCCCTGACTCATCTTCTGGCCATTTTCTTGAGTCCTGTCCCTGGTCACAAGAGTGAAATCAGTGTCTACCCCTCCTCTTCCCCTTGTGAGGAAGCTGCAATGGATTCTCCCCACAGTGTCCTCTTCCTCAGGCTGAACAAATCAAGTGATCTTAGCTTAACCTCAAAAAGGCTTTTCCTCCAGACCCTTCACCATCCTTGTGGCCCTCCTTTGGATGCTCTCTAATAGCTTAATGAGAGCACATAGAGCATAAAAAACTTTCATATTCATTACTTCAATGAGTTTACTAATTAGTAACAGGTATGTGTAGTCTACCAACAGGGAAAAGTTTCTACACATAACTAATTCTCCTTGTAGTCCACTCATTTATTTTACTATTTCTATATATAGCATGATCTCCCTCTACTGTTCACTAGCTAGTTTTTAGTCCACTCATTTTCCTTTCCTTTATCTGGCAAAAAGATTCACACTCTCCACCTCTGTCCACATAAGGAAAGACAAAACCAGCGATCGTCTTGCTTTCCCAGCAGAAAGCACCAGAAGAGCAGAAAGGCCTTGCTTTCAACAAAAGAAACAAAAGCTTTAATTCCTGCCATCAAAGCAAGCAGACCAGTTACCTGTCTTAAAACCCAGCAGGCTTCCATCTAAATCACTAATGCAGGAATTGCCACCAGCTCTCAAGAGCCCTGGCAGCCAGAACATTCCCGCTGTTTTAATGAGGAGTGCAGCGCTCCACTTCACCATACAAACCATATTCCCGCCCAGTTAAATACAATACAGCTATTAAAACTGGAAGAAATAAGACTTACTCAATAAAGTAGACTTCCCCCTTTTCTGTATAAGCCATTTCCCAGTTATCAGGCAGTGGGCCCAAGTCATCATTCTCTTCAGGTTTAGTCTGTTTTGTTACATCCATATCCTCCTTTGCTTCTTCAGGCTGGCCATATCCTGGTGCAGGACAAGGCTGGGTGGCAGATGCCTCACCTGAGACAGCTGTACTCTTCTCTTCATGTTCACTTGATTCTACAAGAGAAGAAAAATTACAGGTTTTGGATATCCAAGTTAATGGCGAAGAATTTACTGGCTGCAAGTCTCTGTGAACAGCAAGTCTTGAAATAAAGAGAAAAATTCTGTTTGGTTTACACAAGGGTGCCTCTGATGATGCATTTTATTTGGAACACAATAAAAGAAAATAAAGCAATAAAACCAAACTGAAACAAGAAACTAATAAAGAGTTCTGGCTCATTCTGTCCCAGGAGTCCTTCTAGACTAGCAGTAAGCACTGAGCAGAAGGCAGCTTCATATCCAGCGGGTCTGCTGCCTCATGTCTTAACTTTTCAAACTATACACACATAAAACAGCTACCCTGCTGTTTCACTACAGACTACAGATCCTTTTCAAGCAAAAAAAGTATAAGCATGAATTGCTTTATCTGTATCCATATATCAAAGAAACCAATGACATCCATCAACTCACAGCAATATATTAACCATATAGAAAGTGGTTGTGGTTTCACTGCCGACACAACCTGTGGGAGGCTTAGTTTCCCACAGCCAATGCCAAATGCTTCAACGTGTCAACACTGTAGTTTACAGTAAAGTTCAAGAAGACGACAATTTATTAAATGATCTAACAGTGCACCCAGAGCAAGGAACTATGCAGAAACCTGTGTGAAACATGTAGGAAGGTGGAAGACAACTTGAGTGAAATGTTCTAATTAGTGATGCTTACAACAGCAAGAAAGAAGGGCAACAAAAAATTAACAACAATTGCTTATAAAGGCCTAGATTTTAATTAACCCACAGAATCAATAAATTTGATATTAGGGCAAGCAATGTTAAGAGATAAAAAGTTTTGGAGAACTAGTGAAGATTGAAGAAGCAATACTCAGAATGCAAGTACAAATTGTTCTAAAGAAAAAGAAAAATAGTAAATATAATCAAAGATAATTTTAATTAAGTCATGAATTTGCAATGATCTGCTACTTGAGACAGAATTGTACAAAAAGTGAAAACTAGATTAAATTGTTAAGGATGAACACAGAAAAACAATATGGGCATCAAACAGCAAAACAGAACAGTCAGCCTATGAAGTGGGATACAGTCAGGACATTAGGGCTAACAAGAAAAATTTCTGTAAGTGCAATCATAATAATACTAATAATACCAAAAGCAGATTCATTCTACTCTGTGGGAAGGAAGGAAAGCCAATAGTTTGTGACGCATAAAAACCTCGAGGCAATTAGCGCTCTTTTTGCACCAGTACAAAAAAAATCACCTGTGATTAAATGACTAATATAATTAATGTCAGCAATAGGGCTAAAGAAGGTGGAGTGGGCAGGAAACAGGTCAGGCGAAACTTTGATGAACCAGCTGTTCTCAACTGGTAGAATTTGGATGAAATGGAACCTAGGGTACAGAGAGTACAGTGTAAGCAGACTCATGGCAAGTAATGGCAACACCTTCCAGACTTCATGGGGAAAAGAAACTTGGAAAGGACAAACACAATCCTGGTTTCAGCAAAATATCTAGGATTTAGGTTTTTAGGTAGTTTTATATTCTTAATTTCTGAGTTCCTAAGTTCCCTTTGAAATGATTTGCTCAGTTAGGCCATTTTGTCTTTTTGTAAAAAAAAAAAAAAGGAAGAGGAAGACCCATGAAACTGTAACTGCACATCTTTCTCTTTTTAATTCCTAGAAGGATTGGAAGTAAGAATCAAAACATGTATATGTAAACTCTTCAGAGGTCATAAATATTTGTCAAGACTTTTCAGGAAGAGATTGTGTCAAACTAATCTTTTTTTCCTTAACATGACATAGTAAAAGGTGCTGCTTCTTGGGGATAAATGGTGTATACATAGCTTTCATGATCTTAAAAAATACTTTTGACACGGACATATAGAACCCTTCAGAACAGCATGAAAAAAAATCCCAGATTCAACCTTGAACAGGGTAATGATCTACAGCTCTACATCCACATGCAGCTCATGTTGCTAAATCCTAACTCATGCTTGAACTATGTGGAATTACAATCATTTTATGCTGTTTGGAAACATGAATCTATCTGTAGCATTTTCTAATATGTAAAAGCTTCCTGCAAAGCAGAGATGATATATGGTCCCTACTTCCCCTGAGAATAGGACAATGCAATAATTGCTGATAAAATTCTGGGGTATTTTTTTCTTATCTTTGCAAAGTGAAAGTCCTCATCTGCTTCAAGCATTATTAACACATCTGTGAGTTGTATTCCTGAGGCTGCCTGCAGCCTTGACCACATTTCTACCACAGGAAGGAAGATATGCAGATTAAACTAAATATAAGACATAAGGTCACATGGCAGATATGAGCAGAGTAAAACAAATTCATTTGGGGCACAGGTGCATCACACACAATGACTATTGATCAGCCAATTGGTCTGACAGAGCACAGATGAAGTGACACTGCTGTGTCCTGGGATTTTACCATGATATCTCTCATATGTGTTCTTCCTCAAGATCTTATTTTTAACAGGTCTGAAGAGGTCAGATTTGTGATTTTCAATAGCTATATTAACAAATCCCAGCCATCACGATGACAGAAAAAAAAAAAATGAAAATTAAGCCCTGAGGATTAGAAGAAATATTCTGAGCTTTTCTAAGACAGAGATTGCTATCAAAATACAGCAGGGAAAAAAAAGAACCTGATGCTTATATTTAACAACTTAAAATGTAATTATTTTAAAGCTGATCTCATGAATAATTAATTATTGGATCATTATCTTTTAATAGCTTACTTTGATAATGGAGAAGACATCATGATGACTAAAACCCAAGCAATTAAGATGGAATTGCCTAATGCCATTTCAGAAATGTAAGTTTTACACAGTGGACATCCTAGTTACACTTATCTTAAAGCTCTATGGTGTCATCTCATCCTCTGTTATATGTAGCTTTTATGTATATATATAGTCATTCCCATACTCCATGTAAGGTAGATATTCACTTTACTGGTTTTCTTTCTGCTAATATATATCCATATATATTTTTTGATTTGTTAAAAAAAATCCCAAACAAGAAAAAACTGACTTGTGGTTAAAAACTAGCAGCATCTTTAATGTAAAAACAAAGTTTGAAATATTACAGTAATGCACTGTGAGCACAAATATATATCTTTGGACAATATGTGATATAAAAAATATCCTAAAATTGTACCACAACATGAGTCCAGAAGTATTTTTGTCACTAAAAAAACCCAATCAATTGAAATTGAAATAGCCTACTGAAGCTTCTGTTACACTACAAAATAGATCACGATTCAGTCTTCAAAATCAGATTGGCACAGTTTCTCAAGAGTGTCCTGAGAAGTGACAGAATAGACACCAGTAAAGCACCAGCAAGCTATTGCATGTGTGGAATACAAAGCACTTTGAGAAAAAGATAATCTGCATGTTAAAACCAACTATTTGTCTTTAAATACCCCAACTTCATCGCTGTAGTACCCAGCTTCAAATACCAGCAGTTAAAATATTACTGATATATGTTGATATGACATATTCTTTATAATTTCATAGACAATATGGCGACCATTTAAAAAAACCCCAACAAAGTAGTAGTTATGCTGTTATAGTCTCAGCAGTTTTCATCAATGCTGTTGCTTGCACTTTAAATGTTTTCTATTATTTACAGTCTAACTCTTGAAATTTACATCTAAACATGTAAGAGGACCTTGTCATTTTATTCCTTTATTTTAATGCTGCACATTACTCATGTAGAGATGTTCGAAAACTTATTCTCTTCATCCAACTAATACGACTCAAGTAATATCAGGAAAAAAAATTAAATACTAATTTATGGGGTGGTTTTAGCAGTTCTAAATAAAAATATTTCATATCTTTATACTCTTACTGTATCAAATGGCTAATTTCTTAAATTCTGTACAGGAAAGAGTCCATCCTTTTAAAATAACTGTTGGATACCAGCATCGTTTAACTCATGTTTGCCAATATATGTGTATGTATTTTCTTGTGAAGATACCACTTTGCAGCCATGGAGTTTCTCCTTTCCCATAGAGTTGGAGCCATATTGAGGGCTTGGTGCTTTTGCATGGAGGCACCGCCCCCATTGACTCCTGGCACAGCGGGAACCAGGAGCTGACCTGGGCAAGGAAAGCTGGAGTCATGGAGCCTGGGCGAGCACAGGGTGTTCTGTGGGTCACAGGACGTGACTTAGCTGTGATAACTTGAATTTAAAGAATACACCTAGAAAAAATCAATGGATACCAGCTGTTGCATGTTTTTAAATCTCATGGCTCTCAGAAGCTTGGTATGTTGTTTTCATGCCTCTGTCTGTCTTTGCTGTGTAAAAATAAAACAATAAACTCAACCTGTTGCCTGGGATTAGTGCACCTTGCATGGTGATTGATGGCATTGGGACTTTGGTCTTTTGCTCATTCTTAAGGCCTGGAATGATAAGTTTGAAACTTTATGTCATATCTTATGCCTGAATTAATTTGAGCCTGACAGAAGTTTATTCTCTGGATGCAACTTATCATTGCTCAAGTACTGTCAGAATAATGCAGATACATAAGCACGCCTTCAATGTTAAAGTGATTCTTCTGGAGTTTGGATGATAAAATTCATCAGTCAGCAGTGGAAAGCAAATATGACATGACCAACACAGTGTCAGATACTGATGCTGGTTGTGAAGGAGACCGACTCGATTTGTTGCAGACGTAAACAGTGACAGCAGTAAAAACTGAATGTGTGACAAGTTTCAGGTTACAATTTGATCAAGACTCTTTTTACCTCTTTGATCAAAGTATCAGTTTTGCAGAAATCATTATTTTCAACACAGTGTCCATTAGGAAAGTCTTCTCAGGTGCAATATGCCTCACCCGGTAATGTGGACAATTGCACTACGCGTAAGAAACTCAATACCAAGTCTAGACTTGCCCATCTTAACAGTTAATCTATAGATTATGTCTCTCATATGTTTCTCGGCAAAAAGTAAGGTTCTTAATTTAAATTTAGCCATTTAGGCTCTTCCGTATCTGTAGGCTGAATTAATCATTCTAAATCATGGAGGTGATCCCCTAAAATGTGTATCTAAAAAAGCTATGCTCTCTTACACTTCAAAATTTCTTCTTTCTTCTAATTTTATATCAACAGAGCAGAGGCAAATAGCTCAAACAAAAAAGTAAGGCATTTAGGCATATAATTTACTAAAGATGGATGAGATAAATCCCATCTCTCAAATCATACTATTTTGTCCTGAGAGAACTTGATCCAGGATGAAGGACTGAGAGTGCTCCATCCTAAAAGGGCCAAAAGCCCCATCTTGAAGACTGATAAGGATTCCTGGTGGCTTCTGGGCTGAGGACAGGTGACAAAAATCAGAAAGAATAAACGTATTGGGCAGACAGTTACGGTCACTTTGTCCATACACAACTGTTTCAGGGAAATCTGATGGACATGCATATGGAAGGTATTAATGAAAAAATGCTAAAGCTCAACATTTGAACAGATTATGCCAACAGACACTGAAAAGTTGCCTGAAAATTCAGACCAAAAGCAGAAAGATCTTGGTAACCACAGATATCACTTAATTGGTCTGATAAGAATGGGTTTCTTTTGTTCAGAATCATCTCAGATGTGTTACTATTTCAACCTAGTGGTCCTATCTGTTAGAGCAGTCCTTTGAGTTGACAGGCTTGGATATGCAGTTAATAAGCCATTAAATTGCTGAGCATCTATAAAAAATGAATCAATGTTTCAGATGTCCCAGGAGTCTTATAATTAATAAAAGCCTCCTCCAGGAAGTGAAGTATTTAAAATAGAATGCATTTGCTAAAAGAATTGGCAATAACAAATGTCCTACCTTTGCTGAATCTTTATAAAAACTAAAATGCTTTCTCCATCAAGAGTTTAAAAATAAATAAATAAACATATTCTGGTTTTCCTGATTGTTTAAAGACACAAACTACAAATGCACTGACATTTTAGAGGTGACTATGCCTCTGTCAGCTCACAGACAAAATGACTGCAGTAACAGGGTCTGTGGGAGCCACACTGCCCAACAAAGGCAACACAGCATGCATGTACAGAGCTGCTTTGCTACAATCCCCAAAGTCCTCAATCAGTGTAACTGAACAACAAAACCCTGCTTATGAAACCATGAGAGCCAACACAGGCACTGCTTGTTCTGCTGGCCACACGGACAGGAATTACTTTGGGGGGGAGAGGAGGGGGAAGGGGGGCTGTCTTACACCCATGCTCATGTATTTCATTTTGTTACACAGCACATGTCAGTGCCTGCTTCTTGGGTGCTGCCTAGTCATTGTTCACACAGAATTTTCCTGGGAGAAACAAATTATAGGTGTAGAATTCAAGGAAAAAGGCAGGTAAATATTACCTCTTGATCCACTTAGAGCTGAAACATATTGTCCTGGAAATTGCTCCTCAGCAATGGTCTGTTATGTGGCACATTTCGAATAACTACAAAGAATGATCTTTCTAACGATTTCTACAATACACATCAGAGACCAAATCCTGCCTTTGCCTCCTTCACTGTGGAAGTATCCTGGCAACAGCAGCAGTGCTGATGTTAGGATCTCTGGGCTTCATCCTTTCCTGCTTAGCTGTGTAGGAAAGGCACTAAGCGCCCGAGCAATGCCAACAGATGCAATCTTGTGTGCAAGGGATGAGCAAGGATTGTGCAGCACGTGATGGCAGCGGCCAGGGAGCAATACTGCAGCCCTTTGGAGAGCCAAGGGGAAGAACCAGACCCACTCTCACCCCACTGCTCCTGGACACCCCGGTAGATGGGGATGGATTCTGCACAGGAATTTTCTCTTATATGCAATGTTAGGCAACAGCGAAAGAAAAGCATGTGGCAAAATCATCCTGGATGGGAAGATATCAAATTCAGTATACTCTGTAAAGAAGCAAGAATTTAAAAGGTATATACCGACCTTGCAGTATGAAAATCCTTCTACAGAGCTTAGAAGATTAGGTAATAGACATTTTGTTTCACAGTAACCTATACATTTAGAGAACTTGCAATATTTCATTTTATCTTCTCATCCGTGTGATTGTCACTATAGACTTCTACTTCAACAATCTGTTTCAGAATTTCTAAGTTTACCAAAAAGGATTCACAGCACTATTTCTTAGAGAGATATAAAAATCTGAATTATTTTATTTTCTACATGAACAACAACAAAATAATTTCTTAAATTCTATTTCAGGATAAGAATTATTAAATTCTGTAAAATATTGTCTTGCTGAAAGGTTGAGGGGGAAGTTGATTACCTGCTTCAGAAAAGGCTGGAGTGCTCTCACTAGAGATACTAGTCAGTACTCAGACCCCAGTTTATTCTGAAGCACTGTGATCCAAGGACTAAAACATCAATTGTCTTTTAGGACTGGACATCTGAAACCCTATCAGCTTTTTGCAGGCTCTGAAGCATTCCTGAAAAGGGTCCTCCAGATAGTATTGCCAGCTAAGTTTCAATGGCACTGACACAACTTTGTTTGTGTGGTGACTTTACTCTTCCACAATATTGCTAAGTCTTCACGACAATTTACAAAAGTTCGTTGCATAAAGTGCTGAACAATCTTGTGAGTGTCACCATTTGAGAACAAGAAGACCCGAAACACAGAGACTATTTATCTGACCAAACTGCAGTTCTTTAGACTCCCTCTATAGTCAATGGAGAGGAACAGGCACTTGTGAATGATTTCCTAACCTAGAAATCTAAACCAGGTCATAATCCATGCTCGGAAAGAAGGTATTTTTCTCTTTGGTCTGTAGAGAGGGTTCAAAGGGACTAGTTCAGAGACAGAAATCTTTACAGTAGCTGAGGTAAGTGAGATGACTCCCCAAAAGAGAGGTTAAGTAATTTTTTTAGGCTTCAGAGAAATCCTAATATTCAGGATTCCTGCCTTTCCCTCTTGCAAGAACATCCTTACCTGAACATACATATTCTCACTGCAGAAGGTGATAAGTGAGGACTCTGAATAACAGAAACTCACTGCAAAGTAAGAAGGAAGAACAGACCTGGTGTTACTGTCACGTCATTTCCATTGACCACAGGTCTTTCTTCCTCTTCTTCCTCTGGTGGTTCAATGCCTGTCTTCTCCATATTGCTCACAGACTTATTCCTTTTACGTTTGCCTTCGGCCCCGGGAGTGGCACCTGGGAGGATCTGGTCTGTCACATTTAACAGCAGCGGAGCCGGTTCTGCTGGAGGCTTCGGAGTGCCGTAATAGTTGTCTGGAAAGAAAAGAAAAGGAATAACACATAAGATTGCAGAAATACACTGGCTGCTGCTGCTTCTTTTGTCTTAGATGTGTGAGGTGGGATCTGGCTCATCAGCTAAAATAAAGAATAGTTCAAAATGTTTTCTGCAAAATTGAATATTTACCTTTCATGGAATGGTAATTAATTTTCTTGGTGGTAGCACAAGTGATCCAACTATGCTCACAAATATGTATCTTATTAACAATTTCTGAAACTATAACAGGTTAAGTTTACATTCCTCTCATTCAAATACCTAACCAACTAGTAGCGTACCAGAGTTGTTCTCTTATTTCAAATCATTAGTTAGGACAACTTAGTTTTTCAACATTTATGCCACAAAACAAGAGTTTCCTAAGGATCAAAATGATAAGAATATTTATTATTTACTATGTTATGTCATTTTCACTCCCTCAAATTATCTTTCCTGCTTAGAAAGTAAATAATCATTCAATGATTCAGAGATTTGCAGTTTTCAGTAATACTTTCACTATCTTGTTTTTCATATTTGTCCAATTTTTGCTATTCATGACTTTAAAATTTGTAATAGTTAATGCTAATATATTTTCAAAGAAAGCTGAAACCTTATGCTTTACGGCTTAGCATTATCTCAAAGTACTAAGGAATTCTGAGAAGACTTAAGGTGGCTGACAGATTACCCTCTCTTTGTCTCTCCTGAAATTTCTGGCAACTTCCTCTGAGTCATCTACTTTCTCTCATAAGGATTATTAGATTAGATGGACCATGGTTCCATTTTATCTATCATTATCTGTATGTTTGCATTTCTAGCACATTTGATTTCAAAATTGGTGTCTTACTGATACCACAAATTTATCATAAAAAACATGGTTAAAAATAGATTGGTAACATAATTAAACAATATTTTAAAAAGCATGTGCTTTCTAGAAAGAAATAGTAATGTAAGACATAAAGATGAAAACATGCTATTTAGATAACATGCAGCTATCTTTTAAAATCTGTAAGCTGTATTGAAGGGCAATGAACAGGTTGTTTTACAAGTAGATTTACAGCAGTTATTATGGGAAACTAAAAATACTGTCCAGGTCTCAGAAACTTTCCCCCCATTCCACCTCTTCCCTCCCCCCCCCCAAAAAAAAAGGTGCACCTCTGTAAGGATATCAAGCTGATGACAATATTTGCAGACCTTATGACCATTTTTTAATTTCTTATCCCACTGTTTAGGACTTCTGTATGATAAAATAGCAGTAGCAACTGACAATATTATTGTAACCACACTGGGCATGACAAAAATAAATGCATATATTATACATGCACAGTAAACCATCATAAAATACATTTTGCAGGCAGAGTAAAAATTATTACAGTACAGGCTATTTTGAGAGTATCTGAAAACCAACAGTGCTCAGCTGGAAGTCTACTTTTGTATTGCTCTAAGATCATGTTACCTTTATCGGTGAGATTGCTTGTCTGAAATACCACATATTTTGAAAAAAGGATTCCTCAATTAAAAAAGCTCCCTGGCCTAAACCATTTTACCAGTCTCAATTGGTGCCTTGGAGGCGTTAAGCTTGATGAAACTTGTCAAATATGCACTGATTTCCACCAATTCGATAAATATCAGAAGATATATCCCAGGGATACAGTACCAGTGTGACACAAACTGTTAAAATAAAAGTGAAGTACCTTGGCTTTTTTTCCTTTGTTCTTAGTTTTGTCATTGTCATACAAAATTGAGTGCAGTAGTAATTAGCAGTAATGCTAATATCCTGAATAGTAGATGAGGTGTTTTAACTGAAGGACATTCTCATGTTATTTTAAAATATTAGACACTTTTTCACTTTGACTGACTGTATGCATTAGTGAGAGGCAGAGATAAAATTCACTAAAAAAAAAAAATCTGTGAATATCACATATATAAAAATATAAGAAAAAATTGCACATGTAAAATCAGGGGCCAAAGAGAATTTAACTAATTCAGGTTCAAACTGGAAATGCTGTATAATTTCCAATTGCTGTCCTATAACATAATACTTTATGATATTTGTGATACTTTATGATCATAAAGCATGTGCTTTATGATCCAGTAACCATTGATTTAAAAGTTAGTTTTACATTATCAATTGCTACCTACCTATTGATCCATATACTTAAGTTAAAAATATGCATAAACAGTGCAAATAAGAAAACATACACATATTGATACAATTAGTGTGTCACAAAAAAATTAGTTAAACTCCAATGGAAAAAAATATATAGGATGAGAGATCAAGTCATTTCAATGAAGGAGCAATGCTCCATTACGGAAAAATTAACATCACTGTAAACGGTATCTTTTATCAAGAAGAGATTCTTATTGTCTTGAAATTCCTTACTTAAGACTTAGGACATCAAAGCTAATGGGAGACTCTCATAAAACCTTGGCAAATGTCATATAGAGACTAAATGTTTCAAAACCATAACTTTTGTTGCCATGAAGTTTAGAAAATCTCTGATCATTTTTCATCTTCCCTGAGCAAGGCCAGAGCTAGTTCAGTAGGTAATCGTTGAAACACTAATCATAAGGTACTGAAATTCATTTTCCTGTAGGTACAGAAGGAACACCAAATAAATAATTTCAACTTTAGTTAATTTTAAAAAAGAAGTTATCAAAAAAAAAGAAAAAAAGAGAAAGAAAAAGCATATTGGAAGAAAACATAAATCTCATGCTCATTGGCAGTCAGAAAATACAGCAGTTAGGAGCTTTTTTTAAAAAATGAACGGAGCACAAAACAGACAACACCTTTATAGCACTATACAAAACCACATAGAACCCTCTCTTTTGTATATTGCCTGCTGTTCTGGTACTTCCCTCTCAAAAATTACATGGGGGAACTAAAGAAGGGCAATTAAAGCTTGGAACTGCTTAAATTGATTTCGAGTTTTCAGCTTGGAAATGGGACAACTGAAGGGGGATATGGCAGATATGTATAAAAACAGGACAACCCTGGGAAAATGCCTAGAAAATCAATGAATGGATGCTTGGCTTCGCACTACTTGAGAACAAGAGGATGCCCAATGAAATTAGCAGGTTTAAAACAAGAAAAAGAAGTGTTTTTTTTTTCACGCAGCATAAGAGAATAGCGGCTTTCACTGTCAGATGGTGCCAGTATCATAAATGTAGTCAAAAAGCAATTATACAAAGTCATAGGAGAAAAAAAGACCATGAAAGCCTATCAAATGCAAAGGTACAATTCTGAATCAAGAGTTCCATACAAACAGACTGGTAGAGTGCAGAATGTAACTGCGTGCCTTCCCCGTTCTTGTGTTTTATGCCTTAACATCTTTACAAGTCTCTTCCAATCTCGGTGGTTCTGTGATTCTGTGATCTACCAAGGGGCAGTAGTAGAGACATTTTCCCTTGATTTGACTAAGTGCAGCTGCTCTGTTACTCAGGTCCCTCCTTGTTGTACTCAAAAAAATGGATATATACTCACCTGCCACCCCTGCACAGTCAAGAGGTCAGTGAAGTTCTTCGTGCTGGGCCTGAATCAAAGCCTCTGTGCAGACAGGCAGTGCAGGAAAAGCACCACTGCTGAATCCATCTGGCTGCTGCTCCTGATTGCTTCAGTGCTCCCAGCTGCTTCTGAGTGCAGCTGAACACTGAAGATGGTCTGGCCTAACCTATTTGACTTGGCTGCCAGAGTGGCTTGGAAGCCATGGCACAGTGACAATTAGCAAGTATCCCTTGCCACTCCTGGCTGTATGAACCCTGATCAGCACCCTGATTCTGCAAGGAAGAGTCAGGCGAATTGACGGCTAGGCTTGCTCTGATGACAGAGACTGGATCAGGAAGTCAGAAAGTCACAAGAAGCGGAAAAACGAGGAAATAATGAGGACAAAACAGCTTACGTTTTTTCTCCTAACTTTAGCTCACCTATATCAGGAAGTAGTAAGACACTTATTTTATCGATAAAGTGTTTGATGATGAAGCAATATCCTAACTTGCTTCCTGAGAAAAGGTAAGCCCTTGTGGAAGAAAAAAAGATGGAGCATTTGGGTGGTAGTAAAGAAGCAGAAAAATCATGATGCTGAAATGATAACAAGACTCAGATATACTGACAGTGCCTATACTGATGTGCTCGACACCCAGTGATCCCAGTTCCTGGGCACAGCCATAAATGTATCTCCCATGCCGTGCTCTACTTTGTGCTCCATTGCAGGGACTGACCTATATGCATTTTCCTCTGCCTGGCCTTCCCAGTCCCTCTCCCTTTCTGTGAGGAAAGATCCAAAATGCAGCATAGAGTGGACATCTCCACTTGCCATCCTTTTGGACAGAGAAGGGAAAGGAAGGATTTTGTGCCAGGTCTGCCCTCCAGATTGTGAAGGAGCACGTGCTCCTTTAGCTCCCGGGCCAGGCCAGCCTGAGCTGTCAGGTTGTGGAGGAAGGGGATCACTGCTGAGAGCATCCTTCGCTCCTGAAGCTCCACTGATCTCATCTAAGAAATTAAAAACTCTAGTTTAAAAATGTGTTATGAAAAGTTAAAATAGTGATGAGGAATTAGGAAATTATAGTAAAAATGAATAACCAGACAGAAAACAAGAGATGTGCCAGAGGCAGAAGCTTTTAGGATGAATACTTCCAGCTATGGTGTGACTCACGTTCTGAGCCCAGAGCGGAGACACATTCCTTTTCACACCTATTTTTAGAGTGGGATGAAACAATACCCAGCTACAAATACACACCTGCCTCTGCTTATTCAGCACCCGCATTTAAATTGATCTGTCTTTCCTGTTTACACAGCTTTGAATTGCTGAAGTATCAGTCAAAATTGTGTGTCAGCCACAACTCTAGGAAATGAAAGACAAACCTTATTTACCAGTTATGAGAACAATAACTGCAAATGTTATGACGAATGCTAAGCCTCTACATATTTGCTTTTGTGAGCACTCACTACTGATAATAAATTAAGTGGAAGTACTCTGAAGTCTAATTATTGCCTAGATTTGAGTTACATTTGATATTTTATCAGTTCACAGACAAATACATATGGATATGTAATGGATTACAATGGCAGAGAGAGTTTTAGGTAGGCAGAAATTAGCTTAATTTTCAACAAAATTCCAATATGAACAAACACAAATATTTTATTATTTGATTAAAAGAAGATGGCTGCATTTATTTATGACTAGAAGCCTACTGCATACAACAAGAAGCATCTGTTCATAATTTATGTCTTTCTATAATCAGTATCCAGATGAAGCCTGGTGACAAGTGATGTCCCTCAGGGGTCCATATTGGGAAAAACAGTGTTTTATATCTTCATCAGTGACATCACCAGTGGGACTGTGTGCACTCTCAGCATGTTTGCAGATGACACCAAGCTGAGTGGTTTGGTTGATACACCTCAAGAACAGGATGCCATCCAGAGGGACCTGGACAAGCTCCAGAAGTGGGCCCGTGGGAATCTCATGAGGTTTAAGAAGAGCAATGGCAAGGTGCTGCAGCTGGGGTGGGGCAAACCCCAGTGTCAGCACAGGTGGGGGAGAACAGATCAAGAGCAGCCCTCCTGAGAGGGACTGGGAGGTGCTGGTGGGAGAAAATCTGGACATAACCTGGCAATGTGCACTCACAGCCCAGAAAACCAATTGTATCCTGGGCTGCATCTGCCTGATTCTGCCCCTCTGCTCTGCTCTCATGAGAGCACACCTGCAGTGCTGCATCCACCTCTGGAATTCTCGGCACAAGAAAGACACAGACCTGTTGGAGCAAGTCCAGAGGAGAGACACAAAAATGATGCACCACTCCATGAGGACAGGCTGAGAGCTGGGTTTGTTTATCCCAGAGAAGAGAGGACTCCAGGGAGACCTTATTGTGGCCATTCAGTACCTAAAGGGGGGTTAAAAGGATGACTTTTTAGAAATTCCTGTTGCAATAGGACAAGGTATAATGGTTTTAAAGTAAAAGAGGGTAGATTCAGACTTGATAATAAGGAAGACATTTTCTTATTGTAAGGCTGGTGAAACACTGGAAGTTTTCCAGAGAGGTAATAGATGTCCCACACCTAGAAACATTTAAGGTCAACTTGGACAAGGCTCTGAGGAACCTGATCTAGCTGAAGATGTCTCTGCTCATTGAAGGGGGCTGGACTAGATGACCATTAAAGGTCCTTTCCAACTCAAACTATTCTATGATTCTATGAAAAGCAATGACCATTTCATAACAAGAGATTTATTTTTTAATTAACCTGCTTTGGAGTCTGCAAATGAACTAATATGGCCGGTATTGACTCTACCTAGCTTTAAGCATTTAACTGATGGAATGTTTAATTGGTATTAAGAAAAGCAAATCATCTTCCAGGAAGTGCCCAAAAAACCCCTTCATCTGTAATGACCCCCAGCCTGCAAGCCCGGGGACATCAGGTTCAAGTCTGCTGCTGTATGGAGTCCACACCCTGTGCATTCTTGGGATGTAAGTTTAAGTGTGGGTTTCCATTAACCTCCAGAAGACAGCAAGAAAACAAGCTCATGGTTTTGGTACTGTTTAGGGCAGGCCCAACACACTGGGAGTATAACCAGCAGGGTAAGACCATATGAGGTTGGTAGTCTTTCAAATTTTGTGTGAAGTTTTCCTGGACAACATATCCCAGGAATATGGTTTGCAGACATCTTCTTTGAAGGATTTAGTATTAAAACCATGGAATTGTTATGACTGGAAAAGACCTCTAAGATCATCAATACAACTGTTAACACAGCACTGCCACGTTCACCTCTAAACCATGTCCCTAAGTGCCACAACTACAAATTTATTGAACTCTTTCAGGGATGCTGATTCCACCACTTTCCTGAGCACCATTTGCATGCAATGGATGTCAAAGACAGGAGGGAATTCTTAAATGCAGGTTCTGTGGACTTCCATGAACCAAGCATGTGGTATCACCATGCTCTCACTTCGCTGCGCTCACGCATCACTTTGCCACAGAAGTATGTCCAATCAATTGCCATTTTCTTGTGAAATCACTTTATTCTAACATTTCTGATCATCTGTATATGTAATTTAGAGCATTTTTTGTATGTTTGTTTTCTTCTGCAGTAAAAACACACAAGTACAGAATATTCTAAAACTGAAAAATCCCTGTCTTAGTATTCTTACAACCATCTTATAGAATTCCTAAAGAGGAAAATAGTACATAGACTTTGTTAAAATATAATTAGTGATGTATTTTAACAAAATCCAAGACAATTACCACCTCCTTAAGGAAGTCTAGCAAACTTCTTTTCACCCACTTACCCTGAGTAATTTATTTTGACGGGTGACTATACTATAATTAGGACTTTTTTTAATCATTGCTGTAAGGTTGGGTGAGTAGATTTTGTTCTTGGGTTCATACATTTTCATGACGGTTTTGCAAAGCTGCTTGATGGATTAAAGTTGCAGAATTCTTGCTGTGACTCCAAAGAAAGTGGAATTAAAAAAATGAAGCCTTCTGAAGCCTTTAGATTTTAGATTTACATTGGTATTATTTTTACTCATGAACTTTGTCATTAAAATGGCAAAAAACCAGGAAAGGTCGTAGTTCAGATCTCCTAGAATTTAGAGAAAAAGAGTTATTAAATATAGATTCGCAATTATGTTTTTCAACAACAGCTTTTAACTTCTGTTTTGTTCTCTGAAATATTCACAAGCAAAGTTATACTTTTACTATGATCTTTGTGGCTACTTTTAATTTCTTTTAGACAGAAGACTGAAGGTCCCAGAGATGTCTTTGCTCTTTTGCTAAGCCTTTGAATCCAGATTTCTTGGTTCTCTGAGCCTTGCTGTTAAATTAAAGTCTGAATTAAAAATACAGATTAAAATTTATTTACTTTGGGAGTGCTGTCTGAATGAGTTACACATGATACACAGAACTAATTCCATACTTGTTGGATACAGACATCCTCAGGGCTACTTGTTACAAAGTCTGTTTTTCCTCCCCTTTCTCTTTCCTAACTGCATTGGGCTTCAGCTATAAACCAAGTTACTCAAAAGAAATACTTTCTGGACATCCCATGATTCTATTAGAACAGAGGGGTCAGAGTTATTGCCTGTGCATTCCCAACAAACACTTCAGCATTTTCTGGCAGGGGCTGTCCAGCTGTTTCCCAGGGACAGGGGGATTTTCGACGCCTTATGTTGCTGTGCCTCTTCCCCAGGCAGAATTCTCATTTGGGTTGGTCTCTGCAACTTCTGCTAACAGACATTAGGCAAATATGCTAACTTCTGTGTCAAGTAATGACATTTTAATAACTGGCTTCAGGATTGTCTATTCATCTGCATTAAAATTAAATCACTAATTATAGCTGTGGATTTTTGCCCAAGAGTGTTCTGGTCCCCAATGAATGCAATAGCAGAGGAAGTTTCTAAATTCAAAAACACAGCAATGGAGACAAGACGGGCTGTCAAACCTTCCAACATGACAAAACTGCTGTTCTCTTACTGTTGGACACCAACTGCCCCCAATAAGAACATCTCTGTTCCATCCATACAGACTGAGAAAAACCGCATAAAAAAGGGTATATGAGTTTATTTTTTAATTCTTAATTCATATTTTTCAAGATAAATATCAGTAGCAAATGAATTTTTGTAACATTAAGGTGGTGATAGAGTACACCAGATAGGCATAAGGCATGGTCTGATTTTCAGAAATTTTGAAGATCCCAAAATTAAGGCATACATAAGTTAGTTCTCATTTTTAAAAATATATTTTCCTCAGAGATATCACTTCACACTTCAGTGTATTTCAGAGAGTTCAGACTTCTAAGTTTTCTTCATCGCTGTTTCCATAGTTCCATTTTACATAGCTGATTTTCCTTTTAATTAAAGTATTCTTTTTTTCTCCCACCTTTTTAAGTACTAGGGTGGCTTTATCCTATAAATACTCTGTGTTCCTTAGATTTTGCTAATTAATCTTTTAGCAGTTTGCTCATCTACAAATGTAGGCACATATGCAAGACTAATCTCTAAAGCTCTGTGTAAGAGTACAAGAAGCAAGTAGAAAGAACAATTTCACCTTTACAAAATCAGGTACTGCCTGACCTGTTTTCATCATACCTTTAATTTCTACGAAGACCAAACCATGTGAACAGATACAATCCTCTTGAGCACTAAATCTCTCACAGCTGGGAAATAACAGTTCTCCTGTCAGATGTGGGAATCCC
This sequence comes from Callaeas wilsoni, assembly GCA_013398955.1. Classification (NCBI taxonomy): domain Eukaryota; kingdom Metazoa; phylum Chordata; class Aves; order Passeriformes; family Callaeidae; genus Callaeas; species Callaeas wilsoni. Next base: position 216,011 of record VWPU01001724.1, on the reverse strand, counting down.
GCGGGTTGAAGGTGTAAATACCTTTCAGATAAAGTAACTATAAACCATCCTGTGTTAAATCCAGGTGGAGGTGGCTACAGAGAGGGAAGTGTCTTGCTTTAAGATTCCTCTAAGATGAAGGTCCTGACCTTATTTCTCCCAAATATTCTTCAAGCTTGTATTTCTTTCTGAGAGGCAGAACACATCAGTTTTAGATAATGGCCTAGAAGGGAGAGGACTGCTTATCAGATGCAGCAGTGTGCTGCACACACTGCACATCATCACACATCTCCCAACCACCAGCAAATACGAAATGGCTTTTAACTTTCATAATTTGATCTTCTGCTGAGCGCAGTGTACCAGAAGTGAAAAATCTAGACAGACCTCTTGAAAAGGCTACTCTTACTTAAGAAAAATAATGGACAAAGGGACAGGATTGAGTAATTAATACAAAATGAAATTTGGACTTCAAAAGTAGGAATCATGGAGGAATGAATGCAGGCTACTGGAACAAGACTATGCAACAATACAGCTTGATAAATACATTAGTAACTGTTTTATAATGTTCTGCACACTTTAAAACAATTCTGTCATCTGACCTCATCTTCTAAAAAGCAGTAATATAATCTGAAACCTCTGCTTTCCCAGAAAAGAGACATGGTTCAATTCCTGAACAGTGTGTTCTTTGCTGCAGCTAAGCACAGATACCAAGATACTTCCCACCACACTTACTTTTTTATTGTGAGCTGGCTGTTGTTGTCTGGATGGGACCCTTGAGTAATCACTTGTCCCTAAATGTGTATGATCCCTAAGTGATATAGAGAGTGGATTTTTAGCTAATTTCACTTTTCCTGCTTAGAAGTGTCTAAAATAATGAACTCTCTCTCCCCATCTGCCCTGGTAGTGATCTTAGATGAGGTTAATTGACCTCTGGAAGCATACTTGGGTTTTGGTTGTTACTTTACAAGAAGGTCCAGACACCTTTAAGCTTATTAATGATAGAGGACATGATTCAGACCTTTAAAGACAAAGGGCCCAACACACTAAATAATGCTATTACTTTCTGCCTTCATTTAAAGATTTAGGGTAAGCAAACAATAAGATTTTCTGCTTCCCCTTGTATATTTTATATATTACTGCTAAGATTCTTATAGAAGTAAAAATCCTTTGCCATATTAGAGAACAGCTTGCAGCAGAGTCCCTCCCTTTTGACAGTAGTGCCTACATGGTTTTACACCCTTACGAATTATCTGGAAAGATGAGAAAAGTCTAAGAACATTTCTAGACAAAATTTTATCTAGTTCAGTCTGGGCCACAGAAATGAATGTTTCTGAAGCTTCAGAAGGCTTGAAAAAGAGAAAAAAATGTTAAGTCTAGAGAAAGTTTACCACGTTAGATGAAATTTATTACTGAATAATGCAAATCAGAGAGCCATTTTGTTGCAAATTACTATTCTTTCTAGAGAGATACTGACATTACTGCTGACATCTCACTGTATAGTAGCAGCTTCCTTCTGCTAAATAGTAAGCAAAGCTAGAATCATTAACTGAACTGAAGGAATAGAATGTCATGCAGCGCTCATCTTCAATTATGTGGTTAAGAAATTTATTGCATACAACATTGGTGGAGAATTTTTTAAGGAAAAAAGTTACAGAAATAAAAGATGTTCTAACAAAAGCAAGTAAAATTATAAGCTTTCTATACAAAAAAAAATGCATTTCAGTTGTACAAATTAACTATATTTCTGTAAAAGGTGGCATGAAGGAAAGGATATGCAAAGTTTTTCAGATGAAGTTTTGGTTAAGAAATGGGAATGAATTTCAAGAACATAGAGTCACTATACCAGAAGTTTTTGAGAGATTACCCATATGTTAAATCAATCCAGAGTTCCTACAGATCTATCTGAAAATGCCATGTGCAGGGAAGCAGGGGCCAGGTGAAGTTTATTCAAAAAATGATACTGCAGAGGTCTTACAGTCATGAGAATTGTCTGATCTGTCTTTTGCTTGACATAAGAAGCTGGATTAATGCCCCCACCCCTGGTTTGATCAGTACTCTGCCTCCTTTTTCTTTTTCTTAATAGGAATTTAAGCTTATTTTAAAAGCTGTGTTTATAGACACCTTATACATTTTCACAGTGGCATTTTCTCTGTGTTATAGTTGGAAATCTGTCTCCAACTGCCTTGACAACCTTGTGAAGCCACTCTAGACTGTTAATTTCATCTGACAGCTTCTTCAAACCTGAGGAAGAAAAGAGATCCCTGTAGTCAATCAGTTTTTGTATTCATTTATTCATGCTGCTACCAGAGAAAGTTATCTTGCCAATTGGAGAGATATGTAGGGAATCCTTTCCTTTTGTGCCTAAAAAGGCATCTGTGGATTGTCCTGGATAGTCATCTTGCACAACATGAATAAATCAGATGTTCCCTATTGGTTTTCCCTTAAGGAGTTGTCAGAATAAATAAAAATATTTTTCAAAGACTCACAGTGATTCCAGGTACTAAAAATAAACAAAAAAACCTCTCCGCCCCAAAAAAAACCCCCTCAAAAACCAAAAAACCAACCAAACAAAAAACCTAGAGAAAAAAACTACATAAATTCTGTTTTCATTAATAGATTTTTATTTAGCCATATTAGTGCTAATCCTCAGGTTTTTTTAAGGTAATTTGGCATTATAAACCCAAAATACTAAGCCATAACTAACACTTAATGGAGGCTCTGTGTTCCCTGTTTTCCTTAAAGCCAGTGGGATAACTCTTTCTAAAGTGGTATTTTTTACCTCAATATTCTCTCTACCACCTTGCTCCTGAGATGACTGAAATATAGAGCTTTACCTTTCTCATGTGAGTTTTAATCCATAACTTCACTGCCAATCAGGTCTTGTGCTATAACAAGACATTTTAGCTCCTCCAGAGCTCAGTTACTACATAAAGATCTATGATGAGGCAATCTACAGTCCCAAGAACCTGTCCTAAAACCACACAACCTACTAGTTTTATATCACAAATTTAAGCCAGGAAGAAAAAGGAAGGTTTAAAAACTAACTATTTTTGAATCATTCAGAAAATTTCAGATTAGAAACAAACCAAGAGATATTGAGGAATGAAATAATTGATATTGCCTGGGGTGAGTTTATCACACATTAGTAGGAAAAAAAAAACAGGGAAAGAAAGAGTTCTGAAGTTTGTAATAAAAAAGCTTGATCATGCTTGATGAGCCTTTTCTTCTAATTCTTGCTCCTAAGCTGTATCATGAGTCATTCTGGCATGCTCATCTTCAGTCCCTGCAAATTACAAACTTCAAGATGTCATTCCCCCAAAAGAAGGAATGGAGGGTCACCTTCATTCAGGAGCTAATCCACTCACTGGGAAGGCAAGGTGAGACATTAAATAAACTCTGAACTTCCACTGATTCTTTTCTTTGGACATGAGGCGACCAAGAAAGTGGCCAGAGGTTATAAAGAAAGTGTCATAACCACCATCAGTGCCTGGGCATTTTGCCATTTGGCCAACTTGTATTACTCAATCTCTGAGTGTGGATAGGACTGCTGGGGAAGTGGGGTAAATATAAGTGCTTTCCACTCATTTATTGACTCTTTAGGCACCAATAGACATTTTGGTCCCAAGGTCATGGAGGTCTCTGCATGCCCAATACTGCAGAAATGCAGCATCTGCCAGTGCTGACTGAACTAAGTGTTACTGGAGTTGATGGTGGCAATGTAGCCCTTAATTTACACTAGAAAGATACAACAGAAATGTTGTTTAAAACAGTGAGAGTTGTAGATCCATCTGACCAACAGCAGAAAGAGCAGTTGTAAAAAGATGAAGAGTTTTCATTTTGTCTTTCAAAGATGATATCTAATAACTGCCTGGAGGCCATTAGACAAATAATTAAAAACAGAAGTAAAGTAAATGAATTGCTATTCCCTAGGCTGGCTGTGGGGAAAATAAAAAAAAGAGGTAGCTGAAAAATCTGTGCTCTTTTCATTCTCTGTCAAGGACAGCCAAATGTTTTTGATGTGTGGTCTGCACAGTCATTACAGATTGAAGCCAACATGCACAACTGTCCAAGTGTTTCTTATCTCTCTCTCTCTCATTGACACACTGTGTTGCCCCAGGCTACCTTTTGTTGGCTGTCCTTGTTTTGCCTGCCTGCCTGCTTCATTTCTGATCCTAAAATCCTGTTCTGGGGTAAAAGACTTCTCTACTTTGTCATGGATACCTCTTGACTCTGCCCTGTGAGCCAGCAGAAGCAACAAAGGAAATGAAATGCATCTGTCTTGTTTTGACTTCCTTTTTTGAAAACTGCACCTGATAAAAATTCTCTGGTAATGCTAAGCACTGGTCTGGTCCTATGAAAAAGCTAAGGAGTTAGTGCTCTATAGAAAAAGAAAAGTCAGTTTGGTATATGTAAATTATTTAGGTAAACTATGCATCTGTGAATGAAGGAATCTTCCAATCTGTAAAATTCTGGTACAACTATGCAAATCCCTCCTGTGAAATAAACATGTCATAATCTCAAATTCCAAGTTTATCAAATGTCCCAATGCTTTAGTTATAGTTTAATCTTCAGAGAAGACCCATGTTTTCCACAACCTTCATTCCACCATGAAACTACCCTCTCACAGATATCAAGGATCTGATTCTCCTTTTACATGAGCGTAAACCAGATATTTCCCCTGAAGCTAATGGACTTACTGTGTTACGAAGGAAATGCAAAGTTCAAGCATTTAAAAAGTGCAATTCTGTGAAACAAAGGGGTTTTTTTTGGTGATCTTTGAGTGATTACTTATGACAAGATTCACAATATTTACTCTTGTAAATGGCAAATAATTTCTCTTTAATTTTCATTCTGGACAGAAAATGGTTGGGAAGAGTCACAAAGTAATAACAACCTTGAACACTTATGCAACACTTCACATTTCAAACTGCTTCAGAAATGTAAACCAATTAGGCTGTCATTATGATTTATGCTAAGGGAGACAAGAAATATATAAACAAAGTCAAATAGAAGTGCAGGGCTCCAAACTACAGTTAAGTGAATTACAAATCACAGAAAGAGTACAGTGACTTCCTGGAAAATGGAAGACAAAACTATGGAGTAGATGGAGTAACAGCTAAGACATTGTAACCTAGTTACTGTTGAACGGTCACGTCTCTCTATATGGAACACAGAAGACTTAAATACAACGTTTGTTTAAATAAACATTATCAGTTTCATCTCACAAATAACTATCCTTCATTAGCTCATTAGTGAATTTCTTGAGATATCTGATTTACAATGCAATTACCCCCAGCAGATCTGTCTAAACTGATAACCAAAGGGCAATTAAAATCAGTACCCATGCCAGACCATTAAAAGGTTTAACAAGTAATATCTATTCTACTGGTTCCTTTTACAAGTACATTGTTAACATCAGGAGCATAAATGTTAATTAGAGTAATGACTTCATTCACAAATTTCTTTTCTACAAGGCCATTTGGATCAGAATTCAGCTCCTCTGTTTGAAAGGGCAAGTTCTTTTTAATTAGGACAGCTACTCCATTGGTACTAGTAATAAATGAGAGGAGAGATGAAGGTCTCACCCACCAGGATTTTTCCACTTTTTTGTTTCTGTGTAGCATTCAGAACTTCAGAAAAAAGCTCCAGTTTTAGTCAGAAAAAAAAATTAAAGTCTTCATTCTTTTAATGTTAATGTAGAACTTTTACAAACATTTATTTGCAGCCCAGATATTCTCATATCATCATTTTTGATATAAATTTTCCTCCCTGCATGTTTCAGTAGGTAGATCAGAAGCTTTAGGTCATTGCTATTCCACTGGATCACCTCCCTAAGGCAGGGGTCTGTGCCAGAGTGAGACTAGTTAAGAAAAAGCTTCAAAGACTATTTAATTTCAAGCCTCCTCTGCTTTTGTGCATCTCTCACTCTTCAATCACGCTCTGACCCTGTCAAGGCACACACATGCAACTGGGAGAGGACAGGCTGCTCTTAGCAACGGTGGTGCCCAGTGCTCTGCCTGGTGCTGACCTGAGCTCCACAGCAAAGGCTTCTGAGTCGAACCTGCAGAAATCACAGCAGGAACAGAGACGGAGCAAAAAAGTTTGGGCTGAGAAGATAGAGCGAGGAACACATGACTGCACTTGCAGGGCAGAAAACATCTTTCCTCATCATTCTTGCCTAGACTGGCAAAGCCTTATGGACTTTCACATGGCCACTGCCCTTTCCTTCTTAAAAGCTGGGATACATTATTACAGAATAGGTTGGTTTCTTAAGAAATAATTCCTGGCAATATTTCTTAAATCTGGCCTTGTAGCTGCTGGGCATCTGCATGCCCTGGGCACATGCCCTTACAGCAGTTAGTGGCCAAGGATGGTCTTGAGTCAAGTAGGGGCTGCAGTTACGTGGTTACTTCACATGCCAGAGCAGCAGAGTGTAAAGGCTGAACTTCATGTTCTCATAGCCTCTGAAGTACGATGTTTCTGCAGGTTCTGAGATCCACATTTCACATTCCTGTCCCCAAAAGAGCAAAGAGTAAGAAGGAACAGACACAGCTGGGACTAAACATGGGCATCAGCCTTCAGCCAGTTTTGATAGGTACAAGTTCCTTCTGGACTCTAGTGCCAGTCTACGAGCTTGTGGGCAAATTATGTGTGCAGAATCATGAGGTACACTCCTCTACAGAAAGTAATAACTGGCAGATAAGATAATGATACTCTATGGAGCAACCTGTATTGCGTCTCAGCATCCGTAAAAATGGCAACTTGTGCAGCCAGAGATGTGCACGAGAATACACATTTACATGCACACAGTAGTATTAACATGCTCAGGCAAGGTTTCTCATACATTGATATGAGAGAGAGTCATATCTTAGCTTGATCCTAACTAGGTCACTAGGAGTTACCAGTGGGAATATGTGGAGGCCCTAGAAGAATAATTTATTTGGGCAATACCAACAATCCCTTCCTAAGATTAAACACAGCAAGGAACTGTCTTACTCTGATGTAGACCCAGAACAGCATTGCTAAAATCAGTGTCTTTAATCCTATAAATGAAAGTGAAGCAGATTAAAGATTAATGTATAATAATAACAACAATAATAATAATAATTCTTCAATATGTCTAAAAATAGTATACTCCTTGTACATAGTTAACACTTGGTCCAACTTGTTCATACTAAACATCATTATAGGAGGTTAAAATTGCAAAATTAATAATTTTGTCAAACTCTCCTCAGGTCTAAAGAGTTTTGATGCTGTTGTGGCCAGTTGATACCACTGAACTTGACTCAGTACATCTAAAGAACAAAGTTTAAAGAACTGGAGATTTGCCAGGTTGAAGATATATCAGTGCAATGACAAGGTGATGCACACAATTTCCCTGTTAGGGTACTACATATATTATAATCAAAATTTATATTAAATCAAAGGAATATGTAGTCACCACTACAAAAGAAGTTAACAGTGTAAGCCTTGCTATTAATGGTTCACAGTGTCAGAAGATCAAAGGTGACCCAGGCATGGAGAATGCACAAGAAGGAGATCCTCAGACAGAAGGCAAGATTAGATGATCACTGAGCAGGCTGCAAGGAAAAACTTACAGAGCTACTGTCAGCTCTGATTTTTAAGCTGGATGTTCCACATTAAAAATGTCATTCAGAATGATCCTAAAACTTGCTGCTGTGTGCCATTAGTTAAAGTGCCACGTTAACATATCCGTGCTGCGTTAACATCAGCGCCTCCCTAGTACAAAGTTTTCGTGTTTTCTTCGGAAATGCTGAATTTCTGTGCACATTTTCTGTCCAGAAAAACTAATGATGTCATTGTCACTATATTCACCAACCTTGCTGAGCAAGACCTATTTTTGTGTGAAGTTCTTGAAATAGCTTTTAGACTGCAGCAATGTTGGAAGTTGGAATAAATCCAAGACTGGTGGAAGTTGTACCTGACCCCCATTCCTCATCATTGCCCTGTTATAGACCATGATCCTTACTGATAGCTCACTCTAGTGCTCCTAGCTGACTTTGTCTGAAGCAGACCACAGGGCTGTGGAGTACAACCTGCTCTTCTGGCAGATAAATGGGAACTACAGGAAGGAGAGGGGTGGGAGAAAGCGACAGTGAACAGACACATTGGCCAATTCTCCACCAGCTGGTGCTGGGAGGGACGTCTGTCAATGCCCCAACAAAGGAGTGAAATCCAGCTGTCATACTGACATAATGAATCCAACTCAAACACTGCACAATAAAGGATGTAAGGATCTTTTAACCCATTAAAAACCGTTCTTTTGGCCCTAGCATTAGCTTATTATCCAACTCTCTTGTGTTCTATCTCTAAATCTCCTTTACTTTCATGCAAGCCTTGATTAAATACTGGTATTTCAGGTTAGTAATCAAAAAAGCTTTCCAGATGAAGAACTCAATGTCCTTCAGATGACTGTAAAACAAAGACTGTTGTACACTGAGTGCAGTGGAGAAATGACTAACTGGAAATCAAGAAACCTGAATGGTAGTAAGTGTATGTAAAGTTGTATTGGGTAGATGTGAAAGCAAAACAATCGGGACTGTTTCAGTTTGCCAGTACCTCTGCAACTTGGAAAGAGGTTTTGACTGCTCGTAGGTCAGTCTGTTCACAAAACAGCAGGACCGTTTATGGGAGAGACAGTTTTAGAAGATAATTACCTGATGGTTAGAAACCCTTGGACAAAATCCATTCACAGACTTTATTTGAAGAAAGTAATTTTGGCCATGAACAAGGATGCTTTTCCCAAGTGATATGTTTTATAAATTGCCATGCTGATTAATCACTTGCCGCTCTTTTTCAGGAAAAATGAAGAAAATTAATTACTTTAAAAATTATTTTTCCTTGCATTTAATTTTTTGTTTGGTATTTTTCTTGCATAAGAATGTTCTTCATGGAAGCTTTTGAGTTAAATTTAACCTATCTACTACCAATGTAGATATCAGTCACCAACTGAAATGCAGACACAGCCACGTGTTAATTTCCCTTTTCTTACTACTCCTGACATACCATTCACTAGATCAAACTGAAAAGCTAACATGCTGAACTATTTACTCTGAGGAAAACTAGAAGGTGTTTGTCATTCATCTGATTAGATTTTAATTCAAGTAAAAATCGTTGAACCGAAAAAATTTTTTTTAAAGAATGGAAAAACAGAAATGTGAATTGTTTAGCAAAGCTATCCCTATGATTTCATATACTTGCATTTTGATATTTTGTCTGTCTAATTTGGACTGCAGCTTCTTAGAAAATGTATTATAAAAGAAGACATTTAAGATTAAGAACCATGTTTTTAAAGAACTGCGTTGCCTGTGCATGCTTTGAAATTTACACTTGTTTCCTATACACACGGTGAATTTTTAGTTTCCAAACCATCGGTACTTACTTAAGCTGACTGAAAATGAAGCAGTTTCCTGGCTGATGATGCTCTCTACAGAGTGGAACAGGGCAGGAAGGACAGGAGGAAAATCAGAGGGAGCTTTCACTGGATGAAGGGGTCAACGCATTGCGCAGCCACAGTCTGACAGACACCTCTGGCACTGCTGCTGTGCTGGGGAGGTGCTGCTCTGATGGTGCCAAATGCCTCTGGTGTTATAAAAACAGAGAGTGCTCCAACGTTCTTTAGAACGTACTGCGCAGACTTAATATGGATATCTTACATTTATAGACTAAACAGACGGTGTGTTCTTCTGGGACAGCCCTATCATGCAGTTGCTAAGCAGCCAGGAGCTCACGTGCACAAAGCCCATGTGCCATGCGCTGCCCAAGCCGGGTGGCTGCGTCAGACCTGGGTGTAAAGGCACCTGCACAGCTCCTGGCACACAGCAGCACTCCCAAAAGCTGGCTGGGGTGCAGGGGCCATGCCTGCACCTCACACAGTCCCTTCTGGCAATGCCACTAAGCACACAATCCCCTAAGCACAGCCGGGGCATCTCTTCATCTGCCTGCCCCATAGTGTCCTGCCGGCGGCGGTGGAACTCTGGGAATGCCAAAACCATTAGATGGGCCCATCTGCTGTGAATGTGGAGGATGCCAGAAATAGATTCACCTGTGATGCTATGCAACAGCACTGCACCAGGCAAGGCTCAACCTGTGGCCTGAGCACAGACAGAAAAAGGACTCCTGCCTCAGGGTGACTCCAACTCTGACCTCTCCAGCCTGCTGGCATTTGTCTTTGTCGGGAATGTACCAACAGAACCTTGTAGCAGCATTCTGCATGAGCTAGCCAAACCCAAAACAAACCATCTCTCTTCTTCCCTATAGGAATCTCATTATTGGTAAGAGGGGATAATATCCAGGTTCTCAGACTGTAACATATCATGGTACCCTTGCGAACACATTCATCCCTGAATTAATTGGCATTTGAATTGTTGACTGAAAAAATAATCTTAGTTTTAAAAATTTAACTTTAACATTAAAATTTAAATTTAACATGGTAACCCTGGGTATCTCATTATTTGCCTCCATTGCTAAAAACATGTGCTTCATGTCTAATCTGAACAGGTTCAAGTTACAGCCAGGGGATTGTATTATACTTTGGCTGTGAGACTGAAGACCTATCTATTACCTGGTATCTGTTTCTACAAACACTGCAGAAATACTTGAAGAATGTGACAAAGTCACCTCTTCACCTTTCTGGTGCTAAACCAAGCATACTCAAGTCTGACTTTCATATTTCTTATGAATTCCTCTTCAACTTGTCATCTTCCTGCTTGCTCTGCATGCACCACAACTGGACAGAGACAGCCAGGAGAGCTTAAAGCAGCTTCATACACAAAGATGATGTAGGTCCTGCGAGCCTACAGACACCTTATCCCTTTGCCCTAACACCACAGCAGGAGCTCACATCCATTTAACGTGGTTTGCTACGCTCTTTAACTACCACCAACTATGAGAGAAAAAATCATGACCTGCATAAATGTGTCCCAGACTAATCATCTCTTCATAAAAAAACTTCATGTTTACAACCTACCATCATTTACTGAGCTCTTCTAATGCAGAACCAATCATCTGCCTTTTACCAACCAGCCCTCCACTCAGTAAAACATCTCTTCACACATTTGGATTTTGGTTTCTAAGACTGTAGTATACAACCACTCTGAAAGCTATGGTGTCTGCCTATCAGGAAAACAATTTTTATATACAATTTTATACCTACTGAAGCATAAGAAAGATGTCTTTGGGGCTGTTGCACAGAAGGAGCTGTGAGAACAAAAAGAATTAAGCTTAACAGCGACAAGCTAACACAGACAGACAAATACTTTCTTGAAATATTTTGCTTCCTAATATGTCATTATGACTGAGAAGCCTTCAAGAGAGCTGGATATACACAAGTTTTCATAACAGGAGGACCTGTATCAAAACCTTTGGAAACAAAGAAATGTGTGTATGTATAAAGGTATGGATTCCATCCTGTTATTGACAGAAACTGCATGACAAAGTGCTGGAGCAAAAATGATACATGGGATAATATTAGTTACCTCTGCAGCTTTGGAACTGGAGAATAAATGCTATACAAAATAGTGAATGCATCACAGGCCACTGAAACACTGTAACCTTGAGCAAGCATGCGCAAAGTCAAATTTCGACTAATCTGAATTTTAACTAATGTAAATATGATTCTTCACACTCACTTTAACAAACTTTTTTCAAGTGTTCAAGCAAAAGGCATATTCTTATCAAGACTTTAAATAATATTCCACATTACAGAAGCTCCCTAGATATTTTGACCCCTAGTTAGGTTACCAAAACAATTACCTGTTCCTCATACATGATTTATTTAAATAAACTCTTTAATAAAAATACTAAAAATATGCACCTATCCATAAATTATATAATGAATTATATCCAATTTCCACTCATCTAGCTGCGCACTCATCCAGGTCATAACATACTCAGACATTTGGTTAGAGCTAGAGTATGTGCTGTGAAGGAAGAAAGATAGGAATTTGAATTTTAATCCTCTTGACCTGCTGCAAGCTACACTGATGTACAGTTTTTATCTGTTTAATGTGACTGGTTAAGGAAGACACCCTCTTAGATTATGCTTAAAACATCCTGTGCCAATCACACATCAATAAATGTAACTGAAAAATGACTTTCTCAAAATGACTGAAAAAAACATGAACATATAAAATTTTCTCAGACTGTAACCTGATTCTGATACTCATCCATGAAAAACTGGCTTCCACTTCTCATGAGTGGGCAACAGAAAAAACAAATTTAAGAAGGAGATAAAACCAATGTGAAGACAGCAGGCTTTGATGTTAGGAACCTATATAGTTTTATTTAGGATTCATTGCAATTCCCATTTTCTCTAAAAAGTTTTGAGATTTTTAGTGTTCCAAAGGATCACTCAAAGCTTATTACTTATTTAGTACCATTCATCTCCCAGGTGCTTTAATGACTAGAACATCACAAATGAGTGGCAGAAAAAACACATAGCTACTTCAGCATCTACCAGCACAGATCTCTTTCTTGCCCTGCAGTTATATTGCTTTCCTGTGCCTATTTGAAATATAATTAAGGTATAAAATCAATCTTAATGAATTCCCCTCCAAATAAGAAATATATAGAGTTAAGACAAATTCTATTGAGAAAAAAGAAATCAGAATCTCACAAATATTGTAATTTGAAAAGAGCACTTTACACATTATTTATCCAGCCACCAGCTGAATACTCCAATTCCTCATAGGAGGAGGGGGGAATGTTGCACCTTCATTGTTGCAATGGTTCTTTGCTGTCAATGCTTCCTCACCTTAAAGAATGAAGAACAAATACTACATTTAGAATAATTTTACTGGTGCTTCTTCAATTTCCTTTTTATGTGTAGTTTAATTCTCAGGAAGATCTGATCAAAATGAAAATGTCAAATGAGTTTTAAATGACATAAGGCAAACCAGTGATGAAATTTCTCATGTTATATAGACTTCATAGCTATAGACTGTATTTGCATTTTTTCTAGTTTTTATTTCTAAATTCATAATTTTTGTGCTCTGAAAACTACATATAAAGATTTTCTTAAAGGAAATGTGGCCTATAAAGGGGTTTAAATGATAGAATGCTTAAAGTCTGTTTACATTAAGTCATATGGGGGTACAAATGAGTTTGTACAGATACCTGTGAGCAGAGGACAGTTCTGGAAAGACTGAAACATTCCTTGTCGTTCCAGACAGACATTCACCATTCTGCTTAAATGGTGGTGTACCACAATGATGCACGGACAGGAAAAGGTATGGAATATTATCTAATACATGTCTGGAGAGACCAAGAAGTCTCTCCTACCTGTCATCTTTAACGTTCCCTTCAAAATTCTAGTCAGATTTATTAAAAAAACCCCAAACTTTCAGGCCATTCGGGATGCTTCTGAAACAATTGGTATAACTCTTTTTCTCTTTAAAATTAAAGTTTAGCATTTCCTTAATTCTGCTTTTACATCCCTGATCTCTTCCTCTGAAGTTGTCTTTCTGCAGCTCAGACTCAAAGTGACACCAGTGTCCCATATACTGAAATAAAAAGTGGTGCCCTGGCAATGATATTGACACAAAAGTTCTCATTATTTTCTCTCTCACTCCTGTGTCTTAATGGATTGAATAATCCAAATAGCAGAGAAAAGCAACATGCATCTGATCTTAATGAACTGTAATCGCTAGAGACAGCCTGAAAGCAAGCAAAGGTATTTGTGCTATTTATAAACTACTGGATCAGCTGACTCAGCTTCACCAGCATTTGGAATAATTCATATTATATTCAGTGAGTCATTTAACAAGATACTTTAGTGTGTCTGGCTGTGTGCAAAATATTCTTACACTTCATTTTTACCAGCAGTTTGATCTGAAAGCTATAATAGATGGGAGATTAATAGAAGCATGGGTTATATCTTCAATACGATCAAGAGATGGGGACAAAAAACCAGCAGCCAATTATCAGAACACAGAATGGAGTGGCCATTTGGATCCAATGCTCTGAAGAAGGCTTGAATCAGTTTGCAACTGCTTAACCCTCAGCTAAATTCTCCCCAGATCTGTCACTAATCCCAGAATTACAGAATCAGTTAGGGTGGAAAAGACTTCTGACATAAGTGAGTCCAACCTATGACTGAAGACCACCATATCAACTAGACCATGGCACAGTTTCAACCATTTTGAGTTTCTCTTGCCACTTCAGCTCATCCTACAGTAGTCATTCATCAGCAAATGGATTTTTCCCATGGCTGTGAATGTTGTGGAAAATAAAAGGGAAATAAAATGAGAAAACCAAACTGCAATTGTTTGGAAGGAGTCATTACCAATATGCTTTTGTCAAGTAGCATTCATAGCACCTATTCAGCATTTACATTTACAGATTAGTGTCACTACTTGTAAGATGGCTTATCCTATACAGTTTTATATATATATATATATATATATATATATATATATGTCTTTGATGTAAGTATAGGTGAGGACCTTTTCTTCCCCATATAACTGTGGGGATATGTACCAGACTGGGGATCCGTACAGTGGATGTGGTCTTGCCTGCACAAGTGGTCTTGTCTACTTTTACATCAACCTGTTTTTCATCATTCTTTTGGAGTACATCCAACTAAAGAACAAAGTAATACTATAGTTTGTGTAAAGGAAACTCTCCCATACTCCAGCCATGACTAACTACCAAAGTTCACTCCAGACCGTGGCAACTAGATGCTGGATAAAACAAAGACCACAAGTTACCCACCTAAGGAAACTGGAAATATTGGTCTACAATAAAGCAGAAAACAGAGCACTTCCAAACCTTCCATAGTTTAATTCTACAATTGTGATCTAGAGGCATTTGACATACAGCCAAATACTTGTCTGAGATTTTATGTGATAAGCAATGTGTAATTTACAAAATTCTTTGCTGGTTCTTCTGGGACTGAGAGAACATCTAACTATCGTTAGTATTCACTGGATGCCAAGACCAAATGTATAAATATTACATTACTCAAACATGAATATAAATGAAAAATGAAGTATGTGAAACTAGAGCATTAAGTGAACCTAGAAACAATTGGCAATGCCAGAAACACAGGAAAAAAAAAAAGATTCAGCTGCTGCAATTGAGAGTTAATTATTAACATTAGCAGAGACTGAGACTGAATTTTGTAACTTCAGTCTATTTCACTGTATGGAACTGGGCAATTGATAACAAATCCTGAACCCACATGTCCACCTTGACTTCTATGATATGCAGTGGAGATCAGGATTACAGGCCAGCTGACCAAGTACAAGTGCCCTCTGAAGCTTTGGAGTCAGTAAGATGCCTGGGGCATTCACACAGGACTGGAAGACTTGAAACAGGACTCCAGGGAGACTTATGCCCTCCTGGAACAGCAGCTGAAGGTCCAGTGAGACATACCAGGTCTGTATATACATTTGGGCATTTGAGTTTGGATCAGAAGTGCACATGTGACGCAACCCCTCATTGCTCCTATTTCCCATTCATTGCTGTGCATGTGGAGTCATCTCAGAGCCCACAGGCTGTACCTTTTTCTGATGGAACTAACACAGAAGATGTCCTCTGCTCCCTAAGGGTGTTCAATCTGCAAGACTAGGATAGAGCCTAACCTGCAGGACGTTGGCAGTGACAGCTGGGACCACAGCACGTGAATGGTCCTTGCGGAGCTGATCCCACACTCCCGTACTACCTCCCAGCGCAAAAGCAGGCTACATTTTCCCAAATGATACTAAAGGACTTTGTTTTAAGCAGCTGAAATCCCCTGGCCTGACGCTGGAGGGAATAGTTCAGTCCAGCCTGAAGATGACATACAGTGGCTGATCGCAGAATCCCTCTCCAGACTCCCCCTGGCTAATTAACTGGATCTCATTAACGGATAGCAGTGGGACATCAGAAGCCTAGACACAAGTGTCTTAGCATGGAACTGACTCCCACCATTTGTGTCAGCATCACAAGATCTTTTAGGGACAATAGTTTTGTCACCTAGAAACTACAGCCTCCCTACAGAGACATCCTCTGTTGGCAACGGTTGAAAGGGTGTGGGTGATCTTGGATATCTGGAAGGCAAGCAGAGCCCTTTGATGCTCTTGTCCCCATCCAATATCCTTCAAAACCTCTACACTAAACATCAAAAGAAAACCTGAAAGTCAAGCACTACTAAAATCTTCAGTTAATAGAGAATGAATTGCAATTAATATATAAGCAAGAGGCATGAGGGCAGGTTACTGCCTGTGAAAACCAAATTTCTGTTATTTGTAGACAGATGTTAGTTTCTGCTGGGAATTTTCCTTTTAGCTAAAATAGGAATTTTAATTCATAGCACTAATCAAAAGCTGCTCCAATCTTTTAAAAAATGTAAACAAACAACACTTATTCACCATGTGAATACTGAGTCTTGGAAAATAAACACATAAAAATAAGCATTTTTGGTCAAAAGTACAGATGGAAAAGATTTATTTTGTTCTTAAAGTTGGATTCCAGGGACACTTAGGATAATAATTTCTCCAAATCATTTTCTCTGTCTGTGCCTTAGTTTACTTTTGATTTCCTAAATGAGAACTTTGCTGCTGCTTCTTTTCAAAACCATATTATAACCCAAAGGATTTTGCTGTCAGAATTTAACCCTGAGAGCTAGATGAAATCCTTTCTTTTAAAATTTAATCTGGCTATTTTACTAATACTGCTCACAACATCCTAAATAACCTCTCTTCCCCGCTGACATTTACACATTTCAAATATTTGAAAGCGTGTTTTGCAATCACTTTTTCACTGTAGTTATATAAATCATTTAATCTTTTTATTATTCTGGTCTCTCTGTGCTTGATAAAAAACTTAAATTGCATAAATATCTAAATACACTGAGTAATCAGGTAAAATTCTAAATCTTCTTTATCCACACTACTTACAGCTTACTCCTTCATCTAGTTTTGTTTCCCAAATAATAATATAAACCCTACCTTGAATGCAAACTTTAAACAGCATTCAACTCACTTTAAACATCTAACTCACCTTGGTACTTCTAAGATTTTTGCCACAATTATTTTCAATCCTCTTACATAATTTTCAATCTAAAGTAACTGGATCCAAAAGTTAGATAAATCTTCAGAAATTATATCATTATTTTACCTAATGCTGAGATAACTGATACCAAAACATCTTAACACCAGAAACATGACTCCCGATATAGGAGCCTGTTTTTACAGGCTCCTGTAATAATGAAAAACTCTGAAGATATGAAATTATATGAGAAAATTTATGAGCCCCATTAATTATTTTCTGTAGACAATACATTCTCCTTAGCATTTGTGTAAAGAGTTTTTTTTACTCACTATACTAATAGTCCATACTAATGTGAAGTAAAAGAAACTAGAGAGTGTGATTATAAAGATGTGTCTTTGTTTTCATTTTACAGTTTCTCAAATTTACTCATTCTTATTGTCTATGGGTAACTAGGTTGTGGATAGTTCATTTCAAGGATTATTAAAATTCTGAGCTATGATTAGTCATTTGATTGGAACAGAGAAGTCACATGTTTTTGATTATCACAGGAATAATAATATAAAAGTCCTACATGGAGAACAATCATGAAACAGCATGTTTATGGGAAACTGCAACAAATATTCACAGTGATTATTGATGTATCTGCTTAGATTCAAATAAGCTATAATAGAATCAGTAAAATGAGAGTAGAAAGAAGTAGTGTACTAGAGTGAAGGGGTATTTCAATCACCAAAGTAATAAACACTGAAAGAGATGTCATATTATTTACTGCATTTTTATTACTTAACACCACTCATCTCAAACCCACAGACTAAATAATATGTATTGAGATAATTTTTGAGAACTAACAGTGAAAACATAATTTTCACTGATAACAGAACACAAATCAGCTCTTTAGATTTTGGCTTTTCCAGCTTCATCAATCACCTGGAGGAGCACATCCTAACTTTACATTTGGATAGCGTGGTGATTTGTAAGTGACTTTAAGATGAGAAAACGGAGGCTTATAATACCCAACCCCCAAACTTCTAAATCTACCTCGTAAGTTATTTTCATGTTTAACTACCTTCTTAGCCCTATGATTCCCTACTGGCAATAAGATGCTTCTAGTCCTACATTTTTCACATTATTTCATGTAGACTGCATTCAGGTATATTTCTCAAAATGGTAAGCTATTTCATGGTTACAAAATTTACTTTTATAGTGTCATGGTATGTTCACCAAATATATATCCCATGATCTGATTTCTAAACACTCAATCCATTCCTTGGTGGAATGTGCATCTTAAGCATAGGGCAGCATAAAAAACCGTAAGTATTGGGTTTAGAATTAATATTTTAAACATATATAGAAAAGAATTTAAATTACTTCAGGATGATTTTAAATTTCTTTTTTTATAGAATGTATTGGCTAAATTATGTGTGACAACTTTGCCCCAGCAATAAGACAGTAAGAGACACAATTGGAAAACATTATTATACTGGTGATGCAACTACACCTTACAAGTCAAATATGAAACTATGAACATGAATCACCTAAGTGAGACTGTGAGTCTCCTCTCCTGAGGACCAAATACCACTTGCCCACTCCGTGATCCAGTTGTGTTCACTATCACAAATTCATTTTCTTTGCTGATTCATAAAATATGTTATTTAATAAAAAGGCCTTTTAATTAGCCAGGACTTTAACCAGTTTATTGAAACTGGTGACAATGAAATTATGAAAGGCAATACACAATTTTTTAGCTTTAGATATTTTACTCTATTTTTCCTAATTATCCAAAACATCAGAGATGCCTCTATGCTTTCCTTAGAACAGGCACGCAAAGATCACTTAGCTTTCCAAATTTTTTCCTTAATTCTGAAATGACTGAGGACTAATCAGGATTTTTGTCACAGTAATTTCATTGGAGGTGTGAAAAAATATCCCTCACAGCCTCCTCAACTAACACGACTGCATTGGCAAAAGCCTCAGAGTGGACATATTTATACTAGCAAAGAACGCCTCTTGTTGGGATAACTTATCTTATTCATGGAACCAGTGGGAGTTCTGTCCTTATAAAACCTCTCTTGCTAACATAAGGCACATTTTCTCAAGAATGTTTTACTGATGTGAATATATCAGCAAATATGTCCTGGTGTAAGAAGCCTTTAATTCAACTAGCAATTAATACTATTCAAGCCTTAATGCTTTTACTGGATAAATTAATTAATATTAACTTATATAATAATTATTATTAATGATATGAAAATTTTACCTCATATTCAAATAAAGTTTTAATCACATTCCTGACATTTCCAAGGGTATTGTATGTATCTCAGAAATGTCTTGTGTCCTTCAGATTCAGTATCTTTAATCTTGTCTTTTTTAGATGATTTTTCTAATATTGAAAGTCCTCACTAGACCTTTTAGAAACCTTCTAGGTTATGTCTATGCATCTTCCTTTCTGTCTTTTTTTACTGCCTTATTTGTCTTTCATCCTACTGATGTCATTTTAGCTTAAAAAAAATTATATTGCTTGGAGGGAAAACAGAAGTATATTTTCCTACTAAGGTAATTTTGATTTTCCTGGTACCTAAATGGATACCCTTGCATATTAGGAGACAAAGTGATCAGATATAGTTCCCTTTTCACACATATGTTTGAAATCTCATTTTATTGCTGTGCTTCAGAAGCAATATTATCTCAGCCTCATGGATGTCTATTTTTCTGAACTTATTGCTATCGTAGTTCAATGCAATTGCAATCCGTGCTTTCCAATTATAGGTGAAAGATACTCAGTTTCAGTTATTTACTCAGAGTTCATGTGGGACCATTCAGGAAGGTATCTGTTGTGTAAAAATACATCTTAAACACAGATCTGCAAAAATACTCATAAGTTTTCTGGAGGAAAATGTATCATTACACAATATACCACACAAGAACCTGAACAGATAGAAAATGCAGAGTCTAGAAATTACAAATAATAATAAGTGCAAGAAATAAATATCTGTCTTATTAGAAACTACGAAATAATCAATGACCTGATGAACACTGGAATATTTGGTTAAGATGATGATGAGCATTTGATTACATTTATTAAGAAATGGTTTCCATCAAAGCAAAAACATTAACTGTTGAGAAATAAATTCTTTGGTGATTTAAGTTATATATACTTATGGCTCTTCACAAGGCACCACTGAATCCCTTTACCCCAAATAATGCTGGGGAAGATTAAAAGTTGCAAAAGGGTACTGGGCAGCAGTAAGCATCATCCCAGAGGGACTAAAAAAAAGACAAGAAATCTCCTTCAGGAACAACTTACATTTGCTGCCATGAAAAGAAGAACAATAACGTGTCTAGGAAAGAGCCACAAGTCAGTGAAGGCGTTCAGGAAAAAGAGCACATCAGTGAAGGGCAAAATAAACTAATTCTAGCTAAGAGAGAAAGGACATATGCTGTGCTTCATCTGACTTGCAAATACAATGTACCAGGGGAAAATTTCTGGCATAAAGCAAACTTCTTAATAAGTAATGATAGCTGGTACCCAAGCCCCACTAGAGGAACAAGGAGGTCCTAGTGGAGAGTGTGAAGCTTCCAGGCTGCCTCTAAGGGCAGGGAGTTCTTTCCCCAGCCTTTTTGAAGGGAAGGACGGGAAGTCTTGCTGCAAGGCCCCATTACTCTGAGCAGGAGGCCTGGGTGAAGAGGCCACAGGGACCAGAGCACCATTAACTTGATCTTCCTCTGTGCCACAAAACAAGAGGCATTTCTAAAGCAATTATAATGAACTAAAGCACAGATGTTTTCTGTGCATTTTTTCTCTGAAAAAATTACTTTTTGCTGTAATAAGAATTGTCCAGATTTCACTTTTTTACCCCTTATATTATATACTTAGCTTCCAGTCATCCTGCATAAATTTGTGGTACCTCAAATTTTAGTTTCTTCCAGACTAACAGCCTGCAATTTCCCATCGCTACTAAAGGATATTTAATTTTAATACCACCTCACTCCCTCTAATTTAATCTGTAAATACTCATTTCTTTCAGACTTTCCACTTTCAGCTTGATTCCTCTTCTCCCTTCCTGCGATGCTCTGTGATGAGGTCCCAGGTTACACATGCCAAACTCATCCAAGTGCTGTTGAGGAGAGTGTTAAAGCAGTGAAGCTAGTGGAGATGCAACAGTGAGCACTGACTGAAGGAGCTGCAGTGAAGTGACATGTTGATAACTTACACCTCAGATCCAGACTTTGAGGCATTTCAGTGCCAAAAAACAAGTGGGAAGGAAAAATAACACGAAAGAATAGTATCAGAGTATATGCAATGGTTCTAGGAATACTTAGACAGTATTCAGGAATAGTTTATTTAGACTTAATTACAAGTCAGAATGCAGTGTGGGAAAAATCAGGGGGAAATACAGTCATTACCTCTCTTAGGAGGGTCAAACCCATAGTAAGAAGAAAAATGATTTTGAAAGTCCTCGGCAGATACAAATAGGAACAGCGGATTAAAGCTGTGCACAGTAAAACCTCCAGCCAAGTATCAGGAAGCATTTTCTCCCCGTTAGGATGTCAGATCACAGAGCTGTCTCCCAAGGGAGGTGGTGCAAGGAGCTTCACTGTATGAGTCATTTAAAATTAGACTGAAACAAAGCACCTGCATATACCTCAGGCAACATAGCTTCGTTGGCAGGCAGACAACCTCAATGACCTGACAAGACTTAACCAGCTCTCCTTTCTGTCATTCCATTTAATTTTAGTCTGTTCATATTAAGCAAAACAAGAAAAAATAACATTCTGTGTAGCACTCATGTATTCGTTTCCTCAAGCGACTGATTACAAATGAAAAATACATAAATTGTCATAAATATTCAGACATCTGATAGGTAAATCTAATGACTAGGTCTGGTTTGTGTTATTATTTAGGAAGTTATTTTCAAACATTCCTCCTCTCCCCCCTACCGAAATGACAAATTTTCCTCGCCAGAAGGTAAGCCAGCCAGGGGTAATCAAATACATAAACAAGATTTAGTTATACCTGGGATGATTATGGTTAGAGCATTTATTTTTGGACTCCTACTGCTTGAAATATCTACCTTTTCAGACACTCCTTAAGAATGCCAAAGCAAAAATGGTAGCAGCAGAAAACAGTGCCGATAAAAAAACATTCATGTTTGAGCAGCAAGACATTTCAAATTTGATCCCCTGAGTTTTCCAGCATGTATTTCAGAGGACTGAATACCTCATTTGGGTTGTTTTTTTTTCCAATTCCAGCCACCAGGCTTGAACAGAGAAAGGAGAAGCTTTAGCCTTAAGCTTCGGGGAGTTTACACGAAAAGAACACAGACAGAAAAAAAGATTGATTCTTAATCCACTTCTGATACTGAAATTCACTTCACTCTCCTCTTTAATACTATTGACAGTTATTTTCCATGATTGAAAAGGAATTAACATATCTGTAATTATGCACTGCAGAATGTGGGGGAGAAAGAAGAATGGCAAAGAAAAGTTCAGTGTTCTTAAAACAGGGATAACAGGTAACTTCCACTGCAGAAACCCAGTACCTGACCTCTTGGACTGGCCATGAGGATATTAAATGTATATATCAAATTTTATGTTTGCAGAAGAGCAAATAAAATATCAATATTAAGGAAAAGGAAAAATATCCAAGTATACAGTGGCCTATTATTCTGACCTCAAAACTATACAGGGCTTTAAAACACACTTCGAAGATGAAAAGTGGGAACCTGATCTCTTCAGTTTGAGTTTTATGTGAACTCTTGCATAGGAAGTGACTAAACCAACATGGGTTCATTCCGCTTAGCAGAATGAGAATAAGGTGGAACACAAAGATTCTACATTTGCAAGAGGTGATGTAAGAGTAAAATGAAAAAATTAACTGGTACATAAACATAGTTTTTAATGCCATTTCACACATTGTAATCTGTCCTTGTGTAGCCTCTAGAAACTATTACAGAAAAGTGCAATGCTTACAGGTCCTATGTAATATCTTCCAGTCCCACATGGGAACTATGTTGGATATCAGTCATACTCAAGGATATATCAAAAATGAAAAGAGCAATTATGTTTACACCACTGATTAGCTACCAAAGCAAAGAGTCATGTAAAGGAAATCCAGTACTGACATAAAAGTGAATGATGTTGGGAAGGAACAAAACCCAGAAATTAAAGGTAATTTTCTATGTAGATGAGGAGTGATGTTCTAGAGCAATATTTTTATACAAAATAAGAACAAGATATTCTATGACTGTGAGATTGAGCTTGATATGTTTACAACAGCAGAAGTCTGGAATCCCTCTCTTAGAAGGAACAGAATGATGCAGAATGAGGGAGGAGATTCTTGTGTCCAAAGCATGCGACCAGAAGCACAGAGTGTGTGTCAAGGATGGCCAAACTGAGAGCTTTAACCTGGTCATTACAGGAGAGGTGGAGATTCCTCAAAAAGCAAGTGAGCAAGCTTAAGATGGAATAGGCAAGAGCCAGGGGAGATGGGAAGAGAAGGGACATAGAAATCAATAAAACCAATGATGAAGTGGAATCACTTTAAGCATAGGTCTATAAAGAAGCAGGTGCCTGTGAAATGATCCTGAGACTGTTCTGGTGAATGAATATGTCTGGGTGCCTCTCTAAAATGCTTGACAATAACAGATATGGCATGGGAGAACCAATAGGAGGAATCAGAAATCCATATGCAGTTACAGTCACTGAGCTAATGGAGACATGATGCAAGAGCAACTAAATTTCTGCAATGGCTGGGTTCAGACTCAGTTGGAAAGACAGGCTGGGAAGGTGAGGTGACTTTTTTGTGAGAGTGCAGCTGGAATGCCTGGAGTTCTGCCCGGGGATAATGTACTGGTGCATTGGTTATTCTTCTCCAGTTTTGCTGAACTTCACAAGTTTACTTTCAGCCTAATTCTCCAGCCTGTTCAGGTCCATTTGAATGGCAACACAACTGTGTCTGTATCTGTCATTCAGTTTTGTAGCCTCTACAAACTTGCAGAGGGTACATTGTCCCATTTTCTGGACCATTAATGAAGATGTTTGAAGAAGATTATTGGCCCCAGGATCAATCCCTGGCATAACACCACCAGTGTCTTACCTCCACCCTGACTTTGTACCACCCATCTCAACCCTCCGGACCTGGCTGTTCAGCCAGTTTTCAATCCATCATACTGCTCCTGCCCATATTTTGCCAGCTTGTCCATAAGAGTGTTGTTGAAAACTGTCAAGAGTCTTGTTCAAGTCTAGGTAGGAAATGTTTGCTGCCCCCTTTTCATTCACAAAGATGGTCATCAGATGACCTGAAGAGCCCCCTTCCAGCCTAAGCAATTCTGTGAGCCTGTGATCTTGAGGTGACCATTTGTGTGTGCCAGACAAGAAGAGCAGACAGACTGCAGCAATCTGTGTGTCAGATCTCAGCCACTGTAGCGCCAAAGTGGTTGGCACTGAGTGATATCAGGTTTACTGATATGCGGAAACCTGGAACCTGACCCCCACCTGTCAGGCTTCTTTTTCAATCCTAAGGAATGTTAGAACTGACTTCCTCTGAATTTATGCTCATCAGGGCCATTGATGCAAATGGTAGCTCATCTCTGTATCTGTACCCAAAAGATTGAAACACGGATGCATTTCCCTGTCCTATTTGGTCATCAGCCCTGGAATACAGTCCCTGTTCTGCTAAGGGCCTCTTCTGGGATCTTAAAATGGTCTTCAGCTGTATAGCAGTGTTCACCTCATCTACTTAACTCCTTCAGCATGTGCCCTGTAATTTAGTGCACCCAAAGTTAAGAACTGAAATTCTCAATATAGAGAATGGAGAGAATTGAATGCCACTAGGGAATGCTTAGGAGCACTAAAGTTAAAGACTTGATGTTACATAGTGTAAATAACCCCTTAGTTACCTCTCAATGACATGCAATTTTTCCTGGTGAATTCTTGACTCATCCATACAACGAAAATGTACAGAATGAAATGAAAGAAGGGTATTCAATATGTATTTTTATCTGAATGCTGTGTGGCTTCATAACATGTATCATGCAAACTTTTGCGGTTGATAAACTAAAGGTGCTGTGAAGAATTTTTTCAATGCCTAATCAAAAAATACAAAGAAGGCATTGGAAGTAGCTGGTTTGTCTTACCTTCTTTTGCCTTGATGACTTATTTGCATTGTCACTTCTGAAAGTAAATGCTATCTCACAAATCAATGTATTTCTGAGCATCTTTGGAATGAGGAATGGAAAGAATGTGATAAAGCAGCAAAGGAAAGAAATTATTTTGTAAATTGCAGGTCAGCTGCATGAAGACTACTATAAAATATATCACTATGCTTTGCCCAACACTTTTTTTACAAATAAAGATTATACTTACAAGTTGAAAAGTTTTGGCAGTGCTGAAAACAGTGGAAAGTGCAACCTGTAACTCAAGCAACAAAACAACCCCCTTCCCTCCTCTCCCCCTCCCTGCCCTAGTTTTTCTATACATTAACAGCATTTTGACAGAACAATGCATTTCTATGGGGAAAAAACCTGTCTTAAAAAATTTACTGCCTATGTGATGCATGTTTCTTCCTGAATCTTGCTTATCTAATTGGATTGCCACACTCCAAAAAAGGGTCTCTTGAGTTCATATTAGCTGTTTCACCATTTGAAGACACATGTAAAAATTAGGCTCTGTACAAACCATGTATCATTAAGATAAACACTCCAAACACACCATATAGGTACAATGAGGAGAAATGATGAAATTTTCAAAAACCAGAATGATTTTTCTTAGGAAAAGGCACCATCTTTTAATCTTGTGCTTGGGATGATTTTATTTTTTCCCCCTATATGACTTTCACTGACAAAAGCAGTAGTACCAAAGGTCAAAATTAGTTTAGGATGCAGGAAATTACTCATAACTGCTAAAACTAAAAAAGCATACAGAATTTAGGTAAAGACTGCTCAAAGCCCAGAAGGTCACAGATGCAGGTTCTGCTCCAGTCGATTCAACCTAAGCCTCAACATAGAAGATAATACCAAATTTGCAACTCACAGGCCCTAAAAATATCTTTCTTTGAACTTGCATTAAAGGTGAGGCAAGAGGGTTATTTTGCTGTGGTCAGCTCAGCCTCCTCACAAAGCATCTCCTGTTGACTGTGTTCCTGTTAGTGGTTTCTACCTCACCTTCCAGTACAATCCCAGTAAGGAAAAGCCAAAAGCACCACCCCTCCTATGGATGGCAAACCAAACTTTTGCTTTACCCTAATCAATCAAGCATACTGTCTTTGTCTCAAGGTTATTCCTTTAGGTACCACAATCCACTCTGGCATTGATGGCAACCTCTTAATGTGGGGGTTGCAACGAGGCACCGAAGGCTGGGAGCTGATACTGTAAAGGCACTGTCACATGAGGTTATGAAGGGAAATTTTTAAATAGTGTTATAGGGGCAGCTCCTTCATTTCTATCACTTTGATTTCCTTCCTTTATCTTTCCAGCTAAATTTTGCCACTGAGCATATAATCATGCACATCTTCATACCATCTGTCTTCTTTCATATTTTTTACAGCTGAGTCAGTCAGAGTTTTAATTTCAATTTTCATCAATCAAGAGATTTTTATCCTGTCTCAGACAGAGAGGTAGAGGTTTTCCAAAGATAATAACAATTTCAGTAGCCTGCAGAAGATTTTATTTCTATTTCTTTTAGCTATGGAGTTTTTATGCTCAGCAGACTAGTATCCAAATACAGCTGGGAAAAATATGACAACAAAACTTGTGCTATCAACACAAGTACCTGCAACCAAAATCTCCACAGGGAGGTGAGACAGAATTTTTCTCAAAGGACTCTCAATTACAAAGTTACAACACCCAGCAGCTTTTGGTTAAGTCTAACTCGTAAAGAAAAACTTATGTCTGACATATCCCAAGCGCCAGCTTGGTGAGGATGCTCCTTCCCTTGTCACACTCAGTCTCACTCAGAGCAAATGAAGTGCTCCTCAAAACAGTGCTAGTGCAGGATCTGCTCCAGAGCCTGTACCCTCTGCCGTGGAGTCTCTAACAGGCCTGGCACATACAGGGCAAGGGAGGAGGAAAGACTTGCACCTTCCTCCTTGTCTCCGTGTAAAAGCCTTTCAAAGCCTTATCATAGAAAACTGTTAATGGGATATTTTGTGATAGCACTCAGCCTATGCTGCCTACTGTAGTACAAAATAGGAAACCAATTTGCTTTGGACAAACCCTTTGGAGTTATTATGAACCACACTGAATATAATTCTCTTTAACAGAATGTGTCAAAAATGCTGACAATAATATTGTTCATACCAGAATCTGTGCTTTAAGGTTTTTTAGTTGTGAATTAACTCTCCTAGTGAAGCTTTAAGCAATGAAATCATTCAGCTTCTCTCATTTTAACATGTGGTTAAACTAATAGAACGTATTTCTTATTAAATTGAGCAAGAAAGCAGCTGTGAGCTACACTAGTTCCAGATCTTCCCACTGGTGGGATCTTCAAGCTCCTCAGAGTGAGAGAACACTGCACTCCCAGCTGCTAGAGCCATTCAATCCTCACTGTATTTACCTACCTTTTAAACACTTTGCCACTTTTGACTAATTTACCAGCAGCCTTTTATTCATCATAGCACCCATCTCTTTCCCTTCCTTCCTTATTTTCCATACTGACATTATCTTGCCACTTGCATAACTCCTTACTCAACTCAGCACTTGCTTTACCTTTTCTATTCTTGTTAGCACCCGCTCTTACAAAATCTCTTTGTATCTCCTGCTGTTCCTGATGTGCCCTCAGGAAGAATTATTTATAGCCACACTACTATGTCACCAACTGCAGGCAGATGAACTTAGAAGGGACTTGCAGAGATAATTTTGTCCAACCCCACCGCTTAAGGAGGGTCACTTGGAGCAGGCTGCCCATGGCCAGACGGCTTTTGGTCGCTTTCACAGCAAAAAGCATTTTATGATATGCAGATGGAACATGTGTTTCTGTTTGTGCCCATTGCCTCTTCAATACCTCTATTTACCTCTTTTTCACTTCTTTCATCTCTAAGAGTTCCAATGTACAGCTGTGACAGCAGTCAAAACTCTGGTCCATGGACATCCCCTGCTTGGCATGCAGCTGGTTTCCCTACTGACTGCTTTCATCTATTGTCCTTCATCTTACGATATACTCGTAAATTCACAGAACAAAGGCCTTTCTCTATTTTTTCTCTGCCTCTGCAGTACCTAGGCAATGGTTTCCAGTCAATGCCTGGGGTTCTCTGACACCACATAAATACAAGTAGCAACAATTCTTTCATCTAAAGCTCCTAAAATCTTATTAGGGAAGAGCATTCATATGCACAAAACATGAAGGAAGAACAACAGTATCATTTCCCTACAATCGACCTCAATGTCTGTGGAAGACCCCGTAAATGTGTCTACCCATGGACAGTAAAAGTATTTGATTCCCCACCACCAATTTGAAAGTTCAGTATTCTTATCAGGCACATCATTATGCAATTCAGAAGGCCTTAAAGATTTCTTTTTTTAAATTGTAGATTTTTTCTCCCGTAGTCCTGAACTCATTGATAGAGTATGTAACATAATTTGGTGGTGAACTTAGATCAAAGCAAGATTTTTGTCTTTGCATTCCTCTGATCTTCAGCAGCCTTGAGGACGCTCTAAACTATGTCAGATATCAACCTGCCATGGTCATGGCTATCTTGCATGCTATCTCTTCCTAGTGATGACTGAAGGAGATTAGACTTAACCTTAACCGAGTCTAAATTCTGAAGAGACACTCATTTTGCAGATTGTGGCACCTCTCCTGCACCACTTTCAGTGCTGGTACACTTTCCTTATGCAGGCATAGTTTTCTGCTGCATCGGTATTATCTTTTAAAACTTATTCTATATTCTTGGCTATTTTTTTCTCTATGCATAAAACAAAATAACTGTAAATACAGGCCATCACCTGTGCTTTATATTTAATTCTCTAGCAGCATATTTGACCTTGATTTCTGATTGCTTCTCTACCATTTTTTTTTGGAAATACAAGGAGAACCTTCCATTGGTCAAAACCCCCTGTAGTTCTATTTATGCTTTCATTTACACAAGGTAAAACATAGAGTCATTATTTTTGAAAACAGTGTAAACCAAATATACAGATTTCCCTATACTTGAAAGGTTTTGTTCATTTGTTTTTAATATCTTCAGGGTTTTTTTGTTTTGTTTTTAATCAGAAACTCCTTGCTTTGAAACACAAACACTTCTTTTAGTGCTTGTGGTTTTTTGGTCTTTTATCTTGCTTTAATTGGCTCACTTGGGAAGTAATGTAACTCTGTTGCAGAAAAAGCTGTATCAGTTGCTGAATCCTTCTTTTCAATTAACCATACAAATCCAGGCCTTCTTCCCACACTCATACTGCATTATTTCGCACTTGGCACAACCTACTTCTCTCAAAGTCCTTCATTATTTTAAGGTCATCCTGACAGGATGCTTCCTGTCTTATTTTGTGCCAGCAGGCAGAAAGATGCACACTTTTTTTCACCTGTCTGGAGTCCACCATAGCAACCATGACCAGGGTTGCATGCAGGACTGCAAAATCTTACAATATCTTGCTATTGAAACAGAGTAATCGAAGAGAGATTTAAAACAACCCCCACAATTTCTTCCAAGGCCATAAAATGGAATTTTTTGTGTCTTGCTGCAAAGCAATTTCTGCTGAAAGAATAGAAATACAGAAACTGCAATCCTCGCTAGTATAGAGAGGCCTTATACTGATTTTATAGAACACTGTGCAAACAAGGGAAGACTTAAAGGGTCAGTTTTGCTCCCAGGAAACTCCTCGCTACAGGTGTGTCAGGAAGGCAGAAGCATGGACAGGCAAACAAGGAGAAATAGAGAATTGTTTCCTGGATATGGAGGGCAGAATTAGAAAGGCCAAAGAAAAGTTGGAGTTGCGATTGCTGAAGGATATCAAGGGCAACAGGAGAGGTTTCTACAGCCACAACAGCACCTAAAGGAAGACTGGGGAGAATGTGGGACAGTGTGATAGGTGACCGAGAGAGGGAGAGTGTAGGAAAGGATAACCTGTGGTAGGAAAGGGTGAAGGACTCAATATCTTCATTTCCTCAGCCTTTACTGGCAGAGTCTGCTGCTCACCCCCAGGCCATTCAGGTCTTTGCTTAGGACCAAAGAATGGCAGAGACAGGTACTACCATGGTACAGAAGGATCAAATTATGTACAATTAGGTCAGCTGCACATGTGCAAGTCCATAGGACTGGATAGATTGCATGTGAAAATGCCACAAAACTGGCTTGTGGTTGTTTTGGGACCGTTCTTTGTCATGTTTGAAAAGTTGTGATTAAGAGAGGAAAGACTAGAGAAGACACTTGTTGGTCTTCAAAAAAGGCAAGAAGGATTTAGGGAACATACTGAGAAAAAACCATAATCTTTGGATTCATTGAGAGATATTAATAGAAATGTGAAACTGCGGAATTGTGGAATAACTGTGACACCTTCAGTATACCTTGAGTTTAGAAAATATAACGGCTTCAATATTTTTGGAAAATTCTGAGATTGGGAGAAACAAAAAGGGGATTTTCTCCATTTGTTTCCAAAAGAACCTCCCAAATGCCTTTTGGATTGCAGTTTATGGTATTTAATAGAATACTATTTGATATGGGAAGGTGATCTGGAGGTTAATATTGAGGAATATCACAAATATGAATGTGTAGTATGCAAGAGGATATAAAATCTAGAGCAGCTTCACTAAGACATAACATGAGAAATACATGTAAACTGGATATAATAAATATTGTGCGTTTCCAGTAATGTACTGAAAAATGGAGATCTCTGTAACTGAGAAATGTAGCTAAACATTTAACATTTGAATGTTAAATTCTTTTACATCTTTTGTACTTATAGGTACATGTGCCTTATCAGTGTGATAGCCTGATAACAGGCTGTACAGTTTGATGGGGTTTTTTCCTAACACTGTTTGCATTTAAACTAAAGCTACACAATATATACTGCAGGCAAAGCTCACTTTGCAAACATGAGCTGGTTGTGACCTGTTTTATAAAAAAACCCCACAATCAAAACCTAATGTGTCACACAGACAGCATTAATATATACTATACTGAAGCACACAATACTATGCTACAGCCTTTAATTAATCCTTCTACTAATGCAGGAATATTTCTACTAACTACTTTTAAAATTTCTAAGAGATGAAACTTGTATCTCCACCTCTGGAGTTTATTTTAGCTTTTGAATCACATCAGTATGGGAAAATTTTTCCCAATATTAAATTGAAATGTTCATTTTTTCCAGCATCATCACATTAGCCCTGGTTACTTATTTGCCCAACTTTGAATTATCTTTATTCATCCATTGGGTTCACACATTTTAAATTCTCTGAGCTTCTCAATCATTACTCGACAAAGCCCTATCTGATGAGTTCTCTAAATTTATTCCCTACAGCTCTCCTGGCAATTTGCATTAGTTTTGCCCGGACGCTTCAGTTTGTTAATACTTTTCACTTTGGTTTGTTAATACTTTTCTGGTAGTAACTGCACACAATTCTAAAGATCAGGGCTGAAGTCTTGGGCTGAGCTGATACATGGTCAACCCAGCATGGGAAAAGGCATGAAGGAAAAATTTCTTTCTTGATTTCCCTGATTTTCCTCTTGGTGCTGATCTAGCTTTGATACAAAATAAAGTGTGTTGACAGTTGTTTCAGTGAGCCTCTTGGAGCAGACGGTTTCTGGAGCGCTCAGAACTCTATAATTTGTTCTCTGTTGCACCTGGTCCTGCTCTGTACCCTGGGAACATGCATGAGCAAACAAGAGTGTTGTCTGCCTGGTGAACATGAACACATCCTTCTGATTTTCTTGGGAAAATTACCAGTTGATAACATTTGAAGCAACTCTGAGCTGACATTAAGTTTCTGCTTGTAGCAGTCATAGAATCTCAACAAATCCCAAATCAGATGAACTGAATGTCCATGCAGCCTCTGCTGAGCTACACAGCCCCAGCCAGCAGACTGATGGGTTCTAACCATAAACCTTGTTGCTAATCATACACCAGGAATATTGACCACCAAAGTAATGAGCATTTATGCAGCCTCAGAACAGACACGAAGTATACATCCTGCAGCCCTACTCCTGCCTTTCAGAATTTAAAAAGGCACTGTAGAAATTATGAAAGTCACCCTTTACATTGCAAAGTATAATTTTTAAAAGCAGCTGGTTTTCGTACAAAAAGGAAATAATATATATTCAATTTTGATTTCTTCCTTATCACTTCCCTGAGAACATGACAAAATGCTTAAATAAAATTAAGAAAAAATAAGTAAATGTGAGGTTTATGACTTAAAATGAATTTAAAAATATAGACAGGATTCCTCACACATTGATATATTCGCTGTCATTACATTTTTGAGCTTATGACCATTTACATTCTTTGCATTTCATATTTATTGATGAGATCCAACTCCTGCCTCTGCCCCAAGGGAAAGAGAGGAAACACAACAAAGCCCATAAAATCTTACTAATAAAGGACAGGTGCAAGAACCCAAACAGATCAAGAAGTCACTGACTATATCTAAGATTTCTTCTCCTATTTGTTGACCTAAATGTTGAAATATCCACAGTTACATGTTCTCTGAATATGGGAGTGAAATGCTGACATGATATTAATATGAGATCTACCCCTTCAAGAGGCACTTTCAACAAGAATATGATTTTTACTTTCAATTATCTCTTTTCATTCTTCTATGCCCTTGAAAACACTTTCTGCTGTTAAAAGACATGGTTTTGAAGGACTACTATTTTTATCTCTATGCATCTTTCCTCATGAATCCTTTGTTTTCCATTATAAATCAGAGTATTTCATTAACTACTGTGCTTAGGTCTTAGGAGGGTAGCATTTTATTATCTTTATGTTGATTAATTTCCTTTGTATCCATCTGCTGTGGAGTGCTCAGGATGTCCTGCACACAAGGGAACACCGCATACAGTAAGTGGGTGGAATTTTGAATACCTTACAATTTTTGCAAGGAAGAATGGAATCAAAACTTCTGGAATCAAACACCAGCTCTTTATAAAACCATTTTCACCACAAAGCAGTAATTAAAATCTCCATTTTCTACATGGATCTGTCCTTAACTCATTTTAAAATTTACAGATATTAAAATGAAATGTTAATTGAAAACACATTAGCTGAATAGAAGGGTTTAGATAATTTAGGCTAAATTTGGCTTGAGAGAAGAAATGAAAGCCTATGTAAAACTTAATGTCATCTTAAGGAGACCCTATGGGCACTGTCTCCACGTGAATGGAATGAGAGCACCTCCCAGTGTTGCTTATGTGCCACTTGGAAGAGTCACAGGCAAGACATTGGCTGTGACCCCCATTCTCTTGCCCAGTGGAGCACCTTATAATGCTGACCCCTTAAAACTGTGACTACAACAACTGCAAGTTTTGTCCTCGAATAATCAAGTAATACAAAACACAAAGGTTTCATCCATGGGATGTATCCAATCTGTTTTTAAAGACTTAATAGTTACAGATTTCTGGAACGTTAGGGAAATCCCAGCTAACACTCACCCTTCTGCCAAATAATACTCCATCAGTGAAAAAAACATGGGTGAAATTCTGTTTTCATTTAAGGCACCTGGAAATTTACCATGGAATTCAGTGGGGCCAAAGCAAGTCCATGATCATGGAAGTGCTTAAGTAGCTTCAGTGATCTTCAGTGCATGAATTTGAGACAATTCCGAACAATCAAATAAATAATAAAAAGTGAATTTTTGACAAAATTAATGGCACAATAACTAAAATAATTGCTTTTCATGGAATAAATTAAGGACTACTGTATTTGCAGCGAATAAGATGTCTTTTACAAAACAACTGTTATGGAGATTTTCTGAGGCAAACAAAAATTTGATAGAAAAAAAGAGTTCTACTTAGTGCATTATTGATAAATGTACTGGTCAAATTAATTTATATTCTTTCTTTTGACACATCTTTAACAGTTATGGACAGGCTTTTTCATGTTTTTATTTGTTATAGAGCTCCACATTGCTAAAATCCCTCTTGCTTTAATGTATTTGAAATACATTTCTATCCTTATGGATTGCCAACAACCATATTTCTTTTTCTTCCAGTATTTATACACTGAACATCTCTTCTTATTTCTGATACTGCCACTACATGTGTCACTTTTAAGAGGCAATTCTACTCATAGCATGCATTGCACTTAAACTCTTACATTATTAACACTTCATAAGGATGTCTTACTATAACCTTCAATCATGGGCCTTAATATATCTGTGTTTTGGAAATACTGAAGCTGTTACATTCCTGTTAATGAGCATTGACATTCTTAAGCAATATACAGTTCAAGTACATCTCCATTCTACTGATGCACTGCACTGGCTAAGAGTTTTGCTGATCTAATAAGGAGGTGGGAACAACATTTGATATCAGTGATCCATGAGGTCTCCATGCCAGTTTTGACATATCAGAGAGATGACAGCGTGCTGAGGCAAACCTCCTACCAGAGAAGTTATAAAAGACTCTGCACACACATAGACACACACATTTACACACAACTTGTCCATCACAGATTTTGCTATTCTGCATATTATAGGTTGACACATTGTGTCAATTTAAGGACCATCTTTAATCTTCATTCCAGAAACTAGGAAAGGAACGTGGGTTATTTTGCTGGGGCATGTCTTCCTGTGTTACATGAGTCTGCATGGTAGTGGCTTTCATTCTGCACAGGAACACCTCCTCCTCTGGTTATAGGACCATGGTTATGTCATCTAAATAAGTGTGTTGGATAATGAAGTTATCATTTTCAGCCAATTTAGAATTCCTTTAATCAGTACAGTAAACTGAAATTCTACTAAGAAGCAAACAAAGTGAAACCTTTAGGATTTGGTCATGCTGTTATACAAAGACCTTGAAATAAATGTTTGATGTACTTCAGGCAAATAGCCCCTGCCTCAAATAGCAAAGTGTGTATAATAAATTTTTAATTTTATATAAATGTACATAATAAAATTTGTAATTTTATTATGAATTCAAAACTCTATGACAATGTCACTGAAGTTAACGTGACTTCGACTGTTAATCTGAGTGAGACTGGAACTGACTCTTGTGTTCTTTCTTTATTCAATGTTCTGCATTGAATAACGTTACCTAGATTGACAGGGAACTTACCCACAGGAAAGATGCAAAACACAGCCAATATTTCTGTAACATTATTATGCTTAAAATAACTAATGTCTATGAAGATGGTTTACTTCCCAGTAAGTAAAAACTCGTAAGTAGAAATGGTCAAAATAATAATGGATTTAGTCTTACTGAAATGAAATATTTTCATATTTGCAAAACTGCTAAAAAAGATTTGTAGAGTTTTTATTATGAACATACTATTGCTTTTCTACAGCACTTTGGAATAGTACAGTCATTCACAGTCTTCACAAAAGCTGTAGGCAAAGAGAGGCGTATTCAAAGCCTAAAGCAGTAAGGAGGTCACAGAGTATCCTATTTTTAATTCTAAAGAATTTATAACTTAAAAATCTATTTTAAAACTCATTAAAAAAAAAAGTGTGCTTTAAAGAAAAAATTTAAAAGAACTATGCAACTCTAGCTTTCTAAGAATTGTATGCTGCTTTCACTTTTAGATTATATCCTGTCCAGGTTGGAATCACAACTCATATTTACTGCGATAGAACAAAACACATCTGATTTTTTTTACTGGTTTTGTCATTACTATGAGAAAATATCCCTCTCCCAATACTACAGTGAACCACAGAAACAGCGTCAGGTAAGTCTCCACTTGACCTCCTTCTCATCTGGCTTACCTGGATGTTCCTGATTCTCTTTGGAAATCACACAGTAGAAGGTAAGTTGACTGAAACAAACCTTCTAGTCAAAAAGTGATGAAAAGCAACACACGTACACAGTCTGAATTTTTATTTCAACTAAATGACAAATCCCTCATTCTTTAAAAACATTTTTCTAGTAGAGACAAACTGATTCATAGTGGTCGTGGTTAGATAATCAGCATAGATTGTCTCAGCTACGCTATATAGAAACTTAGCTAAATACAGAATAATTTTCTTAATACAAAAAAAAAAATCTTCAAACCAATCTCTTAACACTGAGAACCATTAAAAAAAAGGCTGGTTGTTTCAGAAATCTAATAACCAGTGCTGATAAAGAGAGGAAAATTCCCAGAGTATGTATGCTCACATAAGCTGCTTGATCTATGCAAGAATTCAAAAATCATTTTCTCCTCATGAGGGAAATTGAAAATTTCTTTGCTCTAGTTGGTATAATTGTCACCAGTAAACTTAATCACTGCAGTCCTAATGCGGTCAGGAAAACTTGTGACAGGATGATTAGTAAAATTCTTCCCAAAAGAAGGTGTTACAGTCAAGAATTAACCAGGAAACTCGGGGTGTAACTTTGTATGGTCGTGTCCAAAAGTGTTTTCATGGGAAAAGGAGAAATAGCATCTGTAAAACAGTTATATTTTCTCATATGTTACCTATTTTTTGCCATAAGGCATAGGCAGATAATATATTATCTGTTCTTTGTCAGAATGTGCATCTGGTGATCAGAAAACCTGGGGAATCAAAGACAGGATTTAGGCAGAATTGGTCTGTTGAGTTTAGTTAATTGTATGTTTAGTTTCTGATTTCTTGGCTTCAGTGAACTTGTCACCTGTGATAAGCAAATGATGAGACAGACGTTGCACAGTCATGACTTTGGACCTCTCTTCATCTGGGTCCTCAGCTGCTTTGAGGAGTTACGCAGACTTCCTCAACCAGTATTTCACCTTGCTGTCCACTCAGCTCTGGTAGCTGGTATTAAAAGACACATTTCAGTATCCCTCGAGGGACAGAAGAGCACTGTGAATTAATTTAACGTAGCAGTTCAATCTCTACAAACTTGCTGCAAACTAATGAAATTACATGGTCAAGCAATGACAGATTTGTGCTCCGCTTAAGCTCCTCTAATGTTACTTTCAAACACCTAAGGTAACAAAAAGACACTTCAAGAAAGACTTGTTAATTAATTAACCTGTGATAAAAGTAAAACTGTGGTGTTCTATTAATGTTTAGGTAACTTGTACCATTACACATCAGACAGTGGTGAAAAAAGCAGAAATTTGAAAGATTACATACTTTCCTTTATTTGACCTTCTTTAATGGAAATCTTTGTTACAAGTTCTGTATTGATATAACTCTTAATGAAAATTTATTTACTTCACAATGGGTACTTTGTGCTGATTAGGTGGGAAAGAATTACCTTCTTTGCTGCTATTTATAACAGAGGTAATGATTTTTTTGGGGTGAATAGCTTCTTATTTATCTTCAGATGCTTTTCTTGGCAGGGACAAAGTCAGGACAAAAAGGTCTTCATTGCTTTTTTTGCTACAATGTGAAAATATGGGGCTGATTTCCGTAAAATGACTCTACTCACCCAGGTATTCCCATATATATAGCTCATATTTTTCCTATAAAGGGTGTTCCCTCTAATTCTGAATATTGCAGTAAAAATACCACTATCCCTTACCCAGTCATTTTAAATACTACTGTATTTGCAAGAAACATCTGGTTTAAAATAGTGTATCATTATTCTGGTTTTATTAAAATACCTTGCTATGTAACTGCCCACCTCTTTACAACAGTTTCACTTTCAGGACAGCTGTGTTTTGGAAAAGGTTTAAAATCAGATGAATCATTGGTGCTCCTGGGAAGCAGTGTCATGCAGTAAGCTGCTGGCTCTTTGCCCCATAGACAGGCATTTCTAATACAGCCATTAGGACAGCTCCTACCCCTCTGCCATATTACAAAATCAATGAGTTCTTTTTAATAACTTTACAACGCCCATAAGATGTGACTAGGCAAATTTTCCCTCTGTTACTTAAGTAGTGAGGTTTCAACTTCTGATATAGAAGGATAATTGCAGGATCACACATGCAAAGGCAAAGTGTCAGCCTTACATCTGATTCCTGTTGTAGAATGTGTTTGTCCTATGCTAGAAAAGCAGCTGTTTGCTGAAATTCTGTGGAAATGTCCTCAAGTATTTGGTGTAAAGGACTAGTGTTTCTGTCCTGTATATGCAGTGTAGTCCTATGTTTCTCTTAACCACTATAATATACTAAAAATACAATGAACCCATCTGCATTTACCTTTTACGTATGAAAATAGCTTTATAATGGCCATATGGCTCTTCACAAATTTCTGATAACCATAGCAATGCCGCATTTGTAACAGGATATCCCAGTGCAATTCCATCAAATTAGAAAACAGTACAATGGAAACATGATACTAATTTAGCAGTAAAAGCGTGCTTACCTTCATATGTTCCGCTTTCTAGGAGAGCACCACTTTTCTCCAATTCCATAAAATCTTCAACAGTGATGAAAATATAGTCCACACCAGGGACTTCCCCCTCCTTATGTGGCCTTGTGGTGCCTGTTAATAAGATGAAAGACACACTGTCAAGCACATGGCCTAAATGCAGAACGATCTTTTTGAAAGCTTTGGAAAAGTCACAAAGTAAACCATTCACACAACATCTTACATAGCACACCTTCCTTGTGAGGATGCCTTTCAGAGCAATATAGCTATATTTGCTGAAGCTGACAGAGGTATATGGGATGCATGTTTAAGATCACACCAGATATGATTTGGATCCATATTTATTCTCACTAATGAAAAACTATCATACTGTTTTTCTTTTTACGTTACTAGAAAGACCCTTAGTGACATCAGGCATTCAGAGGTAACACAAAACAAAGTCTTGTCTACAACGAATCTGCTTCATGATATTTTTAACATTTATTTGGAACACAAAATAATAGTTCTGTAAGTAAATCTGTAAAGTTTATATTCACATTGCTTGTTTCAGTGCCATAAGTGGACTTGACAAATGGTTAGGTTTTAGGGCCTTGAGATTAAAATCACCTGCTAACCATGCTGTCAAACTGCAAAGGTGTTTATATTTAGTTATTGCCTCTATTGTCATCTCTGGATGACAGAACTCTGTAAAAGCTGACAGATAATATTACACACAGCCTGACAGGTGACTTGGCTTAGCTAGCAGAAGTTGGGATGCTAGCAGGGAAGAGTCTGAAACTGACCTGATTTCCTAATGGTCCAGTTTATTGTGGTCAGACTATCCCTGTTTTGATGGAAACCACTAATTTAGTCTCAAAATTCCATTTGGAAATGGAAGTGTTTTAGGTTCTCCTCAGTCTCAGAGTGTTTAAAACATCTTAATCAATTCTTTGTCAATACTGCACTGATTACATCACACTTGCAGGGTTTGGTTTAGACTGTTGACATTGGGAAGTGCCTAGAAACCTGTCCAACCTCCCTTCCGTTACTTGAAGACACAGACATAAAAGTGTTAGGTTAACTCGACTGCCTGTCATAGAGACCTTTTTCTCCTCAGAGACAGCCCGAAGTCCATGGCAAAGACTGAATGAGCCTGTCAAGATAGTATTTCAGTACCTAACATGGGGAATATATTTTGATAAACCTATAAGATCCTTCCCTCATTTTCTCTGATTCCAATTCCCTTCTCATCTCAACATTTACAACTAAAACTGGCTGTTAATTGCTGAGAATTTTCATACTATACTCTGGACTAATCTGTCCATCTGGAGTACTGTGTGCAATTCTGGGCTCCTCAGTACAAGAGAGATGTGGAGCTCCTGGAGTGGATACAATGGAGGGTGACAAGGATGACTGGGGGACTTGAGAATCTCTCTGAGCAGTAAAGGCTGAGGCAGCTGGGCCTGCTCAGCCTCGAGAGGGGATGGCTGAGAGGGGACCTCACTAATGTGTATAAATACCTAAAGAGGGGATACCAAGAGGATAAAGCCAGGCTCTGCTCGGTGGTGCCAGCCACTAGGACATGAGGCAGTGTCTGATGCACAGGAAGTTCCATTTGAATATTTGGAAGAAGTTATTCACTGTGCAGTGACTGAGCACTGGAACAGGCTGCCCAGAGAGGGTGTGGACTCTCTCTCCTGGGAGATATTTCAGAATCATTTGGATGCAATCCTAGGCCATGTGCTCTGGGATGACCCTGCGTGAGCAGAGAGGTTGGAACAGATGACCCACCGCGGTCCCTTCCAACCTGACCCCCTCCGTGATTCTGTGATTTCGCTTGTGTTTTGGAGATGGTATGGTTAAAGCACTCAGACGCTTGGATTGTCCGTAAGAATGCTGAATTCCTCTTCCATGGATTATCTGACCTCTGGGGATGCAGCAGAATCCCCGAAGATCTCCAGCCCTTTGTGAGAACTATGTTGAAGCACAGGGATTCTGGTGTGCCCCTGAGCTCCTGGGAGCTCTGCTAACAGCACAGACATCAGATGTTTGATCTGCATGCTCTCTCCTGAGAAATTTTTCACTATCAAAGAATATTGACAGGAACCATATCTTCCTCACAAAACTGTCAAATCAAGGCTATTCCCAGACATAGCACAGGGAGGAAGCTGGCATATGAGATGAGTATCTCTAGCTTACTGTTTCCTCTTTTTTTTTTTTTTAATGTAGCCAAGCTAGGACTACCAGTTTATCAATCAAACAAAGATACAAGTTACATAAAATGTAAGCCCTGCTTTGAGTGGAAAGTTGGACCAGATGATATAAAGAGCTGTCTCACAACTGAAATTTTTAATAATTTTATGCTATTAAGGGTTAATACATTCTGGGTTTTTTTAAACTCATGGATATTCAGCAGTCAGTCATGAAGGATGACAGCAAAGTCTCACAGGAGGTCAAACAACAGACTTGGTCATCCCTGTGTTTCTCTACTTTGGCCACAGTCTTTGTTCAGCTAACCTAGAAAAGTGTAACGGACTAAATTTCAGATTCTGAATCCCTCTCTTAAGTTGGAAGCTAAAGACCTAATCTTTCTGCCCTTATATTACTTAATCATGTTTTTTTCAGAGCCCTGCACTGCATTGTGTCCTGAGGGCTGCAGACCTATAAAAGATCAAGTAGTCACTTCCCACCAAAAAATGGAGAAAAGAGCAAACCATGATCAATAGCTGCGTGAGTTCAGGGTGACTCTTACCCCAGGTACAGCAGTTTCCATCCCCAGCAGAACTTTATTGCTCTTGATAAAATCTTGCTGAGTCCCATTTCCCTCCTGCATCAGTTCTCATTCCCTCAGGCTGGAGGACCTGAGATCTTGGAAATGGTTAAAGCAACTCCCTGGCTAATGGAATAATCAATGGTTATTGCCTCTTTTACTCTTTCACCCTGGAGGAACTGAGTTGTTGCTAATAATACTTCTGTCATCCTTTACAGTTTTCTGTAAGCACCACGGACTTTGTAATGTGCATGTTTACAGAGGCACACACAGTTACTGGAGCATCTTAAACACCCATCAAGGTCTGAACATTGGGATCTGTATACTGGAATCTTACAGACCACAGGCAAGTTCTTTCCTTGCTTTTAAGCTAGAGATACATTTCTTAACAGATTTTGTCTTTTACTACATTTATGTGGACAGATAAGCAGGCCTAAAACCTATGGTGATTCAAGACTTAAAACAAAGGACTAATTCCAAGCCTCATATTTCTACAGAAACACATCTTTTGTTATGCAGCATCCAGGCTTAACAGAACACAGTTGTTACTACTTATAATATTTATCCCTTTATTAATGCAAAATAGAAAAAAGAACTCAGTTACAATTTTGTTACCAAGGTAACCAATGAAAAAATTATCTTTGAATTCCATAATGAAAGAATATGATACTTTTAGATCTCCCAGGACCAAAACCAACAAGGGATATTTGCACTATGTGTATTTCTGACAAATGCAATTTATCAATGCTGTTGAAGACACAAAGTGAGAAGCTTTCAAGTAACCATGAGCAGTCCAGTCATGCAAGTGCTGTCACACAACCTGCAGGATCTTGGTCTACAAAATCTGGACTGATATTGACCTTCCTTGACTTCATGACCACTACTTGCATCTTTCACCTATCTGCTCTCAAAACCAATATTAAGGTCATTCAAAGAACAACTATTTTGTTTGGGTTTATAGCTTCAAGATGGTACAGGTTAGAGATATTTAACATATGTGCTATACCTTTTTATTATTATTATGTTTTAAAAAGACCCTTTGCCTCTGCAGCTGGTTTCTTCTCTTCTACAGGGGAATTATGGTGATTTGCCATACTTCAGTCCAGGCTTTCCATGCTCAATGTGGTGGTGTAGGATGGTGCAATATTCCAGGAGAGGAATTAAGTGCTGTTTACATTAATAGCCTCTGAGAGAGTATTTTTCTTTTAAATGAGTTTAAGGCACCTGATGGCAAGTGTTTAGACATGTAAGAAATCTTTTACCTCTATTAAAAAAAAAAAAGAAGTGTGTTAATTTAATAGCAATAAACTATTTTTGAAATACTGCTTTTATAAGCTTGGGGAACAATAAATAAATGGAACTTTTATGTTGACTTGTACTGTAGATTGGAAAAATGGTCAGTTCATGTAGTGCTCAGACTAGATAACCTTTATTAGTAAAAAAGTATAGAATTATTGATTCTAGAAGAGTTCCAGGGTTGGAAAGCTCCACACCAGTTTGTAGAGGTAGGAGAACAACTAGGAATTTATATGTCTCTTTTTAATCTCAGAATTCAATTTCATAATCATAACATTTTAGTGCTTATTTGGGAGCAAGGTGCACAGTCTGACTTTGAAATACTTAGAGGCACTGAGTCTTCACAGTCTCTGTCCAGCTCTGCTACTTTCAAAGGTAGGAAAGGTGCTCCCTCAATTTTTTTTTTGCTAAGTCCATGTAGTTATGGAATAGAAAAAGAGGCAAATTTATTTATTTATATGTCAGCATAGGAATATGAATATTAGCTAAAACTCCCAGAACTACGACAGGAAAGACGGAAAGACTCCCTCATTATCACAAACATTTTATAAAGAACATTTCATCCTTGCAGTAAATACCCTGTATTTTACAGTCTTTAGCAGCATCACAAGGATAATACTGCACTAGTTGTCTCCCTGTACAGTCTATACATGGTCAGGAAAGTAGAGGTAAAGGCCTTACTCCCTGCATGGTCCAATACCAACTCACAGACTGGGATCCCAGGTTTCAATGCTCCGAGCTTGCAGGCATGTTATAAATATTTAAATCATTACTTTTTTTTGGTAAGTTAAGGGCAAGCGCAACACACCACTATCCAAACATCTTCACACGTATTCAGCTGATCTGTATCTGGATTCACAGATTGGTTCCTACTGCATGAGGTAATTTCAAAAGCAAAGGTGTGTCTTTGCCACAAGGATTTACAGTGCAAACAAAGAGCATGGGAATAACCTAGTCTGTTTTGCAAAATGATCTACTTCTAGAGTAATTTTCCAAAGGTATGGAAGCAAATAATGTCTTATTTTGCTTATCTGTGTCAAATGTAACAAAATGCAAAGAAAAAAAAATCTTTAATATATGAAGCCCTTTTATTAGACAGTCTGCTGAAAATTTGTTCTGTAACTCTGCTCTGTACAACAGCTTGTTGTGGAACATGGGCTGCCAGGCTGTCAGACATTACAGTAGCTGGAGGGATCCCTCCTGCAGAAACAGACCGCTTATCTTTAATAAACTTCAGCTGAGCCCTTGGTATGACCTTTTATACACTTTGCCTTAGAAAAATTCAACAATACTTAATTAGCTCTTTTGTTTGCCGAATCACTCTGGAACACTATTACTGTGAGGAACTGAAATGTATGGGAAATTATACCTATCTTGTCAAATTACTAACTGCATTAAGCAGAAAAGCACCACATTTGTCTTGATCTACTGAATTTCCAGCTGAAGAGAATAATAAACATAATTTTCAAGTAAAGTGATTTTAGGTGTACTACAAAGCTGGCAGCATCACGTGCTTATGACAATTCCCATAACAACAACATAAACCACAATGGCATAAGTCCCTTCTTGCCAATTGTCGTGAGGAATAAAAGAGTTTCCCCTTTCCAAGTGTGCAATACTAGCAATTTCTCTGATGTATCCCTACAAAAAACAAAACAAAACAAAAGAAAACATAAAAAACCAACAAAGAAAAAAACTGCAGAAGCAAAGGAATGAATTCCAGATTCCTGAAAATGTTTTTTAGGGGTAATAGTTTCAAAATACATTAATAAGCAGGTTGTTGGCAAATGGGATCCTGAAGAAGATCTGGATGTTAATCAGTTCAAATTCAGCAAAGATGCTGAATGCTCTACAGTGAGGCATGAACACAGCTGAGAGGGGATCTCATCAATGCATGCAAATATCTTAAGGGCAGGTGTTAAGAGGGTGGGGTCAGATTATTTTCAGTGCTGCCCAGTGACAGAACAAGGGTCAATGGGCACAGACTGAAACACAGGAAGTTGCATCCGAATATGAGGAAAAACTTCTTTACTGTGAGGGAGACAAAGCAGTGGAACGGGCTGCCCAGGGAGGTTGTGGAGTCTCCTCTGAAGATGTTC
Organism: Callaeas wilsoni; assembly: GCA_013398955.1. Taxonomy (NCBI): domain Eukaryota; kingdom Metazoa; phylum Chordata; class Aves; order Passeriformes; family Callaeidae; genus Callaeas; species Callaeas wilsoni. Next base: position 171,533 of record VWPU01001724.1, on the reverse strand, counting down.
AAAACCTGCCTGGACACAAGTATGCACAGCCTGGTGTAGGTGAATCTGCTTTAGCAGGAGGTTGGACAAGATGATCTCCAGAGGTCCCTCCCAACCTCAATCATTCTGTGAAAGCCAGGCATTTAGCAACTGCTGAGCTCTGAGACTGCAGCACTATTTGCAAAGTTACCTGTACACAGAGGGGGGAATCAGATGCTATTTTGAAGAAGCAGTGTGTTTTTATTATCTCCTGGATTTTCTGATCAAGTTTTAGTAGAAAGTGAAAAGCACTTAGCCATACTTCATCACAGAACTGAAAGCTTCGTGTCTAGGTGTTTAATTCACGTGAACTAAAAAGGAAGTTTTGCAACCCCTGTGCATAATTAGCATCCGCTAAGAGTAGCAGAAATAACAGATTAACTACATGGCTCAATCTACTGTCCACTGAAATTAGGTGGAGAATTTGATTCATATCAAAAGAAACCTTTAAAAAGAAAATAAAAGCCTGACCCATGGTTTTCACAGTTTCTATTATAATTTGGGATTCATGACATTGTTGGATATATTTTGATTTTTGCTAAAGAAGCAAAACATAAGACTGAAAAGCAGTCTTAAGGGACTGTGCACTAGGTTGAAGTGTTCTACAACACCACATAATTCTTAGGACAAATATTTTATACTTTATAGTGTAAAACAGAAACAATGAATTCCTGAATTTGAGATTTATAATGCACATAGGAAGAGATAAGCATGTCCTTTATGGAATATGCATTCTTTGAATGATTCTTTAGATCTTCATTATTTCTTGACTTGAGACATATGCATTAGGTAAGGTAGATAAGCTCCTGCCTGGTGGTTAGCGGGATTATTAGATTCCAGATGCATACATCCTTTCAAATATCCTTTTAAAAATTATTTTTAGATTCAATATGCATTCAGGAGCCTCTGATTAAACACAGCCCGGGTGTTCTATTTGTTCTTTTGGTTTCGTGCAATGTGACAGACAGTGAACAGCCCTAAGATAATTTATGCACTGTAAAATTAAGTCATATTGGAGCTGAACAGAAAAGTAAAACTGAGAGGTGTGAATGACAGTATTTCTAGCTAAGGACTGTGGGTAGGAACATTATATATTTGCTTACTTATTTGGTTAATTATGAGAGGACCACTGGAACCAGCAAGAAGAGCCCAGAAGAGAAGTGCAGCACAACAGCTGTGCACTGAGAGATACTTGGAGGCTTTTCTTTAAAATGTGGCATATCCAGAATTACCCATTACACAGTGCAAGGACTTGAACGCTGCACTTTGAGCTCCTGTCGTGAGTTAGGCACTGATACACTGGGTGCTCCCTCTTCAAGCGTACGTGACATTGCTGGTTATTGTGGCATCACTTGGGTCCCTTTCCTGAAGTTAGTGAATTCTCATTAAGTCTACAGGGTACTTTATTTTGAGAAGAACTCTGACCCAGTATTAAGCCAGATATCCAAGTTTCATTGCCAGTAGAGCATTTGAGCAAATAAAACAACTTATTTTTCATTATCTTGGCCAAGAGTAGTTTTCAAAATGTTAACAATAAACTTCAAAGATAAAAGCTAATAACAGAGAAGTAGGAATACTTTGTGTAAAGTTAGGCATGGATGACTGCAGAAAATACTTGTAAAAAAAAATCACAAAAGCTGTTGCTAATGCAGGTATCTTAAACACTTAAATTATATTCTGCATAATTCCTGGAAAACACCAAATTGTGAAATTAGATGTTCGGGCATTTGGAACTATAGACCTTGCAGGGGTTAGCCAACTCCCTAAAGGAATCTGATTTTCAATGCTCAAAAAGTGGAAAAGATGAAAAGAATCAGCTATGAATAATTTTGAATTCCACATTATTGCCTCAAGAGGTTTTCTGTGTTTTGTTTGATTGGTTGGTAGGTTGGGGGTTTTTTTTAAGACAAAAATTAGTACCAGCCAGGAAGCTCCAGAAGACATTAGGACTTTATTCATAAAACATGTTAATGTCTTAGCAAATACCCCAGCAATATATCCCAATATCTTTCATGCTTATTAGAAAATGAAAATTCCATACCAGCTTTCCAAACAGATGCAAAAGAAAGCAGTGAACTGCTATAAAGAAACATTTGAGAAGAAAACTTTGAAAATGTGATGATTAATGAGTGGTAGATTGTGGTGTATGAAGTCTGGGGTTTTATTTTGGTTTATTAGGAACTTGTTGAGCTAATAAATAATTAATAGAGTCCAAGATATTTTTTTGTACATGCTTTAGACAGTCACTGTTCTTCTTTCATGGATTTTCACTCTTTCAGGTAGAGATATAAACTACAACATGATGACAAACTTTTACCTCTTTTGTACATTTAGACTTTGATTTCTATGGCACATAGTTGTTTACACCCTCATAAATCTTTATTACAACTGTAAAGAATAGGTTTTACATGAAAATGACTATACATGCACAAGAGAACTATCTGAATAATGAAGACATACATTAGGGCATCATGATGAGAGAATCATGTATGCATGAACATTTATGTTTCCACACAGATTTATAAAAATCACCTGCTAACGAGATCCAGACAGAAACTTTTGATGTTACTAATAAAATAAAAGTTCACCTAATTACATGCAAAATGCTTTCTACTGCTAGAAAAGCTTAATTAGAAAACAATTTCTTACAGTCTTTAGAAGAACAAAGTCTTCTCTGGGAAATGTCTGATTTTTGCAGCTCTTCAAGAAGATAGATGATATAGTTAGAGAACTACTTGCATAGTAGTCAGTTTGCATGGGTAGCTCTGCTGAACAGTGAGATATTACAAATGAATTTTTGTCTAGTATTAGCACATTTGTTATTCCTGCTGATGGCTCAATGGATTAGATCATCAGTGGAAATATTATTGAGATTTGGAATGATTTGTTCAACTGTGATGCCAAAACATCTATTTATACTGCACATCATTCAAATATACTTCCAGAAATCCTGGAAACACACCACTTCTAGTGTAAAAGAAATTTCTGCTATCAACAACAGAACCTGCTTTTTTACCACTTGATTTTATTAACATTATAAATAAACTGTTATGGATGACTTCTCTTATGCATCTTGTTCTTAGTACCACACAGTGCTGAAGAACTCTTTTAAGTAGTACACACACCATAGTGTACCTTGAAAGGTTCTGCAATGCCTGCAATAATAACTTTTTAATTCAAAACCCACTAATATTCTTATTTGCTTTTTATATTTTATTCAAACATAGGAAGACAGCCACTCTGTATAATGTCTATTTAATAGAACATTTGAAAAGGATTTGTGAAGTTGTTAGCTGTTGCTACTAAATCTCTGGAAATATTTAAAAATGGATTTTCTAAATCTACAGTCTTACTGTGAGAGGCATTAAAAGAGGGACTGTGAAATAGGCTACCATAGAAACCATCCACACATGTATTCTTAACCAAACTCACTTCAGCTGTTTAAATTTATGTCAATAATACAGAACAATTAATGATGAATAAATAGTATGAAGCAATAAAAGGATTTTTAGAGTATCAGGGCAGATGACTAACAGAAAAATGAGGGGAGTTTATGCTTAAAATAGGCAACTACTTAGTATGTGTGACTGAAAAAAAAAAATCTGTATTTAAAATGTGGCAGCCTTCAGATGTGTCTATTCTCTCTCTGTAGTCTTCAGATTATGTTCTGCTGCACCTCTGAACAGTATCTGTCCACAAGGCATGGCAGCAAGACCCAATCCAGAGCACTTCTCTTCCTCTGAATCAAAAAGTACTTTGAAAAGCTACAATGGATGATGTCTGAATGGTAGAAGAGAGTTACATGTTACCTGGGCTTCATATCTTCCTGTTTGTAGATTGTTCCAGTGGTTGTATTTCTTGGCTTTCAGCCCAAAAGTTGATATACACAGCCAAACCTCTGTACCATTCACCAGGCACTGGACTAGACCTTGGTTTGGTGACAAAAAGACGCTCAGATGTGACAGCAGATACTGTTGCAGTCATTTTTACTGACCAAGTTCGAAGAAAGAATGCGTGGCTTTGCAATACTGTGTGCGACACTTTCAGCAGATTCCCAGCTGAAATCCCTGGTGGCCAACTGCTGTGCAGACAGCAGAGCAAATGCTCAGCTGAGGCACAGGGATTGCAAGTCCCTCCGTAGGGATCCCATCGGCGCCAGACAGGATTTCTTACTGCGGGATGCCACCACATGCTGTGGAGGCCTTTGAGCAGAAGGAGAAGTCACGCTGCGGGACTGCTTCCCATGGCAGCCCTGCTCGGTCCCTGTGGAAGCACATTTCTCATCTGAAGGTTACAGACTGTCGAAGGCTGCACTGGCAGAGCAGCCACACGTTTTCTTCTCTGCTTTTAAAGTAACACAAAACATCTTGTTCCCTCTTTCCTCCTCTTGCTTTCCAGTACAAAAAGCAAAGTAAGATATACACAGTGCTGGTGTGAACCCCTGTGAGAGACTGCAATGTTATGGTTAATAGCTTAAACATTGTTAAAATCACCAAAGGACAGACTTCTGTCCACTGTAGCAAACTGCTCATCTGTGACCACCGAAGCCAAATCCCTGCCAGAACTCCTCTCCTGACTGGAAATGGACTGTGAGTTAAGCCACCTGACGGGAACTTGAGACAAGATAAATCTGGTACTATTGTCCAGTTATCTCAAGTCTAAGGAGAAGTAAACAAGCCTGGAGGGAGAAGAATGTACCCACAAAGGAAGCCTTTCTCAGCAGCTATGCTGAAAAACAGCTCTGGCTGGGTTCGGCAGGGGGAGGCCAAAGCCCACAGACTCATTTGCTGAGGCCAGGTTTGCACCCTCAGGGGGAAGGCTCAAACCCTGCAGTCGGGGATGGTTCTCTTTGTAATGGTCATTGTCCTCTGCTCAGGGGAAAAACTGCCCCCGCTCCCCCCGGGAAGGTCTGATGGGGCATTACTGGCTCGACTGCACTGAGGGGCAGCCGTAGTGTCTTAGAAGGTGCCACAAACCACCAAATACCCGTGAAGTGCCCCCAGACCCATTCCTGAGGCCTTCCACCAGATGACTGCACATGATCTAAAAGTGCTGCAACAGATCCAGGGTTTGCTGCAAGAGAGTGTAAAACTCCCCCTTCACATGGGGAAGGTACCCGAGTGTCCCCACTCAGCCTGAGCCTATATTTACCCATGGGACTCTGTGTTTCAGGGATTTCTTCATCCACCCCCTAGGGATCAAGACCATCACTTTGGCCAATGGTAAACTACATTGCAACAAACAAGTCTCATCATGACCTCTGTGTGTGGTTATCTTTCTTTCTTTCCCTTTATACATTTTCATAAGTGATATTTTTATGCTTTCATATTGCTTTATTACTATAGACAACAACAGCCAAGATGGCCACATATATGCTTTCCTTTGCAACCAAACACAACCAAATTGTTCTAAAATAAGCTCTCTCTCTCTATATATATTTACAGGCACAGACCATTCAGTGTCATTTCACTCTAAGTCATCCCATGGGATCTATTAAGAAGAACATGGGTTACTCATGTCATCTGGGTAACAACCCCTAAAAAACCATTTTTGTTTCTCTTCCATTGTTCCTCATAAAGAATAAAGTTTTCCTTGAACTATGACCTTATGCAGTAAATTCCAAGGAAACACAGTGTTTTATATTTCTGTTCTACCAAGTCCAGTTTAAAATAGTAGAAGAGAAAATCTGTTCTTCTTTCACATCAATGAATGCATCATGGAACAGTTCTACCATGTTATTCAGAAAAGAAACCTATTATTTTGAAATCATCTTAGTTTTTATATGAAATTATTTTCCCTAAAAATATTACTTCCCATAAAAAGCAAGTACTTGAAACAGATTTTTTTCCCATCTGTTTTTAGGAAAAAAACTATTTTCAGTTTAACTCATATTAATAATAATAAAAAATCATTCCTTGATAACAAGTTGAATAAATTATTTATGCAGAAGTCATTATTTTATAGCATACTCACAAACTTAAAAGTGCATGATGCAAACTTAGATATGACTATCTTCAATTTTTTAAAAGAAATTTAAAAACCTTGTTCATTCTTCTTTTGAAGGTAGACAAAGAAAATAAGCTTAGCTTTAACTTCAAAGGAGTCAAATACAGTGAAATTGAGGAAATAAATGTCACATAATTCTGAATGCGGGAAGCCCATTGCTATTCTTATTTCCGACAGGAACGATTTCTGAGGTGTAACTATAGCATTGGTGAAGACTGTTTCACGAGGACTACATGATCCAACTAATGGACAAACTCCTTATTCCAGAAAAAACATAAATGTTGTGTCTGAATGAAGAAGGGCTTGGAACAATCTGAAAGATTTCAGTTCCAGGTGTGACCTTGATGTTATTCTTGTATTTGACAAAACTGAAAGAAAAGTTGGTGAGTAGCAAGTGTTACTCTGGTTGGATAACAAGAATTGATGCTTTTCCTATACAGTGAGGCTTCCTTTTCTGATACGATGAGTTGTAATAATCAACCTTGCAACATCCAATTCAGTAGTCACTAGAGAGCAGTTATTTTAGCTCCAAACAGTTAGCAAGAGCTCGCATCTGTTCCTACTGATGATAAGTGAGCAAATTAAAAGTAACTATCAAACTGAGGCAGATCTAATTATCCTCTTCTTATTTTTATATATGCAACTAATTACTATTTAGGAATTTGTATTATAATAATTAATATTAGAAAACCAAGTTCCTTGAAAAGTGTGGGTCAATGATTCTAGCTCCTCAGCTATCAGAGAACATGAATATTCTGTTTTTTCAGTGATACTCTTTCTTTCCTTTTAAGCATCTTAGTATTTCTGCTTCTTCAAAGTTCAGTTCAAGAGCTCTGTATACCTGTGTAGAGTACCACTCTGACTTTTTCACATTAACCATCTCTCTGATCCAAATCCTGATGTGTTGTGTGTTGGTTTTTGTTTTTTTGAATGGGTTTTTTGGTGGCACCACATGCCATTCATACCGTGGTCCCTCCATCCCAGTATGTAAAAATGCCCCTGCATTGAATAGCTGTAAGATTTGAGATGAATTTATAACTTTTCAATTTAATTCAAGTGGTGAACATGGCACACATACATGGTCTGCTCCTTAGCTTGCTCTGTGCTTGTGAAATGCACAAATAGATGCTTGTCATGAAGTATGGCTCAAGTTCAGACACTTCAGGTTTAGGAATCGTCGCGCCAGCCGAGCTTCTCCTTATCTGAGCAGTGGTCAACCTTGCCAGCTGAACAGGTTTTTATCTCAAATAATGTGTGGAGAAGAGTTTTCTCCTTTGGGACACCTTTTAGCATTGTGATCCTTTCTGGGAAAAGGTGGTGTCCCCACACTTCCACTGCCTTGCTACCGCAGGTATTGTGGTGGAGAACACAGAGACAGGGAGTTTATTTTGGCTCAGGTTCCTTCCTTGTGTTTTTGCAGCACATGACATTTGTCTCTAAACTGTTCAAACATGAGTACTGCTGTGCTCACTTGGTACTAGCCAGGATATACTGCTGTATTCAGACTTGCCAAACCTCAGCTAATTCTGCTGCTACAAATATTTTTCCAGGGGAGAACAACAGTGAGCTCTGGAAGGACAAGCCATTGCTGCAGTTTTGATGGGAACAACAACACATAAACACATCAACACTACCAACATCATCTCTTGTGCCACCATGCACAGCAGAAGGAAGGAGTCATTTACACCATGGGAAGTGACTTTTCTCCTCATTTACCAACAAGCCTCAGGTTTGCCACTCAGTAGGACTTCTTCCATACAGCTGTTGAATGAGCTCACAGGGAGTAACAATCAAATCGTGAACTTTCTCTGATGGTTTACCAGATTGAACTTCAATATTAACTCCCACTTTGTAGGACTAGTTTACCACAAACAGGCATGGAACTCAAGAAATTATGCAGACAAAACTATTAGCCCACGGGAAACATAGATGTACCACTGGTGGAGCATCTTTGTCAACCGTTTGATAAAAATAGTGTATCTTCAATGACCAAGTGAACACAGCTCACATAAAGCTGTAACTTTAATGTCTAATCCCCACAGTTTAAGACTAAGTTCATTGATTTAGTAACTGTTTTGTTTGTTTTTAAGATGCTTGCCTGGTTTTGGTTTTATTTGTGTTTTAAAAGAATGTGTTTCAAAAAATTTAACTTGAATTCCAGTATAAATGTTTCCTGAATTAAAAAATAATAAATCTAATAACACTTTTTTTAGGTTTTGAAAACCTAGTCAAGAACTAGTGGCTACATCAGTTGACCTTGAGAAAGAAAAATTATGAGAACCACGGCCTTTTTTCTTTTAGCTATAGTAAACAGCTTCCTGAAAGTAGAATAAAAGAATGGCAGCAATAACAGAGTTTTATGTTTGCTGAACTCCACAGGAAGAAAACTGTCTTAGGTTACAATGTAAGATGTAACCAAAAGTATGTATTCTCTCACCAGCTGTCAGAACCAGGTTGGCCAGTGTTCTTTATCTCTTCATGACCCATCCCTCATAACTCCCTCTGGGGGATATCTTCTGCTAATGGGCCATCAAGCCTCACTGCATGACTCATAAATTTCATCATCCCAGTGTGAAATGCTCCGCCCAGGGGGAGGAACCAACCATTCCTACCTGGATATAATCTGAGGTTTGGAACACCACAAGCAGCCTTGCCTGCTGAATTCCCAGAGCACAAGAGCTACATAACCACCACTGGACCTTCAGAGGAAGAGCTGACCCTTCTACGGGATCGCTGCTTCTACAGAATCGCATCTGTCACTTCAGCAGGACTGCAGCCACCATTCCATTGGACGGCTACCACCACCCTGACCAACAAGGTGTCAGGTTGTATCCTGACTGTCGGTTTAAGCCAGTGGTTCTGTATTATTGCCTTCATCTTAGTTTTCCTAATGAATTGTAATTCTCCCTTGGGATCTCCCACTAGTTTGCTCTCAGACTAGTACAAAAACTTAAAAGAAGAAGAGAGTTTTCAATACATTGTGTTTTCCTAAGGCATGAAGCTGTCAAGGGCAGTAAGCATATTTTTATTAAAGTAGTAGATGCATGTGTGTATCTAAATTACACTGGTTGCCTAAATTACATCTAATAAAGATAATAATTATCAGTGAAGTAATGCTATAACTACAGCATAAACCCACCCCTTGCATATCCACTGAATCTAATTTTTGCAATATGCATTGCTTGCACATCAATCTGTATAAGATCATTGAATTTTAATGACACTTTATGAAGATTTAAGATGTAAGAATTATGAGTGAAAATTGGCCTATTTATTATTTAACTCGCAGTTGCTTTATTTTCATCTGCGTAGAGAAAATTAATTCACCACTGATAGGTTCTGTGATTCACAGGAGCTTCAAAAAAATAAAAAAATGGAACTAATGATGATGATATATGTCCAGAAATCTTGCATTCGAGTACATCTAGTGAAACATTTCAACTTGTTGAGATATTATTCAAAATATGCATGCAGTAAAGCATATTCATACCATGTACCACCAGAACATAAATGATTGCTTACGAGTTTTACTAGTCAACAACATTTTGAATAAATCATCTTATAAACTTATGAAGATTTTGGAAATGATCTATTAATCACTAGAGGGAGTATTCCTATCTGAAATGATCTATTAGCTACCTAAAGTCTGCATCTCTTTCACATTTTTTCCTGTAATGTAAAAAGAGTTTTAAATAAATATACACTCATCTCTTGTATTTTCAGAGCAGTCCCAAACTGCCACTAGATAAGAAGGTAAAGGCACAATACAGGCTGTTGAATTTTTGATCAGCTACAGATAAGGAACGATCAAGTTAAGTGGGCTCAGCTGATGCAAATCTCCCATGAGAATCAATTCTACAGTTCCTGACATTCTGAAATATGGCTGTGGGGCTTTTCTTGTGAAATACCTGAAGGAAAGAACAGAGTTATGAAGAAACTAACAATATATAATCATACCTGCAACTAGCATAAATAACAGCAATTTCATTGATTTATACCAGCCAAGAAGTTGATCTGTGGCTTTAAAAAATTTCATGTAATTGAAATCAAGCTTATAAATCACACATTACAATTTCCTCATACTTTAATATTAATTTAAATCTAAAATTTTGCAATAAATAATGATCTCTCTCTTATTGCTGCTTTTTCTATCTTAGAATCCAATAAAGTCAAGGAATCCACTGCAGGTGAATTAGTTCTCTAGTATCATGGAGCACCACTGTATTAGCTGTTAAACCTCCATGGTTCTTGTGTAGAGTTTTTTGTGGGCTGTTGTTATTTAAAAAAGAATAGGTGAACTGTATGAGATCCATAAATATGCCCTCTAACTAAAATGTAGACAAGACAAAGAGTTTGGAAGAAGCAGCAGACTACACAGAGAAAACAGTAGGAAGATAAAGCAATTAGTATTGCAGAAGAAATTGGTATTGTATGGTGGCCATCTCAATAGGAAATGCGTTTTACTGAGTGCAATGAAACTTATTTCTCCCAATGAAGAAAAAGCTAAAAGAAAACCTCCTAAGGTGAAATGTGATGGATTCTAAGCTCTTTCAAAAGTATCCTCAGTAGGAAGACAGAAGAATGGAGAACACATGTACAGCACCAAATTCTCTGCTGTCACCCCATGCTGCAATATCCCAGAAAACCATGTTTTATAGCAATGTGAATATATCTTCATTCTTTGGTTCTCTAATCTTGTATGTTGCTATGTAGATGTCTTGAGTTGCTATGACAGTCTTGAATTTATACTGTTGGACATTTAATAGTAGTTATGACTGTCCTTCTAACAAAGTAAAACTGAGTGACATAAATGTTTTCTCATTGTTTTTCTTTCTTGAAAAAGTTGAGAGTCACAATGTTGCAGAAGCTGAAACGTATGTCAGTCATACTTAAATTTGCTAACTGCATTTTGCTAATAACACAGGTACAGGAAAACCCAATGAATAGTTATATACTTGAAATAAATGTACTAGCCATTAGAGAACAGAAAGAAAAATACAAGAATGACATACACATTCTTTATCCAAATGATCCCAAGATTTTTGTGCTATTGTAGGTGAAAAATTAAAAAACACATAAAGCAAATGAACTCATAATATGTTGACTCTGTTAGAGCAACTAGGGTATAAATAGGTAACAGGAATATGAGTGAAATCAGATGCATGTATGTTCTAGGATCTCACAATGGAAGGATTTAATTAATATTTCAAATTTTACATTATGGAAGAGTGATTGATGTCTCCAATTACACAATATTTTTAAAGCAGGAATTCGGTTTAATTAATAATTATGTGCTTCACAAAATGTTTAGTGTCATGATCTATGTAGAAGCTAGAAGGTGTGTTCATGCACTGAGACTAGAAAAGGTGTATGTTTTTAACATTAAGGCTAATTAACAATTTGAATTATTATCATGTAGTAGTTTCTGTGTATCTTTAAGGTTATTTTCATAGGAATTGTCTTGATTTTTAAAAATGTTTGAAGAACTCTATCCTTTATATAACACAGGAGGTCAGACAAGGTGAACATAATGATCCCCTCTGGCTGTAGAACTTATGACTCTATGAATTCAGCATGAAGTTAGTGATGATTTTAGCTATAGAAGTATTAGCACATTTCATTTTTGGGTAGTGTACTCCTACTCTTCCTCAGGCTGCCTCTCACCGAAGGCAGGTAACTGGATGAGACAGACACAGAAACACCAGCTTCCAATAATACAGATAGCATATCTCCATCCATCCATCCATCCATCCATCCATAAATGATAGTCTCTGGAAGATATATGACACTTGCATACTTAGATCTCAGGGATTTCCGGTCACAGAGTTTAAAACCTTCTCAGTGCTGATCAAGAATTGGTGACCAATCTCAAATATTTTACACAAGCAGACTTCTAACTGTCACTCTCCAGTCACTCTTCCTTCACTTAAAAAAAAATACCCACTGCTTCCAACTGAAACTGGATCTACTAATATAGTGGTTTTATTAAGAGACATCGAAGAGCGAGTGGGGTGGGGAATTAATTGTCATAGCCCAAATTCTCCCCTAATTATGCCAAATACACAGAAGGAAAAAGTAGCAAACACTATCAATTAAAATATTAAGATTGGAAAAAAATTACATCAGAAGTAATCAAGCACTGGAACAGGCGTCCCAGAAAGACTGCATATCATTGTAGATTCTCAAAGATGACTTAACAAAGTCTTGAGCAACAGGATCTACTATCCAAGATGGTTACTACTTTGCAGTTGTTCCAGCTGTGAGGGGAATATTGGACCAAATGATCTCCAGAGAGACATTCCAGGCTAATTATTAGATGATCCTGTGATAATGGAGTTTATCAAGAAAAGAAGTGGCCACTGCTGCTCAACTAGAAACGCCCAGGAGAGCACTGCCTTTCTGAAAGTGAAGTTTAAATGCACCAGCAGCACCAGGCTTTGCTTGAGATTTGTTTTGTGCTTTCAAATCTAGAATAAAACTTGCATTTAGGAGGGAATACTCCTATTCCCTTCAGTTCAAAACTTGAGAGTGTCTAACACAACACCCAAAACATGTAGCAGTTGTCACTAGTAACTAAGTATGCCATGTGCCCTGAAGTCCATCCTGAATGTTCAATTGCACCTCTGCTTTCTTGTCCTCAGCTGGCCTGCAAATAGGAGTACTTAAAAAGTGTTAACAGATGTAAAAATGGAGCCAAGGGATATATTACATTTTGGTTACACTAAGCCAGTCACTTGGAATGAAAAATGGGAAATTAGGTATTTTTATACTTTCAAGAATGATCTGGTTCTTTATGAAAAACAATGTCTATGTGCCTTTTTGTAACAGATGTAGTGCTGTAATAAAAAGCGAAACGTTACATAAAAGTAATGGTAGTAATGTTTATTGAACAAAGAAACACAAGATATTCAGCAGTCCGCTTTTCTAAAGCCCCAGAGGAGCCCTGAAGGAACTCATCCTTGCTAATTGGCACTAACAGAAGGGATGTTACCAACACAACAGGCTGTACACAACTGTATAGCTACATGTTTTCTGAGGAACGGTGATGTTACATGATAATCATAGCAAGGAACAGGACACAGATGAACCTGAAATCTCACCCTGTAAAGCCATCTCCCTTGTGCTGTGTAATAATGATTCAGTTTTGTTGGTCAGGGAATACAGAACTAACATAAGCAGCCTTATTGGAAAACTATGATTTTTTAAATTTCTTTTTAGTAAAATTATTTTATGCCGTCAAAGAAAACTAATGACTGGATTCATATTTACCTCATATGGCACTACAGCACACTGACATGAAAAGACCTTAGAGGGAAAATGTAATTTCTCTATTTTCCTTAACCTGCGTGATGCTACAGATGTGAAGGAGACAGATTTTCCCATCGGCAACACACTATTTTACTTTGCTTTAATTAACAGATTTGAAATTAACTTTTCATTCTCCACGGACTTTTTGATTCGGCAGCTTATTTAACAAGATACTTTGATGAAGAACTTAAGAAGGTTTGTAAAAGATCATTATTGAGAATTCTACATTTCTGTTAAAAGGTTTTGAATGAACGACACATTATTATGTTAGTTGTAATAAACTTCTAAAAAGCTGCTTTGACATAAAAACATATCCCATATATGAAGAGGTACTTTTCAAGTGCTCAGCTTTGCTTTGTTTTGAAATGTTTATACATGGCTATTTTATCTTTGGAAGTCATATTATTTTTGCTGAATTTTTGTACTGAAGTAAAATAAATTTAGCATGGCTAATCCTATAAAACTTAACATCATATTATATTTATTTATTGAATGATTTTTATAGATTGGCTACTAGTAAGTGCACTATTTCTCTTCTGATTGAGAATTAGATTCTGCTTTGAAGGAGATGTTTTTAATTTCATCCTTCTTTCCATTTCACATTCTAGAGTTTTTAGCTGCATTCCACGAAGTGCTATAGAATGATTTTACTTCACGTTGTTTTGTCACACAAACATGAACAGCAGGCAAAAATGCAATTAATCATAAGTTGATGTTTCACCAAACCTGAGATTAAGATTCTTAATTATTTTATATAGGCCCTGTTTGTAACTTCTAAAGTTAAAGCAAAAACGAGAGAATAGAAACCGTGCAAAGTACACAGCATAAAAGTACCAGCAAAACATACTGCAAAAATACCAGAAAGTAGAAAACGGCACGAAGTTGACAACAGAAGTCCCAGTGCAGGTGATAGTTCGTATAAAATATGGACAATACAACTAATGTAACTGTGCTCTTAGCAATGCAATATCAAATGCAGGGAGTTACTCTAAATGTGATACCTAAAACATTTAAACTCCAAACTCAGAGGCATATAGTTAAAGTATTAGAAGTTTTTTAGCCTTGAAAGGTGAACAATAAAATACCACCTGAAGTAGAAAAATTTCCTCTGCTGTGTTTAGAGATACTCAGTGAACTTCCTTGATATACTGGACTTTTTCATATCATGAGTACTTTTTTCCCTTGACATCCATTCCTTCAGAAACATAATGACTATACATTGTAGAAATTTCCTACACCTGTTGCAATATGATCATCTATATTTTCTTCACAGCATGAAGGGAAATCATTGCACCTTAATGCAATAAAATGTACTATTACATCAATTTATGTCACGCAATCAAGAATATTCCAGACTTCAGATTGCTTAGCAATATACAAGAAGCGGTAAAATTAAACCTAGCTTTTAATCTAGTTTATTTTAAGATAATTAACGGTAAAATGAAAAATGAAATTTCACTTCCAAAATGACTTTTTAAAATTATTGTTTTCACAATACTTTGCTAAAATATAAAAATTATTGGGTACAAATGCCTTCAATTAAGAGTGCAAAAATGTTCATAAAAAGTCATCCTACAGTGCAGTTTGACATACAAACTTTTGCCTGAAATAAAGGCAAGGTAGGAAATGATGAACACACTGCACCTGTTAAGAAATTACTGTGTATTTTCACTCTGTTTTCTTATAAAACTCTCTTCCTACTTAATACCTGTTCTGAAAACTGCAAATGAAATACTCTTCTACACATAAGAAAACAAGAAAACTACAGTTTCAGAAGAAGAAATGTCTTGTGGCTTTCTGCTCACATGAGCTTGAAATGGCCAACTCTTCACATAGGAAGAGAATTCGGTCTCCTCTCATTAACATCTCGGTTTGTTGCTTCAAATGTGATGCTCTGGGCCCATCCAACAGGTACTGGAATGAGCTCACCCATGGATATCCAATGTAGATTCACTGTGTCTCTCTCTCATTAGTGAAGTGCTGACCCAGAGGTGACATCCTCATTTTGGATTAGTGAAACAGTTAGAATGTGCCACCTAGAGCCACCATGGCAGATTTCAGCTGAGTCTGAGAAACAGGATAAAGCCTAAAACAAAGTACTCAGAAATCCTGTTTTTTGTATTTTAAAGTTTTATTTTGGAAATACAGCCCATAACAGTCACCGATTCAGGGACCTAATACATAAATATAGCACGAATACAGCAAAACTTCAAACTTTACTGGTACATTGCCCCACAATTTTAATGCACAAACCAGAGTTAAGATGTCAGTTAATCTTTAGGATTTAAGACCCTCGTATCTGAAAAATATTTTGAAATTCTATTCTATTCTATTCTATTCTATTCTATTCTATTCTATACTATTCTATTCTATTCTATTCTACTCTACTCTAGTTTTGTTCATCATTATGCTATGTCAGTAACAGTGGCAAAAGTAATAACTCAGTCCTTATTTCCACAGCATGAAAGTGCTAGGATAGATGGAAAAATTATTCAAGCTAAAAATTAACAATAATGCATTCTTGAGATCTTCATGTTATCATGCAGTGTTAGAGAAATAACGGGTGAGAGGTAGCAAATACAGGAGCCGGAGTTCCATCATGAGTGAGATCACAAAAACCACTCTTTCAGCTCCAGAAGCATTCTCATATGATTACATGCATTTTGGTGTCCAGTCTGCACTCAGCATTTAAGAAATGCATCTTTTTAATTGCCTGTAGTGACTCTGGTCATGTTAATGTGACAGACCAAGTACCACCTACTGTCTAACTGTGCAAATGATTTGAGGCTGGCTAACTTTTGTTCAGATTACTTTCCCCAAGAATATGGGAGAAAAAAATGAGCTCAGAATAACCACGAGGTCTGACAGCAGAGTAAAAGACGTATATTGAGGACAAATGCAATGTCCACAAGACAGGCTAACAATTTTCTAAATAAAGTGACAAGAGGTGGAAAGGGTGCAACAATTATTTTTGGGCAGACTTTTGCAGAACAACCAGAAGAAAGGTTCAAGTCATTTTTAGTAAATCTCAACAGTTGGTCTATATATCTCATCCCCAAGATACCTCAGCATTGTCTGCTCACCCCATAGAAGCATATTAATTCATTAAGGATAATTTAAAGAGACAGTTTGGAAGAACATTGCTACTACTATCAGCCTTTGCAAAGATGTATACAGATTTTTTTTATTCATTATCATCAAGATGAACATTACAGGATCTGGTGAAATAGCTATGTTTGCATTTTGCATATTATTGCTGATTTTGCATGACAGATTTTTCTGCAATATATACATGCACATGTGCACACATATATGAATGTATACTAAGTATGCATGTTATAAAAATATGCCTGTAACATATAACAACATTTCCTTATTCTTGATTTGGTTTAAAACATAAATTCTGCTGATCTTTCCTGAACTTTTTCCACTGTGTGCATGATTGTCTGCTTTCATCAGGTTGGATTTTAAATATTTAATCAATTGAAACATACATGAATCCCCCTGAAGGTAATTCCATTTAGGGACTCTGCATCGGCCTTGTAAAAATATTTCTCCTGAGACTTTAAAAGACTTTGACTGCTCTGAAAATAATTCCACCTACTCAGGAAGAGAAGGAGGACTAATTTCAGATTCCATGTCTATGGCCAGTTAGAGCAGCAATAAATACACCAATTTATAGGCACAAATAGCTCGCACTCCTGAGGATGGGAGTCATGAGCATGCTGTAAGGAGGAAAGAGTTCTCTCTCCTGTAGTGCAGTTCTGCAGACATTTACTGTCATTGCTGTAATTTTTAAGGCAGCGCTGCTTCACCTCCTGTCTGTGACCTCTTCTGAAGGAATTAAGTATCTACACGCTCGTACATTCTCCAGCTCATAGAAATGAGAAATTTAAAACACTGACGTTATCTTCTTCTGCAGAAAATGTGCTGAGGCCAAAATCAGAAACATTTCAAGCTAGAGATAGTAGACAAGCATGGGACAGTAAAAATAACAATAAGAAAGACTGTGCATTTACAGAGTTCTCATCCTCTATGATCACTCAGATCATTGACAGACTAGCCAGGAAACTGTTCCAAAGGTGCAACTTGGGCAGAACTCTGGCTACTTTCATCCTGCTTGTTTGCATATTTTAGAGTTACAGATGTCTTCAGGTATCCACAGACTATTACAACTGCCTTGGTCCTAAATATTTGTGCTACCTGTTCTAATAGACTTGGGCAAACAGCACTAAAGAAATGGCAATACATAAAATTCCTCTCTAAATAGGGATGGACAGTTAAGTCCCTGCAGATCCTGTAGTCCAGATTAGACTCTTGTTAAGTCTGTGTTTCAGCAATTCTCTTTTACTTGTCACAATCCCAACTGAAAATGCCCTTCACCATGACTTACCCCATTTCTTCACAATCCTCCCATCTCCCTCTTCTTTCTCACTTAATTCTTATGGCCTTATTATTTTAATTTGTAGAGCATCTGGGGAAATAGTGTGCAATAAAGACCATCAACTGTTTTGTTGATGTTTTGTTTGTTTTGTTTTACACCTGCATAAGCACACTTCTTACAAAATTTGCACACTCGTTTTGAAACACCCATTCTGTAATTCTAAAAGCACACAAACATTTCATAAGCAGTCTTCAGGGGATGAATAACTGCAAAATATTGATGGATTACTGTAGAATAACAACTCAGTAAAGGCTAATATGATACTGCTACAAGCAGTACCTAGAACATTTACATCAAAATTACTGAGCAGGCACATATTCAGCTGCATCACTTCTATCACTCTCTTATCCCTTAATAGAGTCCCTGAGACACACAAATATCACTCATAGTGGCTCAGATTTCTTGGTAAGCATCCTTTACATTGGCAGTCTCAGAGCCATTTTAGAGACTTGCAGAAGCTCAACTCTTTAGTTATTTTCCTATCTTGTGATGCTATTTCCATTTATTTACTACTGACTGAGGAATTTACAAATCTATTTATCTACTTGCTAAAAAGAAGGAAGTAACAATAATGCCATTTCCCCCTCAGAACCAAAGACATTTTCCTAGATGTACTGAAGTGCTGATTCATGCCTTCATATATTGGCCTTATCCTATATAGCAGACATCAGTTTTTTATTTCCTGGAGAGGCAGGAAATCAAACTCACAGTCTGGTTTGGAAGAGATTACATGGTTTGTGGGAACCTATTGCTCTGTAAGAAGAATTTGAGAGCTGTGACAGCTCTAAATGATAATGTATAAAGGCCAAATACACTCCTAATGTAAATCCACTAGGTTCAAAACAACAAAAACTATTTAGTTCATGAATCCTCTTTTCCTTAAATATAAATTAAACTTCATATTTCAAACAACTACAGCAAGTCCTCCTGTGGGTTCAGCTCAGTGCTTTCAAAAACATTTACCTTTCACTGAGATTCAGGGCAGGCCAGATTTTCACAGATGGAAATGTATAGTTGCAAACACAATATTTTACATTAATTACAGACTGCATCTGCAGACCTCACCAGGAGACATGACAACAAGAATCTTCAAAACCACTTTCTCCAAAACAGGTGCATGTACATCTTTCGGTTTTATTCTCAAGGAAGCCCAATGTTCTTCTGCTCAGAAAACATTGTGTATAAACCACTGCAGAAGAGGAAGAGCCCAGCATCACAGATCCATGTGCAAGCTGGGTGTTAAAGAAGGGCAGAAATCCTTTGGGGCAGGCCTGACTTCTCCTCTGTCTCCCATACAAAGTCCCATCCCAGACACAGTGGTGACTCAATCTGGGCTCTGCCATTATAATGGTCTGAAAAGCTTTGGAGCACTCATGTCCACTAGCATTTGTCTAGTGCATCTTGTGGCTGTGTAGGTTCGGGAAAGTATCTATGAAAAGGTTTCTGAAGAAGTAAGCACTTCAGTTTGAGCTGTGGGGTGACAGTCAAGGTTGGCAGCACATAATTTCTTAATTGGAAGCGAATTTCTTAATTGGATGCTTTCACTTTCTCCACTTTCTTAATGAGAAATGCATGTTGATATCGGTCACCGTGGGACAGACCTCTGGAGTGCAGAGCAGAGAGCACAGGAAACAGAAAGCAGTTGTTCCAGAGCAGAACAAATTCCCCTCTTGGACTTCAGCACCTGTTGTTATGCCCCAAATGCTGGGACTTGCTTGGACATTTGCTTCCATGAAGGAAAAGTTAAGACTACAGCAATTCAGGAAATGAATGCAGGTGCAAACACACACCCTGCATATACAGACACCTTTCTTCTCTGTCCTTCTGTATTTTTTTGTCTTTATCCTACACACGTAAGACACCTTACAACGTCTAGGTCTAACAGCTGGAATGTAGGCAGGAAGAAAACACCCTCATCCCACCTGTGCAAAAGGAGATCACTCAGCAGCTCAGTGAGACTGCATGGTGAGTAAGGACTCTGGGCTCTGCGACTGCTGGCTGAGCCACTGCTAGAGCTTATGGGACTCTTTTACAGCTGTTAACTATGGCTAGATTTGTGTTCTTATACTTGGAATTTTCAAAGCTGGATATGTCTTGTCATGATGAAGCTTCTTCTACACATGTATTACAAGGCTCAGCTCTAAATACCTTCTGTACCAATAATTACACAATTTCCATTGGCAGAATATTTCATTGTATAATTGTGTTCTATAAAGTTTATTTCTACCATTTAAGCTTAAAAGGCTAAGTCAGTTACTCCTAGTTATGTGTTTATTATTTAAGAAAATAATCAGTCACTCTTCTCTTTATGGTATTTTTATATATTGGTAGATAATTTTTACGCTTCTCCTCTGCATTTTCCTCCAGTGAACATGGCCAGATCTATAACCATTATTGTTAGTTCCTACTTTTCAAATGCATTCTTTTATGTAATGTTTTTCTAATTTATCCTCCACCCTCTTCATTTTCCTTTATCCCATATGGACTGAAGGCAATGATAAAGTTCCCATGATTTCAGCAGTTCAGAATCAAGACATGTTTGCAACACGTAGCAGAGTAATTTAAAACAAAATTTTGCCATTGCTAATTGCACCATAGATAACGTGTTGTTAATACCCAATTTCTAATATGTCCTTAAAATCACAGAGCTCAGTAAAAAAAAATGTGCACAGTTTGTGCACACATTTCTGTTTAATTTTAAACATTATTTACCTTTTTACCAAAACCATGTAACAGCAATTCAAGTTTCATACATAATAGACTCTCCTTCTACGAGTAAGATATTTCTGTTACTAAGTTTTGTATTTTTAGAAATAAATCATATCATACCATACCACCTGCAAAGCAGACAAGGGAAAACTACAAACCATCATGCACCAAAGACTTTGATTTGAACTATATTTTTAAAGTATACTTAAAGCATATTTTAAAATATTTTTTAAAAAATCCAAAAATACTCTTAGTCAAAATAGTTATAAAAAGAGTTGTATGCAAAGGATATTTATTTAAACAGGTCATACTCATTACTGCAGTTTATTTCAGGGCTTGATTTATGTGCATTTTATAGAGTCTATAAAATAAAGACCTCTGCATGTTACTTTGTAGGCTTATTTAAATAATTGATTAGGATGGCATTTTCAGACTTATCTGCTCCATGCACATGTATATATTTTTATAAATCCTGCAACAAAAAGCCCAGCTAAAACTATGTCTGGAGCTCATCAACACCACAACTGAATTCTCTTCCTAAAAAAAGGAAAAAGAAACAAAGGGAACTCTTGCACAATCATAAAGTAACCTGGCAAAACCAAAGACTTAACTTCTGTTTGTTTTTTAAAGTCCTCAGTATAATGGATGCCCTATGGGAGCAGACAGGACTTTACTATCCATGCAAGCCTACTGATTCCAAACAAAAGGGAAATTTGAACTCAGGATGCACAAAGACAACTCAAATGATCTCATCTGACCAGACAGGATGTCAGACCACGGCTCAGTTTAGATTACTCACAGATTCTGACAAATATCCGAATCTCATTTATTTATTTATTTTTAATTATTGTTGGATGATTGAAATGCAGAGTCACCCTCCACTCTAAGATAACAAGACAATAAAAATCCATATACAATACCAATTGAGGCTGCAACTAGAAAATTGCCATCAATTCTCTCTCTAAAGAGCAAGGCTGTGTTTACAAAAAACTTGTTTTTCATGAATAATTTAGAGGCTAAATGTATGAATGTACACTTTTACATTTATGATGTACTCTTCCCTATCTATTTTTGGAAAAAAATTGCAGAGATGATGTAATATAAATAGGAGAAGTTTGTTAAAAGTCTGCACATAAATTCAGTGACTATCTGGTATTAATAGTAACAGATCCCCCAAAGACAATCACACAATTTATCAACTGGTTTCAGTCTCCATAAGATCTTGCACTGGATATGAACATTTTCTGTGGATCAAGTTTAAATTAATTTCCCCCTATTTTTACCTGTTTTCATTTAAATCCCACTTAGGTTTGATCCATACTCTTAGTGACATTAAAACAGACCTCACAATTGTTCTTTATAAGTAAATGGAAAAGAGAAACAAATTTAGTCCATTCAATTGTAGATTCTAACTCTCTAGAAATAATTCACCTTGATAAGGTTGGAATAATACACAGGCCAGAAGACCTAAAATATGTGCAATTATGTTATTCCATTACTCCATATGATTATTTCTGAATATCCATAACATTCATTACAAATGATGCTCTCACTCTATACCTCATTCAGCAGTCTCCGAGATGGGTTAAGATCTATTCCTTCTGTTCACAGAACTGCTATATAAAGACACAGACAGATGAAACGAGCTGCCCAGTGTTATTCATTCTCTGAGCAGCTAGAAATAGTCTGAAGCCTGTGGCAGAAATAAAAAGAGAATTTGTGCTTTTGATGAGCGGGTTTTGCACCGGAACTGGAAGGACAGAGATTTCTCAAATGTGACGAGAAGGAGGGGAAGAGCAGGAGGTAACAGCTACTTTGTTGATGGGTGAAGTCTAATGTAAAAAACGTTGGCATTTGTTGCAGTGGAATATTTCTGAAAGATTGTGGTGGAATGGCTGATTTTCTAACAAGAGATGTTTCTAATAGCAGCAGGACAAGGCAGGCTGTAATGCACTAGTGAACTCAGCACGACAAATAAGCCAATTAAACTAACATCACATATTCCACTTACTCAAACCATGAGCATACAGCCGTAATAAATCTAATTACAATGTGATGATGTAACAGACAAAGGCTATTGTTTATATAGGAGGCCCAAGGCTCTCTCTTTTTTCTTTTTTTTTTCTTCTTTTTTTCTTTTTTTTTTCTTTATTTATTTTAGATTTCCTCCATTTCGGCAACCGTCATTTTACAGCTTTGTTAATAAAACAGAATCTGAGACTGCCATCTTTTCTCACACACTATATTTCTTTTTGCCAAAGCAAAAATATAACTGGAATAAAATAATATTTTAATTTGTAAGCTATCTCATGCATCTTTCTAGTATAATCTCCTATAAACTGGTTAGTATTTTTAAATCCAAATGATGGTCCTTCAAAAGAAACTTTCAATGATCAAATAAAACTTTCCCACAAATGAAAAAGCTAGCACTGGGACACAGAACTGCCTGTTAATATTGCAGAAATCATATTTTAATCTCCTTTGTGAGATTTTCCCAGGAACACTAATAAGGGAAAAGAAAACGTTAGTATTGTCTCTTGAAGTTCCTTTCAGGGAACAGAGGGAAAAATTAGTTAAACCAATGAGGAAATAAGATTTGGTTCATTCACTTTAAGTGGTGGTACTCAGTTTCATCTATTTTCAATATTTCTGTTTCTCTATTATGAAAAAACTCTTATTAGAAAAGAAACATGGATAAGTGTAAGTCAAGATATCACAGTCCACAAATTTTCACAGCTACAGCAGCTCGCAAGTGAATGGCAAATTTGTTTATAGCCAGATGATTGAATAAAGTATATAAAGGTCTTAAGACTATGTTTAAAATTTTCTTTCAGAAATGTCAACCATAGATCTCTCCAGTCTCAAGTTTTTCACATCGTCCCATAATATTTCTGGAAGGATGTTGATAAGGTAAGAATCGTTTGTTATGTTTTGGTTTTGTTTGTTTGGGTTTTTGGTGATTTGTTTGGGGTTTTGTTTGCTTTGCTTTGTTTTGTAAGAGACATTAGGAAGTCATCCTGATTTCATCAAAGAATGACTTATCCCAAGTTAAATTTAACAGAGACAAACCTTTTTTTTTTAAAAGAACTGTCAGTGATTTTTTAATTTTTTGTTTGTTTGTTTGTTTGATAGTTTTTTGGGGTTTTGTTTTGTCTTTCTTTGAAAAGAAACACTTTGAAAGAATAAACAATTCTCTAGAGTACTTTAACTGGAAAACTAAGAGAATCTTAATTACTACAGTGGAAGATTCTTCAACTGGAAAGACAGCTTCATTATAATCAAAGTGCATTGTCAGAACATGTCAATTTAAGAAATTGTAACAAATGTGTGGAAATGAGGCATTAGGATTTTACTATTTCATCCTTATTCATTTTGGCTTATGCATTATAACATTATTTTATGTACTTAACATTGTATATTTGCTATTGAAATATTCCCAAATACAACCCACAAACCCATCAACTTTGACTATTCAGTCCAACTGGGATGAATGAAAATACCAGTATCTTTAGTTTTACACATGAAAACTGCTGTGACTTGCTGTGCACTAGCACTAACAAATAATTAGCTCTCAATTTTAATGAATATGTTTTCATCTTCAACTTCTACATGATTATGTGAAATCCAAATGATCCATTGATTTGTTTAATTCATTTAAATGAACACTGCAGCACCTGCAGATTGCTCCCACCAGGTGGGAGGCGGCTTGGTGTTTGCACAAATTCCGATTCAGGGCCCTGCCTGGAGTCCAGCAGGACTTTGAGCAGGCTCCTACTGCATTCCCAAAGAGCCCGTGAGAAGAGAGCAATCAAATACATGGCAGCAAAGCGGAAGCGCCCGGTCCCCGAGGGAAGCTTTTTGGTGACTGAGGCTATGAACTACCACCACTTTCTTTAAAAACGAATAAGGTGCGGAGTATTGCTCTGGGAGAGCTTCTGGCACGGCTTAGCCAGGAATTCTGAAATCAGCCTCACTATTTACAAACGATGTTTTGCTCAATAGAACATCTTCACTTCTTCAGAACCTTGCGTTGTGCCCTGGTATCACAGTCTGTGGAGCACAGAAGAATGTCTTTATGGTAATAAACACTGTCTGATCTTTCTGTGTCTTCCTCTCCAGGGCTATTTTTCTACACTGTCATCCGTCCTCGGATACTTGCTTTCATATGTCTAAGATTAATGAGGCATTTATATTCAGCTTAGATGCTACGGAAGTTAACATTGTTTCTCTTGTCATGGAACAGAAATGAGCTAATTAGTGACCTTCAGATTTTGGATTAAATATGGCTTTTTTTGTAGTTGGAAACATAACAGAGCACACGGAGCCAGCAACAAAAATTGTTTAAAAATCAATTGATGTATAAGAAAACTGTAGCACAGTTCTCTGGGAGGAAGAAAAGGAAGGATGGGAAGTTAAGAAAGGAAGCGTAGATAGTGAGAATTCTGATTAGAGCTATGAAAATAAATTGACTTTTCATGGGTGAATTTGAAAAATAAATGTAAAATAACCAATTTTTACATCATGAGGATCGAGTACTTATTGTTAATCAAAATGAAATATGTAATTTTGCCTTCTAAGCTTATAATAGATTTAAAAATATCACCGTGATTAACTTTTGTTTTCCTTTCAGTATAAGCATAATTTTGAAATAGAATCCTTCAAATATTTCAGTTAAAATTGTTGATTTTTTTCCATTTTAGGTTAAAAGCTTTCCATGTCATTTCATAAATGGCTAGTTTCAAAGGAAAAGGAATCTTTCTATGTAGAACTAATCTATAGGACAGTTAAAACCAACCAACCGACCTAGAGAAAGAAAAAGCAAAAGAGATAGTAAAAGTAAGAGAGATGGAAAGAAAAATAAGGGATGAAAGAAAAACAAGAAAAAGGGGAAAGGAGAAGAAAGAAAGGAACTCAGAAAGAAGAAAGACGAGAAGAAAGCAGAAAAAGAAAAATCTATTCCAACCGTTTTTTCAGAGTTTGCTGCACCTTTATTCTCTATGCTTTCCAGCATGTGTATGAACTGCCAAAGCGAGACCTGCAATGTCCAAGGCAGCTTCAGAAGCACTACTAAAGAACGTGTTTTGTTTTCCTTTCTATGGAGAATTTTTCTGAGCAAATTCGATGAAGAGCTACAGATTTTAAATATAATTATTGTGTGGATTTCTAAATTCCTCTGAATGTGTCAACAGCATTTCCAAGGACAACATTCTCTTTTTTAAAAGTTACATAATTTTCTTAGCACATTTAAAAATGTTGGGTTTTTTTCTTTTTTTGCAATATTTTTTCTAAGCTGTAAAGTGAAAAGCAATTTTATGGTTTATAGAGTCTCACATGAAAGAAGTTTTGAATACAAATTGATCAAAGTTATACACCTCCTATGTGCACTGCAGGGATGAATAATTTCAGAGTCAACAAACCAAATCATCTAGTATTATTGAGACTGATTGGGTTAGCTGAGATGTCTATTGTAGCTGTAGCACTATTTTAGTCTGACTCAGCCAGGCTACAAACCACGAGGATTATTGACTAAAATCTTCAAACCACAAGAATCATAGACTGAAAACAGCAAAACTGTTTGCAAAAGGAAAATTACAGAAGTCTTTGAGAACCTCTGCTGGACCTGTTCCCTTCTTACAGTCTCTATTTTTTATTTTGTGGGTCATTGGTTCTTTCATTAGTTTGCTCTGGGTGAGACTGGAGGAGAGAAGGACTGAAGGCGTGAAGTAGCCAGATTTGGGGGGCGAATCTTTGGCTCAACGTACAGATGTGAGCACATATGTGGCTGGGTGTCACTGCCATCCAAAACAGTGTCACTCCAGCAATCTCTTCTGTGGTCATGGAGCAACTCTGGGGACAGTCAATCAGGTGAGTTATTCTGGAGAAAAAAAATCCCAAAAGCAAAGCTTGAAAGTTCAGCCAGGTGCTAATAGAATGCAACTGCACAGGCAGGACCAGTTCAGCGTGCATAGAACCAGAATATAGTTACCTCACAATCTGCAGGCTTCTGAGGTCTTGCTTTAGGGCTTCAGCTAATAACTGAGAGCTTCATTCAATGATTTATCACCTTTACATCAATTTCAGTAGACTTGAATGAAAATTTAAATAGCCTGGTATTACAGGAAAAGAGTCAGATGGCATCACATAACTAATTTCTGTCTTCAGCAGGCTCTAAAAATTTTTTTTCTTCAAGAAACAACTGACTTCAATATTGCTCCACTAATGGCATTTTTCGTGACAAATTTGCTTAGTATATTTGTGATAACTGAAATGGGGAAAAATCAGTAAATGTGCAGCATTAGTTTAAATGTACTTCAAGAGTGAAAAATCAAAAACCCAGGGCAGAGAGGCCAAGTTTCTTGTTGGAGGCTTTCTCTGAAATTGAGCTTTTAAAATGAAGTTAGTGTGAAATACCTATGAGAAGATGAGAGGTTCAGTCAAGAAACATTTGTAGAAGTCTGGGTTTTGTGTCATATAGTCAGATACAACAGATGATTAAAAAGACCACTTCTAGTTTTAAGATCAATGAAGAGCGGGTCTATGAACATTTGTAGCAAATGGACTTAATCATAGAAAAAGATCCAAATCCAACAGAGGATCCAACAAGGACTGCCACTGCCTGTCTGAAGTATCTTAAGTATCAGATATGTCAAATATTTCAGACTATTCAAACCAAACCAAACCAAACCAAACCAAACCAAACCAAACCAAACCAAACCCACTCTCACCATTTTACCATTTTTCTATACTTTCAAAGTATCTTTTTCCTATTCAATAGCATTGTTAAGCACTTTAGTTATTTCTGTCAGTGTTGAGGGAAATACAGGAGATAGATCAATTAAAAGTTTGAGGAACTGAGTTACTTAATTTTAAGTTTGAGTTTATGTTACATGCTCACTTCTGTTTCTTATTTCCAAAATGCCATTGCTTCTCCTTGAGTTACAAAGGTAAAACATGCAGTTGTGTGCAATTTATCCAACAGGTTCTGCTGTCATGGTTTCAAGCAACAGAGTTAGCTCATCTTAAGAAATTAACAGCTTTCAGAAGAAAACTGCCAGTGCTTGAATGACATGCAATAGCTGAACATCTGGGTGTTCTCAGCCTGCTGCAGTGTGACGAAGAGGGGTTAACTTAAGCCATTGGTGTGCTCAGTACTGATGAGTGTTACTTATTTCCTCCCCACATATGAAATTTCTCCATCACAATTTTGCATCATGATTAAATTCTAATAATAATGCATTTTGTTCCCATGAATATACTTTAAACTAACTTTAATAACCCAGTTCCCTTAATCATCACAGCAAAGTAAAATCTTCCCTCTAACTAGGACTGAAAATAATTTTTTGCTTAAAGGTCAACCATTCTAAGCAGTCTAAAATCTGTGCAATTATTAGACTTTACCATGGTTTGGAGAATGGAGAAAGGGACAGAATTACTGATCCAGATGTGGTGTCATTTGAGAAAGCAAAACTGAATCAATACATTCTAAGAACACTCATTCTCATCTTCAGTTTGACTTTAGACATTAAAAAAATTTCTTACACAGGGAAGAAATATCAACAGTATTATTAAAAGAAGATACAGGTTTTCTGAACTACTTCAGGAAAGCCTGTCCTCACCCCACAAATCCTATATTTTCAGAAAAAATAATTCAATTTAAACTTTGGGAAACTAGGACCTTACACCTCTGCTACATTCAGTCACACACTAAGTTTGACATCACACCTAGCAGGCGTCAGAGAAAACCCTGAGCATTTTGTTACTATTCAGTCAGGGGAAACAAAAAATCACACTGGGGTGTGTAGAAACTAAGACATATATTCTACACACTTTAACTGAGTTGGTCATTTTAGATGTCAGAACAGCCACATAAAATTGGGAGACTGGATACATAAGAGTGAAATTACATATATATTTCTATATCTTGACTTTGTTTAGATATATTCCCAGGTATCCAGTGGACTGTGTGGCTTAGGAAGGAAGTATGAAATCCTAGTAAAATACTCAGATAAATGCCTTCTCTCTCAAGAGCTATTACAAACAACCCAAACAATTAGTTCAATTATGCCAACTCTATTTATTTTTTAAAGACAGAAAATAACAGATTTGTCTACGTGTGCTGTAAATGGATTCTGAAGGTAATGGAGAAAGTAATAGAGAATAAATAAACTGGTTTAAAACTGAATTTAAAACCTCATTGTAAGGCTAATCTGTTCTGAAGTGCTTGCCAGTGACTCTTAGGGAAGTTTAACTCTGCAAATAAATGACATGTAACCTAAAATACTCACATCTTTGATGGCAAATATGAATTCATACTCCTATGATTCCATGCTGAAAGACTCACAAAGGTATAAAGAAAAACTTTCCACTCTTTAAGTGTTTAAAATGCTTTTTTGAGTTCTGAAAAGTGACTAACTCTCACAACTTGCTCTCAGGCATGGTTCTCTCTCCCAGGAGAATCAATACCCTGATGAGTCTGTAACGCGAGGTGTTTGCACAGAGAAGAGCTTTGTTTACTTGGGGACCTCACACCATCAGACACTACCCTGCCTTTTCTCAGGCTTCACCAGTCCCTACTAACAAAACAGTTCGAGTTCACAAACTGTGAAAAAGTATTTTTAAAGAATTACATTTAAAAAATAAATCCACAGTACTTTTGCTTGCCTTTTAGACATTGAAATTTAAAAATCTTCATTTTTGTTACATGAGGAGAATTATCAATATTTCCTCATAATCTAAATTTATGAATAGTAATGACAAATAGGATAAAGTCACATTTCCCTAAATCACAGGACCTGGGATTCTGAGGAAAAGAAGTGTTATTTAGCATAGTCTTTGAATTTAAATTGGAGGAAATATATATTTGACCATCTGTTTGGTCTGGAAAAAGTCACGTGAAATAACAGATTAAAATTCCTTATTCAATGCAGTTCACGAAATTAGTGCTACAGCATTTTTATAATTAACAACTTGTATATATTAGTTTTTTTGTCTAGTCCATACTTTCACAAAAGCCAGACTCTATATTGCTTTAAATTGTTTTTCTGCTGATTATATATCATTCCCAATTCTGACATCAGTCTTTTCTATGTTTAGAACCTTAAATAGGATTCAAAATCAATTGTGGCTTAACAGAAGAGTCCAGTATGTGAAATTTGAAAATGGATGAAGTGTCATTACTACTCAATGTTCCATTTTTACTGGATAACCACTTGTTGTCCAAATAAAGTTAGCATAATCCTCTAACCCTCATAACCAGAAGAATACCAACTTCAGAGAGCAGCTAGAAAAGAAACATTGTTTCAGAAGATGCTACACAGGCATGGGCAAGATTCCAAATTAATATCCTCTGGTGTAAATTTCAAATAGGCCCATTGACTTATTCTAACTCCACTGGAGTTTCCTGCTGGAGTGAAACCAGGGTGAGGTCAGAATCTGGCAGTTCATTATTGAATGCAGTCCACATCACATGCTGACTACTTTCTAAAAGTAATGCTACTGTAATATGGTCAGCTGTGTCTAGTACAAAATACGCACTGTCTGTCCACTGTAAGCTTTGTGATGGAGCTGATTTGTAACTTCAGACTTAAAATTTGAAGCAAGACTTGAAGGTGCTTTTGAACATTTGCCACCCAGAATAATAATCCCAAATATTAATTTCAATTGCCATTATGCTCTCCAGTCCCCAAACAATTAAGAAATATGTTGCCAAGCTTTTTCGTGTGGTCTCACTGTTTTTTTACTGTGAAGCAGCGCCCTATCTTCACCTGCCTGTCACTAGAACAAGATCAGATTACAGCAACAGGTCAAGCTGATTACAAAACATCGAGTTGCTACCGTGATTTACAAACTCACTGAAAACCAAACTGACCTAAGTGTAAAGCAATGTAGTTTAAAGAATGACTCAGGATCAATTAATGCAAAAGGACTACAAGCATTGCTCTGGTGGTTAAGGTTTATCAGCTGCTTTATTTTGCCTTGTGCCAAATCCCCACAGGAGTCTTCTTTAAAACTAGTAACTGAGGGAAAGAAGTAGCAGAAGGCAAGGAAGCATAAAAAGATTTGCACCTGACATTCCTATGCTACGTCATATATTCCCTTTTTGCTGCAAAAGTGCTATTGATGGTGATCTCCAGGCCAGGACTTGCCAGCATGTCTGGGAAACAAAGTCAGAGCAAGTGTTACCATACTGCAAGAACTTGGGCCATTGTTAAATGCTCCATTTTTCAGTCATACTAATAACTGAAACAACTGCTAAACACTGTCTCTGCGCTGTTAGAAGTCAGTAACCTTTTATTGAAAAAACACACAATATAAACAATGTCTGCTTTCCCCTGGAGCCCTCCACAGAACGATACCACACACAGTATCCAGTGAGTGAACATTTCATAATGCTGGTTTCCTATTTCCTTTGATTCATTGCAGTTAAGAGTGGAGCTGCACATACCCTTTTATTGATTCTTGTGATGCAAAGGGTTAAATTCCAGCGAACACCTGCTTGTGCCTTATTCTTACATACTGTCTGTATATGATTAAAACTTATTCAGTGACAATAATTGTTCCTAAACAGACATCTTAATCCACTTATTCCATTCTCCAGTCTGTTTTATAAGTCTTCACTGTTTCCACGCCAAGTGTGTTTTCCACAGAAAAGACAAATAAAACCCCACCAAGCCAGAATGGCCTGCTGGAGAGGGACTGTCAATATGGCTGTAGGACACAAGTCTCAAATTTGACACAAAGACACTACCAGCCTTTGGGGAGAGATATACAGGACTTTTTCCAACACTAAAACATCCTGATAGTCATCCTAAAATACTAATTAAGCAAGATCTATGATAGTCATAAAGGGATGTTCGAAGTAGCCAGTTTTTCCAGTACTGCAATATTATTTGCATAAGAAGAACAGATGGATTTCTAAAACCAATATGATGGCTCTTTCTGCACTTCACTGCCCAGATTCTGGCCAGATCATATCCTTTTGGCATGGTTCCTACTACCAAAGCTCCATAGAGACAGATAAAGAGAGAATAATGGACGCTGAATAAAAAGAAATCTCCAATTGATCTGTAACTATCCATAAATTCTTTAATATTCTATAGATTAAGTGTTCAGTAAAATACTTTCATGTGCGTACATGTAAATAGGTATAGAGCCTCTGAGAAGCTGCCGACATGTTAAATGTGAAATTTTGATTCCACACATCATACAAAGTTTGACATTTTCCACTGAATCTTTGCATGAAAGAAAACATTTCCATACATATTCATTAATTTGGAAGCCTTCGAAGTATATCTATTTAGAAATTGTGATTTCAATACAAATACTTTAACAGATTGTATTTTATGTATATATCTTTTTATGACATAAGGAACTACATTCAAATGTGGAAAAACTCTGCTCTGGGTAATTTGCATCCTTATGTCCCATTATAGATTTTCCTATTTGAAGTTCCATCTGGTCTTCAATATCCTTCAGAGTTTATTACTTTAATGAGATCATCTTGAGTTTACATACCTATAATTTTATTACTATTTGGAATTAGCGCTGCCTGCTTACCTATCCATGGACTCTTTAGTTTTACCTTCTAAGCATAACAATGAGCAATGCTTGGGTAATGCTGAAAAACCCCTAATTAGGAAAAAGAGTTCATGCCAACCTTTTTCTTAACCATTCATACCGTGTTCTGGAAAAGTAATGACACTCTACTTTAGGGTTTACAACTAAAAATTGCCATTCCTGTCTAATGGACCTTCAGTGTGATCTTTGCCACTGGCTTGTAGTATAACCTTGAGCAAGCTAATGTGTTTGGGAAACTGTTGGAATGTCAGACATATTAACAGAATACTTTGAAAACCTAAGCATTATATAGCTACTATGCATCAACAATTTTAGGAATAATTTAACGCTTCTGCTTTGCCAAGTTCGTAGCAATTTGGAATAAGAACACTGGCAAGGCATACAATCAAGACAGACAATATCTATCGGCATTTAGGGTTGCATATGTAAAACAAGAGAAATGACTGAAAGAGTCACCAAATCCAGACCACTCTTCCTGGAAGACAGGTCCTATTTTCACTTTGACAGTTCTGCCAGCTTCATTTCAAACTAAGATTTTACCCTTACACTTCCCTCAGAAAAACTGGTCTAGCACCTTTGAGTAATAAGGCACATCTTCCAATTTTCAGCCAACATCTGTTCATGGCCAATTTATTCCCATTTATCCTTGTGCCAAGATTGCACTTTCAGTAAAGTACCTTTTACCACCTTTGTGTTTGCACCTTGGAACAAAGCGATGATTTATCAACACACATTTTTTTCTTTGTATCAAGCTCTTTCTCTTTCCTGTCATGAAACAGTCTCTCATTACAACTGGTAGAACAATATCCTTTTCTGTTCGTAACACAATTCCAATTTGTCTTCTCAAATATTCATTGCCACAACTATGAATAAAATTCCAGACATGGTCACATCAGTTTAATTAGTCTGTGCTGTTTAATCCATGCTGTTTTAACTCCATCAATCTTTCATGTTGATGAGTCTCCAAATTACAGCAGAAATGTGCAAAGCTATGCGATTTTTAAATAAAATATACTTAAGTTTCATTTTACTTGTACTCTTCTATGATATTCCATTCATCCATTGTACTGAAAATTCATCTATATTCTGTATTTTACACTAACAGTACTGAAGGAATCATTACATACAATTTGTTCTAATAATGATCCTTGTTAGTTCTATTTATAAAATCTCTTTCAGACCAATAGTGGCCTTTTAGAAAAGCCTGCTATTGTTAGCTAGATGCCTTTATGGTCCACTACCCTATAATTCTTTTATTAATCCTCATTTTCTAAGGTTTACCTAATAATTTCCTATGTGACACCATATTAAAAGCTTTTCTGAGATCCTGACAGATAAAATTTAACTTTTTTTGTATGAGTTATTTGCGTTTGTTTTTCAGAAATATCAGTTATCTTAGAAAAAGACAACCTTAGCATGATCAAACTCATGATGCATTCCTCATTTAACCACTATATCCCTAATTATTCTTTCTTTTCAAAATTTGTTCATAGTTTTTCCATGCACTCTAGGTCAGCCTCCTCTACATTCCCGGTCTTGTCTATAGTAAATTCTTAGCTCTTCATTCCAGTTGACTTCACTAATTAGTTTTCTTAATCTCTCCCTCTTCCCTATTCAAAATTAGAGGATTTAACTGCAGACCTATTTTGTTTATCCTTCTATTCAAGTTAAACTGAATAAACTCATGAACATTCTGTCTGTTTTCTATAGGAAATTCTGTAATATTTTGCTTAAAGTAAGTTCAAAGACAATCACTTCTTTGTGGGTTGTCGACTATTTGGTGACAAAAGGGGTGTAACGGGAGCTTTTTGCTGTTAGTAAGGACATGCTGTAGCTGGACATTTACCACATTCCATTGTGACCAAAATTGCTGCGGTTTTCACCCCCACATTGCATGGCAGAACTTCTGCTCTGTGTCCCTGTCCCTATCTAACTATGCTCATTTTGTTTCCTAAAAAAAAGTAGGATTTTTTTCTCCAAATAGATGTACATTTCAGAGCAACTACTCTAAGTATAATAATATTTTGATGCATGGAGGGAGGCATCTCTAAACAATACTGAAATAGGAGGGAATCAGCAACTCTTGAAACAGACATCTTTTTCAAAGAATGTTATAAAGAAATCAATATAAAATAAACAGTACAAAGTGACTACAAAGTATCGTGAGCTTCACAGGAAACTTGAATTTTTCCCTTTTCTTAAAAAAAAATTTCTTATTAAACTCTCATTGAAGTCAGTGAAGGAAGGTTGCTGTTTGATAGGATAATTTTTCCTTGCTGCTAACTTCATTTGACCTGAACAAGTAAGCATGTGACACTTGGACTTAGATCTTAATTTTTTACTGATCCTGTAGTGTCATTTCAGTAGATTCTTCTCATACAGAATGCATTAAAATGTAGACTGTTACAACTGGACGTTCAAAATTACTGTTTTGAACCATAGTCTCAAATTATTTTGCTTTCAATGAGCACATTTCTAAAAAATAGACAGTAACTGCAAATAAGTTACTTTTGTTCTGCTCAGAAAGCCTGTATCCTAAATTGTCATCTGCCACACTGCATCCTACAGTACATCAGCCTGAAAGGGACCCATCTAGCCAAAATAACTCCAAGATGTCTTTGTTTTCAATGAAAAGCTATCCTGACCCTCTGCAGATGTTCTTCAAGGATGCTTTAGAAGCCGTTTCTTGAGAAAGACTTTCCTGAATTGGATAGGGCTTATTATGGAGTGTAGTGAAAAATAAATACAAGATAGTGCTGCTGAACCTTGCAATTAAACAGAATGTTAAAACTTTATCTTTGTCAGGTAAATAAGCTGAGAAATGAGTTTATGGAAGAGAGAAATGTGCTTGTGCAACTTGTCCCTCCAGCTGGTCTTCTCTGAGGTCCACTCATAAGATTCAGATTTTCTCCTGGGGGAATCTGATGGGGCTGTAGTGCCCTCCGTGCTGAGACCCCCAAGGACCTGTTCTCCTGCCCACCTCTCCAGAACCAAGGAGAATACTCTATTCCAAAATCTACTTGGAAATTCTATGGCCTTACTGGTCCACAATACAGACAAATGGAAGGGAGGAAGGAAGGGAAGGGTCCTGGAAAATAATGTGCTTGACAATGTTTACTCAATCACTTATAAATTTTCTAGGAAGAAATGACACTTCCATACATGCCTTTCATTCCAGTCCTCAACCCTTATAAAGATCTTCAGAGAGAGAATTTCCTGTTCCCTTTTCCCTACATTAAAAACAAAAACAAAAACAAAAAACCTTTCAGGCTTCACTGGTGCATCTTGCTGTATTTAGTAGTTCAGATTTTCCAGAGAAACTTGGGTTTCCCAGTTCACCATGGACTGACATATTAAATATTAAATCTAAATAAGCTAAGTACAGAATCTAAATTTTAGGGATGATAAGGAAATATGAGCAATTGCAGATTTTCAGGAACATTTTTTGAAGCAGCTAAGGTTTATTTTGGGGGACTGTCATACAGCAAATATATTCAGAATGTCTTCCATTGTTTCAGACAGCACAAATGCAGGGGGATGAAAATGAATCTATGGGTTCACATCATTCAGCCTTGCAATATGAATTGCAAATAGTATATAATTTGTTACTAGGCACAGGACCAATTAACTGTGTGAACTTGGCAAGGATCCAAGTTTCTAAAATAGGTATAATATGTACTTGAAACAGATTTTAGAAATCCTTAGTGGAAAACATTCAAAAGATAAATTCATAAATAGCTGAAATGTACTGCATTAGGATCACTGATTTAATTATGTTACTAAGTTGATAGGAAATACTTAGCATGACCTATTAAAATATCTTTGTAAAGTATCTTGCTATTGTTAAAAACAAAAACAGAATAAAAATGCAATATACCTTAAAAACAAGGAATAATTTCATTCTAGATAGACATATTGGCACGTGGAACTGCCCATATGGTTTTTTTTCAGAAGATGCTCTCTTCTGAATACAGCTTTGTCTTGGGCAAATTGTTTGGAATATTGATAAAAGCAAATCTTGGTAAAGAGCTGAATGCTAAAACAGAGGGGAAACTATATGAAAAA
Organism: Callaeas wilsoni; assembly: GCA_013398955.1. NCBI lineage: Eukaryota > Metazoa > Chordata > Aves > Passeriformes > Callaeidae > Callaeas > Callaeas wilsoni. The sequence continues at coordinate 135,406 of VWPU01001724.1, read as the reverse complement.
TAGCAACAGAAGCAACAGAGTAGAGGATTGCAGAAGCATGCAGTATGAAAGATGGGATGGGTGAGATAAATTTTCATTCATCTACCATAATGCTGTATTTTATTTAAGATAATTAGATTCTTGAAAGCGCAAATCAGTGTTGATAAAGTATCTAGATACAAAACAAATACCTCATAAAAAAATTTCTGAGAATTTACTGAAAGCCTGAAGAACCAAGGTCTGAGATACCACTTACACCAAGTAAAATATACAACTTGTATTACTTGGCATATTATAATCTTCATACTAGTATTGAATGTTACTCATCTTCAGTGTACTCCTTTGTACTTTGCAAATGTCACCAAGGACATGAGATTATTCTCAAGAGTGAAGTCTGTACAGGTAAGGAATTGATTAGCAGTATGACAATTTCATAATTGCTAGGCCATTTATCTAGGTAACCAAAACTGAGCAGCGAACAATATGCCTTCCCAAATAGAATTATTTTATTTTTCAATTAAAGAGTTTCCACTCAATCATTACAGCAACTTTGGATATTCTGTTTTTTGTTGGTTTGGTGTTTGCTTTTTTTTCCCCCTGCAAAGGTAAGAATAATAAATGGTGACTTGAAAACAACTTTTGAACTCTTATTTAGATATATTAATTTAAGTCTTTGCATTAGTGACGCATGTTTCTCAATAGAAATAAAATAGGTTGGGAACTGAAACCTGTTGCTAAGATTGTTTTTTTATATCAGGAAAATAAATACTTGCTATAAAGAAACCTCAGAAATGTGCTCCAGTGACATTACTGCTATATTTCATTCTAAATAACCTCTTTTACATTTTCCTACCCCCTATCCCCTCATCAAAGCACAACCAAAAAAATTTCAGCATTTTGGTTGTTTAAAGAACACATCATTCCCTGCAAGACATGGGAATGCAAGAATATGTACATTCTTACATTCTTATAGGTAAGAATAAGAGCCTCAGGGCAGATTTTGATCTTACTAACACCAGTATAAATGAAGTGTCACTTTCCTGACTTCAGGAGATTTACATTAACTGTGATCTGAATAAGACCTTGAAAATTCTGTTTTGGACTGGAATGACCAGCTGCTGCAGTTCTCCCTGCAGACAATGTTTGAGCACTAGCACAGGCAGCCCAGGGAGGCTGGGGAGTCTCCATCCTTGGGGAAAGTCAAAGGCATCTGGCCATGGTCCTGGGCAACTTGGCTGGCCCTTCTTGAGCAGGGGGGTTGGATCAGATGACCTCGAGAGGTCCCTTCCAAATTCTGATTCTGTAAAGTCTCCTCATGGATTTTCTGCTCTGTCAGTGCTATCCTGTCATTACAGACAGATTTAAAGTTATTTCACTACTCAGCCCAAATGGAAATGCTGCAAAGGGAAAGGCTCATATTGGTTTCCCATCACCAGGAAAGGAAAGAGTGCACTGGAGATCACACTGGGGTGTGATACTCAGTCCAGAGGGCTGGAAGAACTAATGATATTGAAAGAGTGAATGTGGACTGAGGGAGACAGGGGTGTCTACATCTAGGGTAGGCTGAGTGAGAATGCAGGATAAACAACCAGCTCAAGTAAGATTTTTATACTCTGTCTCTCAGTTGGACAACTTGTTTATTTCTTTTCTCCCAGGCAGCAGAGATATGTACTGATCCATGCTAATTCCCCATTAGAGCTAATACTTCCTGAAGGTTGTGCCTTGAAATGAAGAATAGCTCTTAATGACAGTACCTGTTAGACAATGCTGCACTATAGACTGTTGTATTGAACCCACTGAAGTAAAGGGAAAGCTTTAGAGATCAGTCATTTCCTTAACACTTGCTTGCCCTTGCTTAGATCCTGCCATTTACCAGTCCTCCTCTTCTAATGTGCAACACAAACGTGGCCTTGGTCACTGCTAGCATGTGGATGAAATGTCCGGCTGATCTGGGGGCAGAATGGCAGAATTGAAGGATCTAAACCCCAGGATTTTAGGTGGATAAGGTCTTTTTGTATGTGGGTAAAGCAAGATAATGCTGATAAATGTAAATCTAAATCTCAGAGAAAAAGACACATGCCAGAAAAGGTTTTTAAAATGCTGTCTCCCATAATGAAAGTATGGAATGTTTACACTACGTGTAAACATTAAAGTTCCCAAGACATATCTCACCCTGCCCCAGCTCCCCTTCCCGTGGTCCAATTCAAATATCTGTGTAGAGGAAAGAAAAAGGGAAAAAGAAGGGAGAGAATTAATCAAAGAAACTCAGAAATGTGAGGACATTCCCATAAGCTTCTGCTTTTATCCCTGGAGACACCTTCTCAACCATTCACCCATCCAAGTGTTAAAAGAATTTTCTTTAATGCTTTGCTATTACAATCAGCTTTTCTATAATAATTTGGGTTTTTCACTTGTTTGTTTTCTCAGCACGAAGCCACAGCAAGGTTTATGCTTAGTTTACAATTGACCTACCCTCTTTGAACATGCCCAGACAACAGGAAACTGGTTTCTTTGGAAACGGGAGCTACGTGAAATCCTTTAGTACTTGTATTCATTTCAAGCTGTTCACACATATGTAACAATAAGGCACCAGACCTTCAGCACGTGATTCAACTTCTCCAGGCAAGGTAATTAAGGGGAACACCACAGTGACACCCCTGGCTGGTAAAACAAATTGGTGCAATTTGAATAGAAACAAAACAAAAATCCCATCATCTAAACTACTTTTTCTATGTATGAATGTTCCTAGTGGTCATAGCAATACAGAAAGCATCAGAAGCAATCTGGATGACATTTGTACTGTGCAATGTGGAGATGTTACATCATCTTTCTGATGATATGGAGGCAGCATGGCCACATATATTGAAAGCTGATTTATGGAGAACAACACATTAGTCACTGATGGGACTAATAAAGCTAGTTTAAAAATAATCAAGCCAAACTGAAGACTTCCAAATTACCCATTAATTCTGTTTTTGACTTTTAAACACTGCAGCTGGACACTGGCAGTCTGTCTTGGATAGAGCTGAGACAGGGGAAGGTGATACCAGGACTTTCAGTCCACTTTGTGCTCTGAAAGCAATTCTTAGTCCCAAAATAGTCATGTCAGAAGAAACACATGCCAGTTTCCCAGGCACTGCCACTCACAGGGTGGTATTAACATAAATCTCAGCTTAAGGTGCTTTAGGACAAAGTATAGGACTGTGAATAAGAGCGACTGAGGAATCAGCACAAGAATATTCCTCCTGCTTCAATTGCTGCTGGAACTATAACCTTTAACAAAGTTGTGGGCAGAAAGCAAAGATAGAAACATCTTATTTTATGTCTCCTAAATTTAAACCCCCCCCACCTCTCAGAGCTCAATTTCCTCACTTTCTCAGAATTTTCAGCAGATAGCAAGTTTCCTGACTTTGCTGACATTTCCCACAAAATTCCACGACATTTGGACGTGTGAAAGTCAAATTGTTCCTGAATTGTCTTTGATCAAGAATGTGTAAAGATTCTTCATGGTGCCTTCACACTTACATTAGAACAGCAGGAAGGACTGTGTACAGCAGACAAAAAAGAGATAATGAAGACATCCCTCCCCAAGCTTTCCCATTGAGGGATTCCAGGAGGGAAGGAAAGTTAGAGATTTTGAATACACCTGGCAGAAATAATCACATTTCAATCAGTGAAGACAAAACCAAAGCAGTTAGTGATATTTTAATTATGATAACAGAAGTGGATTTTATGAGGAAGTTGCAATTATTTAGGTATTGAGATACAAGGGTGGAAAGGGACGACAACTAAGGAGAAAATAGGAAAACAATTAGAAGTTCTGTCCACACATCTGATACAGAGAAGCAGAGAAAGACATTATTCAGACACACACATGCATTCATGCAGATACTTATACAAAAAATGGTAAATAACCATGGGTCCAAATTCACAGGTGAATACTGTTTAAGAAGAAAGAACTTTTTTTCTAGTAATACTGCCTGGGTTTCTATTTCAGGGTGGGATTCTGTTACAATAGACAAAAAACTTCAGAAAAATAGGACCTGGTAAAGGGACACTGACATGAGAATGCCTGGCAAGAGGAAACAACCACTCATCTCAGTAAGAAGAGATAACAGAATCAGCTCAATTTAGCTTTGTTTGCCCGCTCCTCTAAGCATATTAAGATCTCTTGATGAACCAGAGTGAACACTACTATAGACCTAAAAGTTATGTATATTTGTCCTTAATTGTTAAAAGAATATGTATCAGTCTAATCAAAATATATTCAAAAGATTCTTGAGTTTTTGAGGTAAAAGTGAGGCAGTTACCTTACCGAAGTAGAAAAGATTAGAACTAGGATAACAGTTGGCAAGACTACTAGTTTAGAGCGATATTTTCTTGAGCCATGGCCAGATTATAGACTGTTTTAGCATTGCCAGTAGGTTGCCAGCATTGAAGGAGGTGTTGACAATCACAACTGATTGGAGTCTCAGTCACTTTTCACCATTTTTTCACTAACTGAGGAAGCCATGTAATCACTGGCAGTTTCTCCTCTGCTTTCAAGGCATATGTTTGCAAAATGTTTCAATATAGTCAAAGCACAGGTACAAATCTGAAATGAGGCAGTGGCTTGGGCACTCAAAAAAGCTAATGACAAGTGGGCAAGAAAGTCAGGTTGATTTCCCAGGTATGTCCATTGAAAAACTGCTCAGCAAAACTACCTCTGACATGAGCCACTGTGGTGTAGCTACCACAGATAATAGCTACCACAGAGCAGAGAGTTCTGCCACTCTGGCTGTTCTTGGAGACAGGGTTTGTCAGTGCAAAAATCCTTTCTTAGCAGGACAAAAGGCAGAGCATTAAATCCTACTGAAAAATCTCTTTGCCTGATTTCCTCCACTATAAAAGACTGAAAATCTTGCTACCACAAAGGATCTTTACAAAGAACCAGGAAAGATTTGGAGGTGTCCAAAACCAATCATGGTATGTGTTTGAGAAAGAGAGATAAACCTCAGTAATTAATGGTGCCTTTTCTTGATTTGGTGACAGAACTGTAACTCCAGGGGGGAGGCAGGAATTTTGTATCAAAATGTGCCTATAGCCTGAGGCTTTATGTTGAAAGTGTGACTACATCTAGGGAGGTTCTCCCAGGCAGCCACAGGGAAAGGATCATGACAGCATTTTTCTACTCTGTCTTTCCTAATGCAAGGACTCCAGAGTTTCTTCAAGAGAAGAGGGCCTTCAGGCAGACCAAGTCCTACCAAAAGAGAAATTGCTTATGTGCTCAAATCCAGGATTTGAGCCTCCTGCAGGAGTCAACCCTGCCAAATAACCCTGAACATCAAGTGATCAAGCCTTCAGATGAAAGGTAGCAAGTTCTTGACCCTTATATTGGAAGCTCATTCCAGATCCTCATTCTTTGAATAATTAAAACCACCTTCTAATCCTTTTAATCTTCTAACTAAATTTCATTCTTCATAAGTGTCAGCAGCAACTCCTGATCAGTGCTTAGATGAGCCAAGAATTCAAGGGGCATGATGCTTCCAACACAATTACCTGGAAAAAAAATCTTGATGGAGAGCCAAGCTGTAGTATTTCCTTTGCTTTAAGGACATACTAATTAGTGGGGGATAATCTATGCCATAGGTGTTTACCAAATACTATTTTATACTACGCACTTAACTCCCTAGTTCATTTTCTGCTACTTATAAGACCTGTCTTCCCTAATTCACTCAGTCTTCTCCTTTACAGCCTGTTAATTTTATAAGCACAATTTTATTAATGTATTCCTGTCAATAAACTGGAAGGTTGACTTGTCTTTGAACAATGATTACTTGACAATAATGACAATATGGACTCTTCTTTTCCTTCTTCTTTTTTTCAGATGGCACCATAGTTTACCATCACAGTCCAGAATATTCTAAGGATTATGCTTTGCACACCTTTTATTAATGAGCTCTTATTTTTTTGAGGATTTAGGAGCTAAATCCAGGAAGACATTAAGAGACAAAGCCCAAGAAGGATGTGGGACATATGAAAAACGTGATCATAGTCTTGAATTATTGGGAACTGCAACACATAGAAGATAATTCTCATTGTTTTAGACAATGATTAGATAGCAACAGGAATGGAAAGATCTTAATTGAGTTACTACTACAAAGAAATGTAATCTTTAAATCTTCAACCTCTGGGTGACTTTATCCACAGTAAATCAAACAAAAAATCACTAATCATGAAGAAGAAATAATTAGTTTTTAATAACACATTCAGCAGTTAAATAGGGTGTAATGACAACACCTCATGTGCAAAAGTCTGTATCAGCACACAGATTCTGCTCATACAAGATGTTTTATGAATAGAGCTTAAAAAAGATTGTTACTAAATCATAGAGCTCTGAAGAAGACAGAATATGACACTTATTTTTTTCATTATTGCTTGTATTTCTGAAATCAAAATGTTCATGCATGTCCAGAGAGATATGGAACTGGATTATTTAATTTCTCCAAAAGTATCATCCTTGAGTTTATTCTCTAAGAGGAAAAGCAAATTGTTGTTTTGTGTTTGCTCTTTATTCTGTAGTAAACTGATCCTTCTTTAATTTATCTTGTACCTATTGTATCCTTCTGAAAGTACATGGAATATATTCTTCTATGTTTTAGAGGAGTACACGAAGTCTTTGATATTTAGTGGAAGGGGCATCATTAAAAAATGTGTCCTTGAAATGTGATCAGGAGGTAGAAATGGATAATTTTAAATAGAAATCAAGGATTCTATATCTTTGTATGACATTTCTTCTCATAAACATTAAGACTGAATTATTTCTGCAGTAGAAACTATGCCTGATGTTTCCAGTACTATTTGTTCTCAGCTTACTGAATTTGTGAGATTTTAATAAACCACGAGAGAGACATTTCTACTGGACACCCCAAAAATTCCACAAGGAAAAACAAAATAACTACAAAACAAGACATTTTGAAAATGAAAATGAAAACCAGGGTGAGATTTGCTGTATTCTCATTTTCATGATACAAATTTGATGAGAAGTTTGCATTTGTTCTGAGAAATGCAGCTGTGCTTTGAAACAGAAGTCTGCCACTGATTCCTGCAGTGCCCATGACTGGCAAAACGTCAGAGGCTCTCATGAATTCTCCCATGCTTGATCCTGACGCAAATGCTTAATTCTGCAGCCCTTGAATAGCCTCAATACTTTAATGGTGTATGTAGAGTCAAGCTCATGGACGGATGCTTGTGGGATTGCATATTTTTGCGCTATTGATATTTCATCTGAAACATGGGAGATGCTAATTGCCAGCTTTGCAGTGTTCCCAGGGTGGCCATACTAATATTAGTTTGCATATTTGAACTTGCAATGTAGCTATGGCAAAAAACCTTACAGCAAACAATCCTAGCAAGGAATTAAAATTCCAGTCCTATGCAGCAAACATTGTCCAGCAGCTCTATAAATTTTAGTCTAGTTAACAAAAATCTTCTAGTTATTAAATCTCAGCAAAACACTAAACCATTACTTATCTGTTCTTTCTTTTACTCTTCCACTCCTTTGACAGTATATATCAGAACACCCTGCAAAACTTAAAAGCAAACAATTTCGTTTTCTTAATAAAAAAAAATACTATAAAACAGCCCTTCACTGGCAGAAATACAAGTAGAAATTACTTAGATTTTTAAAATTGCCTTAATAACTATGAGCAATTATAAAAGCAGACATTTAAGATTCAGAATCAATTAAAATATAGTGCAAATATGGCATAATATAGAACAGATCTAAATTTATTCCAGTATTAATAATTTCCTTTTCTTATTTATCTGTTTCAGTTGGCTTTTGCTCAGAAGCCTCCATAAGCACCTCATTGGCAATTCCAGCAGAAGTTTCATGAGCCTTCCAGTGAAGGCTTGAGCTGGTCACTGGCAGTCAATCAGTTCACCTTTAAAGTTTGAGGCATGTACAGCAAAGCCACACAAAGCTCAGAGGGTGTCTGGAGGCCAGAAAGCTAAATACACATCTTCCAGGCTGATTTCCAGTGGAGAACCTGTATTTCCTGTAATTCCCCCCCAAACCTCGCAGCACTGATGCTGCTGCACTGCGCTGCCTCCCTGAAATGAATGAGCTCTGTTCCTGGTAATTATGCAGCCCTTCAATCCGCTCACTCCTAACTTTCCTTTCCACTGTGCTATATTTGACACAAAATGTTTAATCAGGTTCATTTATCATGACTGGAACAGCCTGACTCATTCCCCATTTATAATTAGAAAGGATTTCATCTAATAAATGTTGAGAGCTCTCAGCTACCAAAGTCAGTGAATGAAGAGTTTGCTCACCACCATGCAAGATCAAGGGTACATAAATCTGTTTTATATGGAATTAGAAGATTCCCAGATTTCTTCAGAAAATTTTCAAAATTTGAGGCAGTAAAATGTTACTCAGGTTCTATGTAAAAGGCCCCGGTCTGGAAATATGGAGGTAGCAGATAACTTATCCACCTTTCCGCCTTGGTCAGTCTCTACATAAAGTGGTGGCAGTGAGGGCTTTCTTCCTTTGTTAAGTACTTCCAGGGAAGCCTAATTACTCATTCTATGTCTGTAGAAGATTTAATAACAATTTATTTCCTAAGCAGCTAATATCTTGAACTCATAAGAAGAAAACTGTAATAATAAATTTAATGCAAACTTAACTTAAAAGAACAAATCAAAAATACCCAACCTGTAGCCAAAAGGTCAAAATAAAACAATGAGATATTTAAATGTTGGAAGGTATTGAGGAAGACACATAGAAACCTGCCCTTCTTTATTTCTGCAGTTTAAAGCTGCTCTGCATTTTTTGTACTTTTTATGGTGCTGTGTTTGCCCTATATAATAACACTGAGCAGTGCTGCTTGCTTTAACCCAACTGAGAAAAGGTAGATCTTAAACCATTGCCAATTAATTTAAACACTGCATGGTCAGCCTTGAAAAAAACATGGCGTGAGTCCCTAAAACGGAGAATCCTCATCAGTTCCCATTGTAGAAAAGGAAAAAGAGAACTAGAGTGGAAAAAGAAAAACATAAAAGAATAATGCAAGAAACAATGGGTGAATAATAATGAATAAAATGTCCCTACTGCTGTATTCTCTCTGCCTGAAGGCCTTTACTGGAGAGGGAAAGAACTTGAAATGCGTGTGCTAAATTTTGAAGCTGTGTAAATTGGAATTTGACAGCTAAAGCTGGCTAAATGAGCTGAACTTCTATGCTGGTAGGTATTTAACATATATGGGGCCATAACTTTAGCAATGAATCTTATAAAATAGGAAACACTCAGTAAGAATTCATATAATGAAAAGACAAATTTACAGAATATGAACACCTAGGAAGACAATAAAAATGAAGTACATATGCTAGGAGGGAAAATTCTTCGTGCTAAGACAGTCATTTCTTGGATACTTTTAAGGAGTTTAGGCATTTCCTGGAACATGACTGCTTTACTAAATATCAATTCATTATTTAACTTTGGTATTTGACCTAACTTAGTGCATCAGTTAAATGCTTAAAGCTACGTTGGGTGAATATAGGCCATATTACTTCAGATTTCAAAACATGTCAAGTTAAAAATAAAAAATAAATATTTTGTTATAAAAAGACCACTTATCTTCATAGAATCATACAACAGTTTGGGTCAGAAGGCACTTTTAAAGGTTATCTAGTCCTCTGCACAATAACTGGGGATATCTTCAATTAGATCAGGTTGCTCAGAGCCTCGTCCAACTCGGCCTTGAATGTTTCCAGCAATGGGACATCTACCACCTCTCAGGGCAAACTGAGCCAGCGTTTCACCACCCTCATTGTAAAACAGTTCTTCCTTTTCTCGAATCTGAATCTACCTTCTTTTAGTTTAAAATCATTAACCCTTGTCCTGTTACAACAGGCTCTGCTAAAACGTCTATCCCCATCCTTCTAGTAGGCCTCCCTGTCGTGGTTTAACCCCAGCTGGGAACGAAGCACCACATAGCTATTCATTCACTCTCCGCCAGCCCCCACAGTGGGATGGGGATGAGAACCAGAAAAAGGTAAAATCCATGGGGTGAGGTAAGAACAGTTTAATAACCAAAATAAATTAATATATAATAAAAGTGTCAATAATAATAGTAATGAAAAGGGACATAACAAAAAGAGAGAAAGGAATAAAACCTAAGAAAAACAAGTGACACACAGATGTGATCCTCCCCTTCCAGCCAATTCCACAGTTAATATACTGGGCATGATATGGTATGGTATGGTATGGTGTAGTTCTGTGGTATGGAATATCCCTTTGGGGTCAGCTGTCCTGGCCATGCTCCCTCCGGGCTTCTTGTGCACCTGCTCACTGGCACAGCCTGAGAAACTGAAAAGTCCTTGACTTAGAACAAACAGTACTGAGCAACAACTAAACCATCAGTGTATTATCAAAATTATTCTCATACAAAATGTAAACCACGGCACTGTGACAGTTACTAGGCAGAAAATTAACTATTCCACCCAAAATGAAGACTCCAGTGTTGAAATGGTACAATAAGGTCTCCCTGGAGCCTTCTCTTCTCTAGGGGAATCAGTCACAACAGTGTCAGCCTGTCCCAAAAGGAGAGGTTCTCCAGATGCTGATCATTTTTGTGGCCTTCCTCTGGACCCATTTCAAAAGGTCCATGTCTTTCCTGTGCTGAGGACTCCAGAGCTGGGTGCAGCACTCCAGGTACAGTTGTACCAGGGAGGAGCAGAGGGGCAGAAACCTCTCTCTCGACCTACTGCCCACACTGCTTTTGAAGCAGCCCAGGACAGGGTTGGCTTTCTGGGCTGTGAGTTCACATCACTGCCTCATGTCTGCCATTCAATCCACCAGCACCCCCAAGTCCTTCTCTGTAGGGCTGCTCTCAATCCCTTCATCCCCCACCCTGTATTGGTGCCAGGAGTTGCCCTGACCCAGGTGCAGCACCAGTACTCAGCCTTGTTCAACACCTCGAAGTTCCCACGGGTCCTCTCCTCAAGCTTGTCCAGGTCCCACTGAGTGGCATCCCTTCCTTCAGGCTTGTCAACTGCACCGCTCAGATTGGTGTCATTTGCAAATGTCTGTTTCACTGATAAGATATTAAATGTACTGGTCCCAATATGGACTCCTGAGGTCCAGCACTTGTCACCAATGTCCACTGGGACATGGAGTCATTGACCACTATCCCCTGGATACAACCATCCAACCATTTGCACTGAACTTATCAAGTCTATATCCCTCCAACTTAGAAGGAAGGATGTGGAGGACTGTGTCAAAGGCCTTACAGAAGTCCAGATAGAATAGACAGCTCTTCCCTTGTCCACTGATGTAGTTAGTTTAAAGATACTATTTAAGTCTGCTATTCAACCAATTTATGTTATAAATTTAATGCAATATTGTATAGTTGTTTTCGCTGACTGGTATTCTGACAAGGCAGTTGTACCCTGGCTCTTAAGTTGATGCAGTTTAACTCACTATTTTAACTGACTCTCTGACCATAATCACTTGTTCCCCAGCTACGGCTTCTTTCAGATTCCCGATCTTCACTTCAAAAGATCAGTGTTTCATTATTGCCTCCATCCAGGACAATTATCTATCCATTTCTGACTTCATTTCTCCCACTTTATCTTCTCTTTGCTTTTTTCCAACTATTATGCATTGAACATATTTCCTGCCCTCCCTAGCTGCTGGCTCTTGTCTCACCAAAGTCTGACAAATCTCTTTCCTAATTCTCAGTACAAATCTTTCATGCTTATTTCGCTGAATTCAGGAGGCAAAGAACAGAATTAAAACCCAACAGTTAGACAGGTTATGGTGTCTGCCAAACGTTGTGCTACTTCCCAGCTCAGTGCTGCCCCGCGTTTGAACTGTGATTTCCATAACCCTGAAGGGCCAACTTAATCCAACATCCTAGGGAATGCTCAGCTGTTCCCAGGCTCTGCAGTGCTGCCCTGCCTTGAATTCTGTCCTGAGAGGGTCAGTAAAGTTGGGGACCAAGAAGGTATCTTTCTGCCATCCCAAATCTTTAAACACAGAGTAAAACACAATAGAAACTCACCTCTGTATGCTGCCTACAGTTGCTGCAAAGCAGATTATTCAAGAAGAGTATGGAATAGTTATCTAAATATTTCATTTTAGTAGAGTAAAATAACCCATGCAATTCATAATTAATACAATTATGAATTATATACTGTAGGTCATTCCAGTTGACAAAGAAGATTTTAAATAATTTAAGGCAACAAATCTATGTATAGCCATTAGAACACACAAATTAGCCCTTCATTTGAATGCATTGCTCAGCCTTATAAAGTTATGCAAAACATTTGTAAAGAAATGGAAGTATAAAAACTTGCATATTTTCCTTTGCAATGAGCACCAAACAAGCAGAGACTAGAATTATAAGTGAGAGCAGTGACATATGCTAATGGATTTGTCATCAGGAGATAATGCAATGCCATTAACTCATCTCATTTCAGATTCTAGCAACTGCATGTCATGGTAGCTAACACAAGCTGCCTCAAGATCCCAGAAAAAGAATCCAGAAGGAGAAAAAGAATTTGCGAGACTATAGCTCATGGGTATATCTCACCCATGGCCAGTGATGTCTATTTTAACTTTGCTGAATTTCATGTTTAATGAGCATCATATTAAAGAATGAGTAATTTGACTTACTAAGTCCTCTTAACTCTATTGAGAATGAATAGGATTAGCTGAATCCCATTATTTTTGTATAATAAATATGCACCAGGAGAAAAGAATGCTGATTTCTAAGTATAGAAACTCAAAACTGTCAGAATTACAATAAAAGTTAACAAAAAAAAAATTGCCTTTCATACAGCCTACACAATCTCTCCTTTTGGTTGCATCTAAGAAAAGCAGTTCTGACAAACATTTAAGGAAAAGAATAACTGAATTCATATATATTCTCACTAAAATCAATAGTATTAAGCACAGGTAAAGATCTGCTCTTCACACAATAAAATTAAAGATACTTTCCTCTTTAGTATTTGCCTTAATGGCATTATTATTCATTTAACATACGTAGTACAACAGTCTAGACCATAAATACACGCATAATATTGATTAAAACTTAAGCTACTATAAATGTTCTTGAAAGAAATTTGTAACAATTTACAGCAGCTAAAGACCTTCCTCACTGATATCTCTACTATATGTTTATCTCTGTCTCTTAAATAATGTGAGTGCTTATGTACTTATCCAATGGACTGGAATGACTTGCAGCAATTCTAGTCTGCTGGATCTATAGGAGTTCAGTTTAATATATGATAAATATAGGTTCTATAAATTTCTCTACTTATTGTGTAAATGTGTTAACATCAGCGATTAGAAAATAAAAGTTGATGGCATTACAAGTTGAAAAAAAACAGATGTCAGTGTCTTTGTCTGGGTTTTCAAACAGAAAACTGCCATGTGGATGATTCTGCTGACTCCCAGATGAGGTTCAGTGATAAAGTAAATCCAGATATTTTCGACAGCTTAATTATAATAGGAGGTGCTTTTTTCCCCCCCAGGTTATGCATTGGCAGTCCAGGTATTTTTCTGCAAGTCTCACCTGTATTAAAAGCAGCATAAACTCAGTAGTGCTTGCTCTCACTAAATCAACATAAATACAGTCGTGTATCTCCTCTGGATCAAATATAGTTGTCAAATGACCTGAGAAAGCACAAATCTGACAGCAGGAAGCAAGTGACTCTTCCTTGAAGCCCCTCTTGATCTGGCTTAAACTGTGGACTTGAGCCATCCCAATCATCTCCACTGAGTTGCTGACACCAAGTACCAGCAGGCTGAAGTCTCACTGCACAAACAATGGCCAGCCTTAAAAGGATCCCATAAAGAAAAAGTAGTTTTCAATAATTACTTTAAGCCATCATTTTCAAAAAATATCACTACCTCTGCATGACTGGCAAAACATAGAATTTGGAAACTTTATCAGATTATAACAGATTTGGCCATATTTAAATATAAACATAGGTTTTCACACCTGAACCTGTATGCAGGAATACTAAATCGAGCCTTGATTTCAGTGTGTTTATCAGACTCAGCTTTTCCAATGTCTCAAAATTTTGGTACTAGCGATTTTAAAATAGCAAAATGAAGTTCATTAGAATAAAAAAGTCTTGGAGTTTCCATTCCCATTTCAAATTTTACTGATTTGATACCAATGCAATAAGGAGAATATAGCTGAAAATCAACATGATAAATTGTGTTCATTTTTAATTAATTAATACTTGGTTAAACATGGATATCTGAAGGCACAAATATGGATATGTATGTTAGCTGCTAATTATTGAAATCAGTCACCAGTGAAAGCAGATGTGCAGAAACCTTTACAGCATATTTTTCTAATGCAATTTTCTTGGTTTTATTTCTAAATGTCTTTTTTAGATTCCTTATGAAGAACAGTAATTGATACCAAAGTCCAGGTCAAATAATAGCATGACAAGAAGTTATCTTCTTCCTCAGATGTTTTTCACATTCCTTAGCAATCTTCCAAGAACTCATTTGGGCTGCAGAAGCTATCTGTTCTTCTTTGGAAGTGGACTATCAGGGCTGACACACAGAACAGTGTATTAAAACCCAGGCTCTCCTAAAGCCAGGGCGTGTCTAAAGCCTGGATAAGGATATAATTCTGTGCACATCAACACAGATGCAGAAAGCTTTGGAAGAATGTTTGAGACCTGTGTAACACAAGCCCTGCAGCCACCAAGACACAACAGCCACAGCCACTGCAAGTATCAAATTTGGCCTTGTCTGAACAACCACCAGGTTGTTTCTTGATGAACAATCACAGTTTGTAATAGATTTAGAGGGAAGGTGGGCTACCTTGGGTTCCTCTGTATACTGATATATGCTGCTCCAGCAATACCAATACCATAGCTCTTTTCATCGATGTCTTAGAGTACATCCTGTGGGGAAGTGGGATGGAAAATTGGTGTGCCCAGTCCAAGGAGAAATGAAGGGGGAGATGCTCCTACAGTTCATGATTAGAATGCTGTACATTAGAATGCTGTACATGATTAGAGCTGCTGTACTGGTTTGAGTGGCAAGGTTTTGGTAGCAGGGTATACAGGGGTGGCTTCTATGAGAAGGAGGGAAAAAGTTGCTGTACAGGAGCAATTGCAGCCAGTGAAGAGAGGAGTGAAAATATGTGACAGAAACAGCCCTGCAGTCACCCAGGTCAGTGCAGGAAGTGCTCCAGGCACTGGAACAGAGCATGCAGCCCATAGTGGTGACCATGGTGAGGCAGCTGAGCCACTGCAGCCCATGCAGGCCCACGGAGGAGCAGCCTGTGGAGGACTCAACACCAGAGCAGGTGGATGCCTGAAGGAGGCTGTGACCCCGTGGGAAGCCCCTGCTGCAGCTGGCTCCTGGCAGGACCTGTGACCCTGTGGGAAGCCCCCGCTGCAGCAGGCTCCTGACAGGACCTGTGACCCCATGGGGAACCCCATGGGAGTAGGCTGTGTGTGAGGGACTGCACCCCATGAAAGGACCCACGCTGGAGCAGTTCATGTAGAACTTCAGTGGGTGGGAAGGACTCATATTGGAGAGGTTCATGGAGGACTGTCTCCAACGTGAGGGACCCCACACTAGAGCAGGCAAGGAGTGTGAGGAGTTCTCTCCCTGCAGAGGAGGAAGCAGCAGAGACAATGTGTGATGGACTGACCACAACTCCATTCCCCATTCTGCTGCACTGGTGTGTGGGAAGAGGTAGAAAATTCAGGAATAAAGTTAAGCCTAGGGAGAAGGGAAGGGTGAGGGCAAAAATTTGGAGTTATTTCTCATTATCCTGTTCTGATTTGACAGACAATACTTTTTTTTTTCTGCAAGCTGAGTCTGTTTTGCCTATGATGGTAATTTCTGAGTGATCTCTCCCTGTCATGGTCTTGACCCAAAAGCCTTTCACTTTATTTTCCCCACTGCTGCCCAACTGAGGAGGGGAGTGATGGGGCAGCTTTCATGAGCATCTGGCATCCAGGCAAGGTCAACCCAGCACAGCTGCTGAAGAAAAGGAACTGTGGGTTAAAAAAGGAGCAAAGAAGTTACTCTTTCTTTTCTGTCCAACACAGGGAGCTAACACAAGGAAGAAAATACCAAAGTTTTGCTTTATAGACACCTGAAGAAGAGGACAGTGGAGTCTGGAGCTTGCAATGGGGATGTGGGAAATGGTTTATGTTGGAAAGTTGAAAGGTAACTGGCCAAAGGGCACAGAGAGACTTTATGTCACTGTTTGGTTTGTAGTGTCCCATGTTGTGCGCAAAGTTACATGAATTTTCTAACTCTAACTCATGCAACTGACACAAAAATTGTCAGACTTTTCCAAACACTACTTGCCTATCATTTAATCAGGTATTTTTAGCTGGAAATAAATTTTTAGCTGGTAGTATGTGGAACCTCTTTCATACCCTTTGCCTGTAGTTTTTTAAAGTCACTTAATGTGTCAGAACATGCTACTTCAACTGACGTAGGAAGACGAAAAAGCTCTGGTTTTGGGGGGTTTTTTAATAGTTGAGAGTATATTACTTTCTCATATACAAGTAAAAACATCTTAAATATTATGTTACAGTATAGGAGTTATGATCCTAAGTAATTCAGCATAAATTTTTTCATACTAACACATGGAATTCTCTGTGCAGTAATAGGATTTGGCTGCCTGCTCACATTTTAGTCATTTCTATAATAAAAGCCCAAGTTCCTTAAGTAACTCATGAGGAGCAAGGAGTAACTTCTTATGTAGCAGTAATAAGGAGACATAAATGGTAGGTCTCCAAGTAGATCTTTAGAATCCTTTAATGGTGGCATTACTGAAGTGCTTATCTAGGTCGTTAGAATTTTCATATCTTACAGGTTATAGAGGAAATGCTTCTAATGCCACAAGGACTCAATAATGACTGCAGTATCATTTTCCAATTTACTATGAAGTTGTATTTTAACAGAGCTATAAACACAACATGTAAGTTAAAACCTGTTGGAAAAATGAAAAGTAGGTGATGTTTTGAAGATTAGGTCAGGAATAGCTAATATTCTTGAAAAAACAACTTATTAAAGACAGGGAATGTACAGTAGATAATATACCAAAACAATTATAAATAACAATTGTGTGCAGCAAAATGAAGACAATCTCCTCATTAGTGTCCTCAACTCCAAGTGCCCCAAATATATGCAGTTAGAAAATTCTCAAATTGCTAAAGTAAATACAATAAAAATTATTGGTGTTCATTTTAGAAAATTCTCAAATTGCTAAAGTAAATACAATAAAAATTATTGGTGTTCATTTCAGTCCTGGGTTTGTTCAACAAGGCATTTGGTTCTGCATTTGCCCACAACTGGACAGGCTTTTGGACCTGTGAGGACTTCTTAAGTCTTTAAATAGGGATCAGATTAGGTGTAAGAGTCCTTCCAAATAACCATCACATGGAAGGCTGGACCCCAAAAAGGAACAAAATATGACCACTGAAAATAGTGTGAATGTCACAATGCTGTAAGATTATTCCATCAGAACTTTTATTGCTGCTACCCAAAAATATGCTCTGAAAACCAAGATACTGTTTTATTACACAGCTCCTTCAATCACAGGTTTATTGAGACTACTATGATTTTGTGCTACAGGCACCTGAGTACAAATAGACTGATAGAACACACTTTAAATAAGCAGTAGATACACTGAATAGCAATAAACACCAAAATCATTGAGACTGATTAGACCTTAAGTCTACACAGAGATGTTGAATCATCTCACAAAAGATATTGAACATCTGTGTGCCATTTTTCTGTGTGATCGCATATTTTAAGTGTATAAGCACTTTTCATTATTAGTTTCTGCTGACCTACTTGTGAAATGTTGGTCTAAACATCAAGTTTATTTCTCAATCTTTCTTCATAAAAGTTATCCTTCATTAATTAGTGTTTTTATTTAAATAATGCTGTGATATAATTAATAGATGTCCTATAAGAACAAAAATGTATTGAAAAATAAACTGGAAATTATGAGAATGGGTCAATACATCTGTGGGAATGTTTGGTGCTTCATAATATATTTTATTAATTAAATACTTTTTTCAAGGAAAATAATAATAATAATTCTTAATAAAACAGAGGACATAAAAAATATAATAAGCAATTAATTACAGAAAAGGGATCCAACAATCCAGATTTGCTAATGACAACACTGTAGAAGACCCTAATGGGTCTCACTTAATTATGAATGAGTTCAATAACAAAAGCAGACAATTTAAGTAATTACATAGCAAATGAATGAAATCCTAATTTTAAAGCACACACCATGCACACCGGAGCAAAACAGAAGCATTTCACTGAAGAAAAAGTTGAATGAAGTCAAATAATTTTTAATACAGCTTTTCCTTTTGCAGCTGAATTGGATGTCTTATCAAATCTTCAAAATATCCATTCAAAGGTTTTTGACACAAATACAAATGGTACATCATAATTCTGTTAAACATATCCTTCAGAAAGAGAAGGAACAAAAGTTTCATTTATGATGGCTATGGTGAATATCTTTCTTGAGAAACTGTACCATTGGAAAGCTGATAGTGTTTCTGTGCTTTCAAAACCATTCTATTTAGACAAAACAATGTCTGAGTCATTTTCCCTGTGTATTTATGCTTCTTGCTTCTCCTAGTACATTATTTGGGACATTTTTAATCTCTAGGAATATTGAATGAAAAAGGTTTAATTCTGAAAGAGTGTCTTTCTCTCCTGTAGCTTGTCTGTAGTTAATTTCCCATCTGATAAGATTCCTCTTCTGAAGGTAATACTAAATTCAATTTTACGTAATGTGATCATATAAACGTTGCTGTGAAATTTGGTAAGGAGGAAGATTTATTCTCATAAACATTATCATTAGACAGAAAAATATATATTGAGAAAGAAGATAATACTAATGGGTTTTTCCCCAACTCCCCAAAAGATAAGGAACATTTTTGTCTGTGTTTACAGGGTTTTGGCCCTACAGTGGCCCTGGCCCACAAAGAGACACATTAGCTATCATGATCAGATACAGCATGCATGCAGACATGCTCTGCTCACCTTTGTCCTCAAAGCACTGTGCATTCTGCTGTTAACAGCCTCCCCTGACTCTCAGGTTTGCAAACCACACAGTGTGATTTTGTTGACATGAATTCTTTTAATCCAACTCAGTCATCCCTGCTCCATGGGTTTTTGTGATGGACGTGGCCTTAAGCACAAGGAACAGCATTTTCACCTTTAAAAGACTGCAGACTGATGGAAAATCATTCCTTCTTCACCCTGTCTTATTAACAGTGGATGAGTCAGAAAAAAGATAGAACAGGCTACCAAGTTGGAAATTATTTTGTCACAGGCACTTTCCAAGTTTTCCACATGGTGTCAGTGGCTCCTCTCACTTTTTTGAAAAGAAGAAGTTAGATTAACATATTTCCAAATTCATCTATGGTGTCACATTTTGAATTGTACATTGATTGTGTAAATACTACTCAAGCAATACTTTTATCACTGATGCCATGCACCTTAAAAATTGTTATGTTTGCACTTTAAATGAAGAATTTGTTATTATGTGTTTGACTAAACATTTCCCTTTAGTGCCTAAAACACTTCTTTTTAGTGCTTTCCTCTTAACCAAATCTCCTTATTTTCTAAGATAAACAAACATGCAAAATAACAAATATCCTTCTTTAATAATACCAGCCTAGAACTAAACAAACCTTTTATCCAAAAGACAATTCACCTAAAAAAGCACTACCCTTTTCACGCACCCAAGAAGTCCAAAATAGATGTTTTACTTTAATTGCACTAAATCAGTAGACTGTCTTGTAGAACATTCCTATTGATTTATGACTCATGACATATATTACAGCCACAGCTATTTTTAGTGTCTCAGTAAAAAGGGATTACGACTTTGTTCAGAAGATAAGCAGTACAATAATATGTGCATTGAAAATGTTAAACTTGAATTTTAGATTTATTTCTTATTGAAAATTAATTGCCCTTGGTTTCTTTATATTAAAAAACCACAAGTTGCCTTTTAAAACTAGCATTTAAATTGTCATTCAGTGACAATTGTGATATATCATGCCTTTATTACTTGAACTTTCAAGAACCTGGATGAAGAGAAAGACAAGAGGATTGCAATGTCATTTACTGCTCCACCTGCATATGCATACTAAGACACCTAAACAGTGCCCTGCTGCCACATTTTCCTGCTGGTGATGACCAAGAACATTTTCTTCTGAAGATAATCTGTAGCTGTATCAAGGATTTACCTGGCTATGTGGATGGATAGCAAAACCAGTTTCAATCACAGTTTTAATGTGTCCTCCAAAAAGCAGTTCAGGCACATGCTAATAGCCCATACTCTCTGTTTATACGGTCCTTACTAATATTAAAATTAGCAATATTACTAAAATGTGCTTTCTTCCCTTTAGTCACAGACAGTAGTGACTGAAGAACAACGGTCACCAGACAGCACAGGGAGGAGGAAGAATGTCCTTTCCCATAGATAAAACCTTACCTTTAACAAACTCTAGAGATTCCTGTGAAGAAAGATTACAGATATGCTTCCTAATGCTTTTTTAAAATTTCTCTTACTTTTTTCTCTTCTATCTAAGGTAGCTCTCAGTGAAATCTCTGAAATCAAACATATATGGTCACACTTGCCTAGATTTACAAGGAAGACCTTATCTTAGCCATAATGTCCTTTGGTTTGGAATGCTCTGCCTAGACAGTCATCAGTATCATAGCACATGAAATACATCTCCTAGCAGGGATCTTGAGATTTCTCATTGAAAAGTGCGGAGCACAGAAAATGTAGACAAAGTGCAGGTGTCAAACTGGTACCCTGCAAGTTACTTCTCCTAAATCTTGAGGTTGTGCTTCCAGGAATAGTCCCACTGTTTGTGACAGATGGGCATTTGGTTTTTTTGTGAGGGAAAAAAAAAAAAAAGTCATGTCGCCTCTGGTCCCATTAGGAAACCAAATACTGACTATCACACACATACCAAAGTCATGCACATGTACTCCTGTCCTCTAACACACCCACAGCAGCACCTACTCAAATGGACACAGACAGCTCCAGCTGCACCAAAATGAGCTACAGGCTGGCACTGAACCATCACAGAAGCTTTCAGAATTGTGTATTTCAGAAGGCTGCACTACCACTAATTTTGGTTTTTCAAAGGCGAATGCACTCTGATTAGAGTCTTCTTCTGTGCATAATATGTTTTAAATAAAACACATATCTTTGCAGTTTCTGCAGCTGGAAATTATAACAGGGGAATCATTAGTACTACTTTTAGTGTACAAAATGTTCTATTATGAAGTATAAATATAACCTACACCTTTGATACTGTATGCAGTACATCACTTTTTTACATTAATTTTTTTAATAGACTATCTGTCACTTTGTGAGAACTAGGAGACATAGATTTATGAATTGATAACAGATCACAGAGTATTCTTCTAGGTTAGTGCTGGAAAATCACTTCTATTCATAGCCTGCATGAAAGGAATTAGTGACCTCAATAAGTTACTGTAAAATCCATCCAGTGCTGAAAAGTCACTACTGCATCTATTATTATAATTAGCCTTACCATTGCAACACACCAGCACTGGAACATAAAGAGATACGTAGAGCCTGATCTAAAGCCAGTAAAGGAAATATAACAATGCTGATACATTCTCTGTACCATATCGATGACCAGTATTTACATATGGTGGCCATATTTTTCAAAAGTAAGCACCTAAATGAAGGCATCTTAGTCTGAATTCACATTTTTCTAGAATTCCGAGCATTTTCCGACTGCAGAATCTGAAGAAATTTATTATATGTAAAAATCAGGGGCTCATTCAGGAAGGACTACTGATATTTAATTAGAAATATGTATTACTGAATAGTCAGAATGTTTCAGTATGTTTTACTTCAGATTTTTTTTTTTAAAGAAAGGAATTTTCTGAAAATAAAAATGTGTACAGTATAAATTAACATCTCCAGTAACACCATGCAAGGTGAGCTGCACCCTGTATTTCACTGCAGTGTTACCTACTTTGAGGCATTATTTTGCTCAGTTTCTCAGGTATATAGCTTGACTTATTTTGTGACAGAAAATAATTACAAAGCAAATCCCCAAAGTTATAGATATTCCCAAAGGTTCTTGATGAAAGTAATAACTTTATGAAAACTGAGCTGACATTGCAGCACTGCAACCTTTAAATCCATAGCACAGATCAGTTAGTCAGAAGGTGGATACTGCTGCTATTAATACAGCTTTCCAACAAAACTGCTACAAACAGTAGCATGAAATTTCCTTCAGAGAGGGAAATGCAAAGTGAGTGTATAAGGATAAATTAACTGTCTCAGGTATAGTTAGTCTCTTGTTTACTTTCTATACATAGCTACATATATTTCTCTATGCATATGATGATGATAACATAGAAGAACTGTACCAAAGCTTGGATAAGACAGGAGAAGAAGTCATTGCCTTGGAGTACTCTCAGTTATGAATCCAGCATGACTACAGAGTGAGGAAAAGGACAACAGGAATACAGTGGGAGGGTACATCACACAGATCAGAGTTCCATGAGAAAATATGCAGTCAACACTGTTTCCAGTTTGCTCTCTGCGACAAGTGTGGAGCAATCTGAAAAAATCCTGATTCCAGGAATTAAGAAAGAGAAAAAAATAATCTAAAGCTTTTCAAAGGACACTAGAATATTCCTATATGTCTACCTTTCCTGAGGGTGAATGTACAGAAAATCATTTGAATTAAAATAAAATAATACGTAATATCTTTTTCAGCTCATTATGCAATCACCACCTAAAGTACACTAGGATAATAAAGGAGAAATCTACAAGATTGTAATCTCACTTTTTTGTATGTGCAGCTCTGTACACTCACTGTGTACAGCAGAAAAAAACATTATTTTTGAGTGTGTCCTAAACCAGCATCAATTTAGAATAGCACATTCATAGGATGTATACTTTTACATTCCTCCTCTGTTTGCAAATGGAAGCAAAAGCAACACACCAAAGAAGAAAATGTGATTCACTAAAACCAGATGCTGGTCTTAAAGAGCTCACAACTTACACAATAGGTCTTGCAGGCAGGAAAGGCTATAATCTACCTCAGGATCTTGGGAAAGGAATAAAAATCAAGGTCTCTGGAAAGAGAGCTTCACATCTTTGGAATGTATTTTCCAATTTTAACAAGCTCGAATTCACTGCAGAAAATACACCAGGGCAGCACAAGTTTTCATACAGTGAAAATATGAACAAAATAGAAAAACTAGTATGCTACATTATTGACGTGGTTGGATCTGCATTAAAAAAGTTTCTCTGAAGCTGGGGAAAAAAAGGCATGTTTCAGTCCATTTGTGCTATAAAACAGAGTACTCAGGAGCTAATAATACAATGTGCTAGTGCAGATCCTACAGTCAGATTATGACTTCTCCTTACGCATGGCTGAGCTGTTTCTCTCACTAGTACTTCTCCACAAACAAAGATGGATGGCTTGGAAAGACACCGGGCTTTGTGTTTATCTCAGATGAGTGTAAATCAGGAAAAACTACAGCAAAGTCAATGGGATTATTGTACTATAAAATGGATGGGAGAGCAGGACGCAGCTTCCTGCCTGCAACACACAAAGTGGCATTTTAAAGCCACACTTTTAATTCAGCAATTTCTTTTGCTAATCTGGGATCATTTAAAGATCTTTTTTCTCTCCTCCCCCAAGCATGACTGTGTGACACCTTACTTCCTTGCTTTAAATGCCCCGAAGTCTAATTTAGCATCACTGAAGCTTCATTAGCTCATCATCTGCCACTGAGCAAACCTCTGCCCGCGAGGTGCCCCCAGCCCGGCCCCGGGGCCACACGCTCCCAGCGGTGCTCCAGATGTGACCTAACACAGCATCAGCGGTGCACAAAAATGTTTCTGTGTCCGGTCCCCTGCACAGCAGCAAGGGCAGGGAGTGGCAGAGGACCCTGTCATGTCCTGGATGTCCATGTACCTGGATGCATTCCTGTTGTGCTGGGCTGACAGGGGCTGTGGGAAGAAGGAACAATGGGGGGATTTTAGTGAAGAGCATGGAGTGGCAAGACGGCTACTACAAAACCGGCATTTCAAGTGCAGTGAACAGGGAAAAATTGCATTTTCATATTAATGACATTTTAGAGAAAGGAAACAGGAAAGACAGACAAAGAAAAGGGCATATTTCTGCCTGGTTTTGAGCTTCCAGAAGAGGCTCCTCCATTTAAAGATGTGGCACAGAAGACAAAGGACAATTGAATTTTCTGCTAATTATCCTACGTGTCCACTGTTCTGCTGCCTGCAGCACTGGGATGGGCTGGCACCAAGGATGCATCCTCATCCTTAAATCATCTTTAAATCAAGATAGAAAGCCTTTCATAAAGATATGCTCAAATTCTACCAGAGGTTCTTAGGGCTAATAAGGTTTGCTAATATAGTAAGGAAAAATAATTCCCTCTGCTTTAGGGATTATCAGGTGAAATTCTGTGTTTAGAAGAATGCATAAAGTTGGACTACTTGATTAGAATGGCCCTTCCTAGCTATAAATATCTATGCAGCTATCTCTCATAATCCGTCTAGAGCATAAAGACCAAATAATGCATATTCTTAATTAAGATTAACTGAGAAAACTTTTCAAACAGAAATTATTTAGTCTTTGAAAAATAATACAGATATTATAAAGCATCCCATTTTAAAATCAGTAGGACAATGTATATTGAAGATTGTTGCTCAAATTTCTCAAAGTAGAGAAGATATTTTTACAAAACCCAAAGAATATAACTTTATATTTGGAATGAATTATTTATCTGGCATTATCGGTTATTTTCATGTTAACATCCCATTTTGGCAGTCATGGCACAGGCTTTCCAAGGGACTTCTACCATAACTTTAAAGGAATTGTACCTTCTGCAGTACTAAAGAAAATGTAATATTTACTGCTATTAAACTGTGCATCTGTAAAGGAAGAACGGTCTTGCAAATAGGGTAGGGTAGGGCTGGATAAGATGGATAGGTTAGGTTAGAAATGGAATTGATAAGAGATGCTACCAATTTGTGCCCATTTCTGTCATTTGATGCTGTGCATTGCAGGACTTTCAGCACTATCATCATTCCAATTTTAAAATATAAAACCTTAAGATTGGAATTTATTCCTGGTCAGACAGAAAATCTGGGCAATACTGAAGGCTGAGCCTAATCCTCCAAGTTCTGCACCTATGTCCCTATTCTCAACAGGTTGATTTCTAGAAATACATTGTAGTGGAACAATCTGTGCTAAATACGATTCTGAATTTTTCATGAGACTTCAGAAATCACAGTGTTTCTGCTGAGGTCTTGCAGTATCATGGCAGTACGGGCTTTTTTGTAAGGTGTATTTAATGAAGGACTTTATGGATTCTTTCTGGTCTCATGGGAAAGTACATGTGTCTCTTTGCAAATGAATGAACAACAAAAGCTCAGCTTTACAAAGTCGTGGAGAAGAACAATACTGCATAGGATGTACCCTAGGGAAAGGGTACATCCATCTTTCTTTCTTTCTCTCTTCCTCACTTTCTATCTCTCTTTCTTTCTTTCTTTCTGTCTTTCTTTCTTTCTTGCTTTCTTTCTTTCTTTCTGTCTTTCTTTCTTTCTTGCTTTCTTTCTTTCTTTCTGTCTTTCTTTCTTTCTTGCTTTCTTTCTTTCTTTCTGTCTTTCTTTCTTTCTTGCTTTCTTTCTTTCTTTCTGTCTTTCTTTCTTTCTTGCTTTCTTTCTTTCTTTCTGTCTTTCTTTCTTTCTTGCTTTCTTTCTTTCTTTCTGTCTTTCTTTCTTTCTTGCTTTCTTTCTTTCTTTCCTTTTCTTTCTCTCCCTTCCTCTCTCTCTTTCTCCCTCCCTCCCTTCCTTCCTTTTTTTTTCCCTCCCTCCTTCCCTTCCCCTTCACACTCCCTCACTGTTTCCCAAGATTTTTCCAGAGTTTACTGAACTCCCAGCACATAAAATAGTAATAAAACAATCATGACATCTTTCTTATTAACCAATGTTAGCAGTATATGCTCCCTAAAGCTTAGCATGCAGCAGAATCAAAGCCATGTTCACCTGTTGGGTTATTCCAGGTTATAGGCCAGTTTCCATCCCCCCTTAACCATCACTGTAATTTTTTAACAATTCACATGTGAACTGCACCCTAGGACCTCATCCTGTGTGGGCACACGCAGTGGTTGCTGACTTTAATGATCACACCTTCCTGCTTCCTCTTTCCTGTGCCATGGGCAATGGCCCACATGGCATCTTGCCCAGGGAGCTGGATGAGTGGGGAGGCTGCTGTGCCTGCCAAGCCCCAAAACGTGTTTGAGAGGAGGGCAGTGGAGCCAGCCAGCACACCAGGGTCTGCAGGCACAGGTGGGCACAGGCAAAAGGGAAACAACCACTGGTGTAAGACCGGGCTGTGTCCTGTGAAGGAACACGTGACAGTGAAGGAGCTGTGCTATAAAAAAAGGGTTTTGTTTGTGTTAAGATAAGGACAACATATGGCTTGGTAATTGCCTTCAAATCCACTCCTGACTTGGCAGAGTTTAGCTAAACGAAATCAGTCTTTTGGAGGTTAGGCCAAGAGCTGCTTCAATTTCACAGGCCATGTTGCATTTCATATGATACCTATTTATAAAATCCTAGCTACATTTGTAAAGTTAGTGTAGAAACAAAACTTCTGGAGAAAAACCAACTTTGCAGGAGCCATCTGTGTCCCTTCCCCCCTTTAAACTCAGATCACAACTTCAGCAAGTTTCTTAGTTCAGTATGAACCATAATAAAACCAAAAAGTTGAAGGCCTCCAAACTTTTGTTGACATTTTGTCTAATGAGAGAAGACAAATTCTGAACTTTTTGCTAAGAATATGTAGGGTTTCTGAAGTGGTGTTATTTGACGTTATTCTACCGGCCCACAGGGATTGCTCTACAATTATTCAATTCAAACTTGTTCTGGTGTATCTGGTATAAAGGCAAGAAACATTTATTCATCCAAACCCGTTCTCATCTACAGCCTGGGAGCTGTGTGCAGAGATGAATGCTGTTACCAGAGATACTGGGCTGAAGTCATTGCTCTCAGAAGATCTGACCAAGCAGTTATGTTTTAGACTGGGATTTATGTACACATCATGCTCTTCCCAGCCATATTTGTCTGCTCTGTTTTCTTATTATGGTGATGAGGTGGAATGTTTAAACATTCTGTCTTTGTGAGAACTTCACAGAACATGACTGTGGGATTTTTGCATATCCCACTTAGCTGTCTGCTTGAAGTAACAAAAGTACAGGGCAACGAGGGAGCAAAATTGCTTATCTGCATGCACTTACTGTCATTAAAAGAGTCAAGCAGTTTTCTGCAGTAACTAGAACTTTAGAAAACCAAATAAACCATAAATCTGTCTAAAATCGAGCTCATGCTATTTCTGCAAACTGCTTGTTAGATCCCTGATGAACCCACTGAGCAGCTTTTGGATGTAATGTACTGTGGCCCCTCTTTTAGGAAAAGGCAATTGAGGCAACTGCTTAGAGCTTGTCTGACGGCTGCAGGATTTTCCACTTCCTTTTTTTTTCGACCACCCCAGCTTGAGGATGTCATCTCTATGATGCCATTGGCATCTGCATCTGATCTTTTTGAAGTCTATATGAATTCTATCACTCAAATTCTGTTTTGAAAGGACTAGCTCTCTCAAGAACAAGAGGCTAGAAGGGGGAATAGATTGCGTCCCTCATTTGCCAACAAAAATGAACGGGAAATTCTTACCTTCTGACAGCTCTGAGCAGTTCAATAACTAGACTGATTTGTTATTACTGCTGCTATTCCTCCAAAAAAAGCCCTTTGCCTCTTGCACCTTTTCCCTTTTCTTTCTCTATTTAAGTAAGTAACAAATGAAGAAAATAAGCCTTAAATACGAATGCCTGATCTGCAGTGTCAATAGTACTAGGAGCACATATTTATCCACCGCATCGTGCTGGCATTTATCCATTAGAGAACATTAAGGAAGAGATCTGTGCAAGCCTGGGGAATATTAAGTCCGCAGGCAGCCAGACCTGTTCAGCCTCAGACTGGCAGTGGCAATTACAGAGCTGCCTCAGGTGAGGAGCACTCATTTAACTGAGCTCCCCGTGCCCTGTGTGCAGCTTCACACAGATCTCCAGACACTGAGCATCTCTTCATCATGCCCATGCAGCTGGCAGCTGTTAAAACAGGGATGAAATGGCCTTTCTCTCTGGGACCTTTTGGCATGCTTGTTCCATGGGTCCTCTTCTCCTTGACTATGTCTTAAACCTAAAGCTAAGCTGTCCTTAGGATCTCCAAGCATCTCTTATGCTGGCAGCTGCTGTTCAGTGGAAGAACTGCCTCAGTACCTCCAGCAGAGAGGGGTACATGTATGCACAATAGATAGAATGGATAGAATACCAACCGATTTCTGAGGTTTTGCAGCCTCAGGAATGTTTTGCTTACTAAATAAGAGTCATATTCTCAGCCACAGAGCTTACATGAACCCTCAACCACACTGGCTAATGCAAATTTCCTCTCACCCAGTGCCCTTCCTGCCCGATAGATCTCCATGCCTAGCTAATGTATTTCACAGGAGCAGCTACAGAAAGATAAATTAATTTAAACACTAGCAAGGATTCCAAAGAAAGAAATACAGTCAACAAGGAAGAAATTCACACCTCAATCTTCTGTTTTCCAGCACTGCATGCTCACCCCTGAGTTTACTCCACCATCCCGCCGGCAGTGCCCTGGCAGCCAGGGGTGTCCTGGGGTGCATCAGGCACAGCATCTCCAGCCGGGCAAGGGAGGGGATTGTCCTGCTCTGCTCTGCACTGGGGCAGCCTCATCTCGAGTCCTGGGGACAGTTTCGGGTACCAAAATATAAAAAAGAGACTAAGCTGATAGAGAGTGTGCGAAGGGGGGCAAGAAAGATGGTGAAGGGACTTGAGAGGAAGCCATATGAGGAGTGGCTGAGGTCAATTGGTTGGTTCAGCCTGGAGGAGACTGAGGGGAGACCTCACTGCAGTTACAACTTCCTTGTGAGGGGAAAAGGAAGGGCAGACACTGATCTTTTCTCTGTGGTGACAGTGACAGGACCCAAGGGAGTGGCCTGAAGTTGTGCCAGGGGAGTTTTAGGTTGGGTGTCACGAGAACATCCTTCCCCCAGAGGGTGGTTGGGCACTGGAACAGGCTCCCCAGGGCAGTGGTCCCAGCACCAGCCTGACGGTTCAAGAAATGTTTAGACAATGCTGTCAGGCACATGGTGTGACTCTTGGGAATGCTGCTGTGCAGGGCCAGGAGTTGGACTCGATGATCCTGATGGGTCCCTTCCAACTCAGCTTATTCTATGATTCTGTGGAATTTCTTTCAGCTCTCCTTTTATCCTAACCTAGTATGAATTATTTTAACTCCTTGTTTTTCCCTTGCTCTAGTATAATTCTGTCATATAAAAATCTGTATCTTGCAATTTAAAGTTTTCACTTAAGGAAGAGTGTGCAGAAATATTCACTATTTTTTCACAATTACAATTTTTAAGTCAGTATTTCATACAGAGTGCCTTTAAAAATCATTTTGCATTTTCCAATCTTGCTGACTTGCTGAGTTTTCCAGCCTGAGATCTGATGAATCAATACTAAATTATTATTACTAGCACCTACAAAAGTATAATTAGAATGCTAAATATTATTTCAATGCTTTGAAAATCTCATATCCGTTTCAATCAGCTGCCAGCTCATGAGAAGGAGGTGGTGACTTACTGGGAGAGAGAAAGGGCAGCAAATTTCTCAGAGTAGCTTGGAATGATTCACAGGAGAGCAATAGTGGGAATTGCAGGGCTCCCAAATGATGATCAATAGACAATCTTGAGAGTGAAGCCCTTTGTGCAGTCACGAGATATCTGTACCAGCTGTGGGAGCGCTCTGTGTGAAGCCATGAGGCAGAGTGTGAAGACTGGGCCATGGGCTGAAAATGGTGTGAGGCCCATCGGACTGTCCTGTGGACACACTGTACCAGTAAGCAGCACGGACGGGCCGTGTAAAGCTTGCTGTGCTCATAAATTAGTTTGGAGTATCTAGACAGGTAGGCTAGATTTGAGGCATCCAAAGAAAGCGTGCTGATGGCCCTGTGTGCTTTTGCAGCTGTATCTCTCCAGCCTGCAGAAACTGAACTCCTAAAGATACTAAAATAAAGCGTTGAAAATTTTTGCAAGGGCTACAGACCCATTTCCTCAGCCATTTATCCCTCTTTAATGTTTGAATGCCTGTAAAAATGCTGTCAGTTAGCACTGATTTGAGTCTCACCGCAGTCTGTCAGAGTCCCTGCAGCCAATGTATGGGAAGCAGTGTTTGCTTTGGATATCACCATCTCCGACTCGCACACATGAAACAGTGTGAGCTGTTGTGAGTTTAATTTCCCCCACTGTTTCCACATGCCTGAAGATGAGTGGGATGGTGGCCTCCTTTCCACATTGCTGCAAAGGAGATGGTAATCCTTCCTCTGGCCAAATGTAAACCGACACTGCTTGAAAAGCCTCCCCTCTAGCATGAAGCATCCCTCAGTGCACTAAATTAAGAGCCTGGCCCTAAACAGACAGTGTTGACCTTTCAATGCTCTCATACTGTCCTGCCTTTAAGAAATATGACTCTCCCCCTTTCTCTACTCTTTTTTTTTTTCCTCCAAATCTTTATGGTTTCTTTCTCCCTAAGCAGCTTTTAACAGGTACACTGAGGTAGTGAGTGCTACTGTCTGCTCCAGATGCAGCTTCTCTGAGTCAGGCAGAGGAGCTTCAGGCAAAGGTTCAGCCTCCTAATAAAGCAAGTATATTCTAAGATAAGTGCTGCATTAGGAATTGTGGATTTTCTCTTTTCCAAAGTTGATGGTTAATACAGAAATTTTGTGGGTTTTTTTCCAGCTAACTTTGGAGAGAAAATGCTGGGGAAGTTTTGAGTTTGGCTCTGAAGCCTGAATCTTCCTAATCCTACACCACAGGTCCTTGAATATGTTGTCAGGCTTAAATATTAATTTCAGATAGCAGCAAACTGTGGCAAGGCCTCATGTGGATCCCTGAGCATAGGAATATCTGACTTAGCAGACTTTAGAGAGAGGGAAGAAGTTCCCTAATCACCGAGACCAGACCAGCACAGTGGATCACAGCTGCCTTGCAGACAGCTGGCTAAAGGATGGAAACGTTTATAGAAGTCATATATAAATGCTGCAAGAACAGAGTTGGGCCAAAAATTATTTACGATTTATTAAAGTTGAAGGAAATTTCTATTCAAGAACATAGGAATAAACTAGAGACTCCAAAGTGAGCCTGGGAGGTTTGGGAAGCATCAAGAAGGGGAAGGCTGACCACCTGCTTGTCTCCATTTCAACCTTGTGTAGAGCAGCAAGAGTTCATCTCAGGGCAGCAAGGAGCCAGCAAGGGCAGGTTTCACATGCCAGCACACTCAAAGAAAGCATTTTTGTGCATGTTTTGTTTGTGGCAACACTGAAGGGTTACAATGATTTATCTCTGCAGGACAGATGTTTTTTGAATTACTACCTAATTTGAAGCAGCACCCCTAGAAAAAGAAGGGACACTGGTTCATGAACAATTCTTCAAGTGATTCCCTGCTTGCTGCAATTTTAAAATGCCTACTCTTTGAAAGGTTTGCTATGACTGCAATATTTTAATATAGGAAAAAACTGTAGGGTTGGCTTGTGTATTTTTAGGAGTTCAGATTCCTGGTGTGTCAGACTGGCTGAAGTCCCCTTAACAAACCCAAGACATCATTATCTACACAAGTTTTTTGCACTGGATGGGTAGAAGACAAGCAGAACATTTCCAGGGTTACTCCAGAACTGCCATTTCTATAGGCTGTAATTGTTATTTTAATAGGCATCCTACTACTACATTCTCTTTAAAAACAAACCTTTTCCTTCTTTTAACAAATAGAATCCTGTCAAACACTAATCCGGGCACTTTTGTGAGCTGAGATGGTGACTGGTATTACTGATTAGACATTTCTGACTGCATCTTAGTGCTTTGTTGCTCATAGGATCTTTTCCCAAGCTGTAAAACGTGATGCCAGATTTAGTTTCTAAAGCCAGAAGAATAACACTAATAGACAGTAAATGGGTGTGAGTTGTCACATACACCAGCATCACAGAGTTAGTGCTATGTCTCAATTAGCAGCAGACTGAAAATCAGTGGGAGCAGACAGTATTCTCTCTGGTTTCTGTTGCAGCTCTTGAGCTGTAGAGACACTAAAAATAAAGGAGAATATGCTTACTGGTGAGTAGAGAAGCCTGTGACTGCAGTGCAGCAGTGAGCAGTGTCCCTGACCTGCGTGCTTGGCATTTCTGGATATTTGCATGGATCACTTTATCCCCACACACAAAGCTCAACACTAACACGGAGGTAACTGACAAAGGCTAAACCATGCCTGTTTTATAAAGGAAAAAGCCAGTGTAATTCCTTCTGGACAACAAATGCTAGGTGTGGGCAAAGTATAACTGTTTCTGGATATTCCTAAAACTAAATGATGCTGCAGCTTCTGCTGGTCCTGTTTCATATGTGTTACAGTATGTCAGTCCCAACTCTGTAGAAATCATCTGAAGTTTTACTACTGATTGCCAGGGGACAGAATTATATTTTCTCAGTTGTTAACTGTTTTCCAAAGTACACAATGAACTCATTTGCCTGCTAAGATGAAGCAACACCTACCAGAAATTACAGGGAAAGTGAAATTACATCAACAGTTTTCCTGTTCACCCTCATAAAATGCATTGGCAAAGGCCTTCAGGGAGGGATGCTCTCATTCATGGAGTGCTGTTCCTTTAATGCACCTGAAACACATTTTCATACAGTTTACACAGGTAGACTGCTACATGTAAACATGACGTAACCTGCTCTATAACTGAACTGTCTGATGTCATTTTAATACTGGTACAGGACTTGAAATCAGTAAAGTCAGCAGGTACTAAGAAAATATGTACCTCATCTAAAAACAATATTTAAATATGCTTCTATTGAATCAGGGTTCATAGATAGCTTTTAAACATTTCAATATTTAATTACTTTTAATCACAGTCTCCGTAGTTCAAAAACTCTTATCAGCCACACAGCATCTCTGTTGACTAAAGTCCAGCTATACTAGATAGGGAATTAACAGTCATTCTGTATAACACATTTCACAGTTTCTAAAGATCCCTTTTTTATTCTCTGAAGTAAGCCATGGACAAAAGTGCATTTCCTTTGAGAAACACATGCATGTCACTGGAAAAGCTGATAAAAGGGCCTCTAACAGCTGAAAAGTTCACTCACATCATCCAACAACAAAAGCTGAATGGCTGAAGTTAATAACAGTGCAAATAAAGCTAATTCTACAAAATATATTTAATTATTATTTGTTTATTTGACCCTTATCTGAGACACTGGGGATGTACTCATGAGAATGAAAAGCAATGGGTTAATAGGCAGTTGCTATGCATTGCCTATAGGCATGTAGCCTCTTAGGCACTTTTAAATGCATTGATACACCCCAAGATAAGCAGAGTAAGCATTAGTGTACGTCTTTCATATCAGACATCCATGCAATATGACCTGAAAACTGAGAGAAGCAATTATATTAATAGAAAAAAGATTCATGGACCAGTGATCTGTGGTTAAGTGGAATAGTCACTCCCAAGTCTGGGTTTGTCCTCACTTAACTCAGTTCTAATTACGCACACTAGAAATAACTGTTCAAATTATGCTTATTCACTTTACGGCTTTGTGTAAAAACTGATAACAACACCAAATCAAAAAATAGCATACTTTCAGTTTTTTGGGGCTAAACTGAGATCTAAACAGACCTCACACAAAAAAATTCTTTAAGCATAGCAGGCTTCATCCACAACTCAAAACATCAAAGGAAAGATGCCCAGAGCCTTTGCTATATCCTTCGTATAATGCCTTTGAAGTACCTATATTTACAAGACCACTGTAAATATATAGTGCACTGGTGGCATCAGCTAGGGCTGAGGAGTAACATGCCACTTGTGTCTAGTGGATATATGTTGTCCCTGAGGCTGGGAGGGACGTGCAAAACCATCCACAGTGGCTTTCACAGCAGCTTTCCTTTACCAGCTCAGGCACACGAACACATCAGCCATCCCCCAGGGCAGCACTGGGCCTGACCTGGCTGGGAAGGGACACCCCCATTTGTCCCTTCCCACGCGCTGCTCTAACGGGTCCCACGGGATCCCGCCCTGGATTCTGCTCCGGTGCTATGCCCAGTCCCAGGGCTCACTGCACCCCGCTGCAGGCTGTGCCATGGCGGTGCAGATGCACCCAGCTGTCAGCAGTTATCAGCCAGTGCTGTTCCACAGGCCCCGCTCTGGGCCGGCCCCGAAAAAGCTCTTCTGGACTCATTCCCCACTGCAGCTATGGCAAATCTTCCTAGGCACAATTTGGCTCCATAAAGGAGTACCTCAGTGTCTCCCTTGCTGTTGAAATTTGACCACTTGTACAAATTTAAAAACTGGCAGGAAATACAATTTTCCAACTATTTTAACGTGACATATAAATGATCTTGTCTGATTTTTTTTAGCAGATACCAATATCGTTATGATGTTACTCCAGTTAAAAGTCCATCTGGGACATATACATACCTCCACTTACTATCCTAAAGACCTATGTTTTATTGCTGTTTGGAAAAACTAAATTACATTTTAGAGGAAAATGAACTGGTTACATTTCCCCCAATTTTCTTTGTAACTGTCTCTCATTGTATTATCACCTCTTTTTACAACCTATTCATGTCAGCTTGCACAGCATGAAGAAAGCAAATGAGCGCTACCAATAAAATATGCCAGCTTATCTGGTGTAGTCCTAAATCTTTCTTAGTTTTGAGAAAAGTTCATCCTTCAGTTCATATAAGGAAAAGGAAAAATAACACTTCTCATATAAGAGGCCCAAAATATGCACTTTCCTTAGAGTGAGAAATTGGAAACTCACTACTATCTCACTGATTTCTCTTGTTGGTGTCTGTACTTAGGCCACTGAAACATAACATTAAATCTTTGCCCTTGATAAGGTGTAGCTACATTTACAACACTCCAATAATCACACAGTAATGGAGCATGAAGTAAGAAATACAAAAAAGTAACATCAAATTGGAGATTTTTTGGTTTAAAGAGGTTTGAAAGTTATTAACAGTAGGACTTCATAGTTTCGTGTCTTTCAGCCTAAATTGATTTTTGAAAAAAACCTGTAAACATCACTTCATAAACATTATTATCCTTATATTACTGATATACAGACAAAAAGAATATCCAGTGACTTTCCCCAAGGTCAGAAAACAAGTTAGTTGGAGTCAAGGAAAGAGTGCTAGAGAATTCTGATCCACTAATTCAGCATATGGTTTGAACTCTTCAGATAGTTTGAAAAGCAATCAGTGCATTTGTGATACTGGATTTGCTTGTTTTGATTTAAATTTTTGAGGGCAGTATCTTGAAAGAAGAAAGACGCTGCAAGGAAATGAACACCTTGGTAGAATGCTTTACAGACATATGTTAGGTAATTCTTCACTTTGAATATGAATTCAGATACATCAATTAGCTTTAAGTTCTCTTCTGAGTATTTTCAACACATTGAGTTTAGGCATAATTGGATTTTTTACCCCTGAAACACTTAATCAAGGCTAAATCAAAGAAAAAATTCGCTTTCAGAAGAATTCTGCATTATACAAAGAAAATACTTCTCTATTTGCAAAAGATCTGCCAGCTTTATTAAGTTTCCTTCATTTAGAGACTTACTTGTTTTTCCTTTTATCCAATTAATGCATTAAATCACTTTGATGTGTTGCTTTTTAAATACACAGTATATGCAGTTATAAAAAAGTACTAGACACATCAGCACCATTCATTTTCCCAAACTGAGACAACACTATGCTCATCTCAAGTACAGAGATGATTTTAAGGTGACTTGATTATTCCCCCAGTGTTTAAACAAACCTTTCATCAGTTTTAAAGCTACACAGCTGAAGTGTTTTCTTCTCTACAGAGCAAGGATTTCTGTCATCAAGTTAGCATGAGTCAAAGAGATCCTGAGGAAAAATCAATGGAGAGCGAGTCTTGTAAGATGAGTGTATTTGAGAAGTGTAATCCCTTTCTTCCATCTTACACGTTTTCCAATACCTTCCAACGCAGAAGAAGCTAACATATGTGAAATCTGAGTGCAATTTTGTTATAAATAAGCTGTCTTCTCCCTACCCTTGCACACCCAGAGGTGGATATATATGGAACTTGCTATGCACCTGACAGAAGTGCCAACATTCTCAGGAAAGATATAGACAAAAATAAGATTTCAATACAGTATTCAGCAACAAGCGCTTAAAAATGAGTTTATCAGTATTTACGTAAGGTAGACATGAAATATTACCTACAAGAAGCTATAAATCTTATTATTGATAATAAAAACCAGGTCACTTTGGAAAAATGCATAATACATAATCACACATAGTCACACCTAATCAGATCTCTAATTTTAAGCATGTTGCATAGAAGAACTGGCATAGTTATCAATCTCTGAATTTCATTGTCAAAAGATCAAAGGCATTAGGGACTTAGGTACGAATATAGACTAGACCATTATCAAAAAGAACCCAAACAAATCCAGAACTCATTGGAATCCCAGCCCAATCTCCAGTGTTGTCTTTGCTTCTGGGAAGCCAAGTCACACCTTATTCTGCCCAACAGAGCTCAGCCAAGTCACATCTGTCAAGGACACAATAAAAGGACTTGTCTCAAATACCCAACTTTGCCACAAACATTAATAT
The DNA here is from genome assembly GCA_013398955.1 of Callaeas wilsoni. Lineage (NCBI taxonomy): Eukaryota > Metazoa > Chordata > Aves > Passeriformes > Callaeidae > Callaeas > Callaeas wilsoni. The sequence goes on along the minus strand of VWPU01001724.1, from coordinate 98,601 downwards.
TTGTGTTGGTATTGGTGTATTTGAGATTATTAATAAGAAGAATCAGAATAATTCCTAGATTCAGGAGACTACACTTAGCATAGCATAACCTATTTTTATGGAAAGCTGGTGAGTTCTACTGCAATACAGAGCCTATGTGAACACATGCTAAGTCAGATTTTTACTGCTATAACTACACAGGACACACACACACAGAGATTCCACAACCCGTCCCTACCAAAAGTGGTTTATAAAAACTCCAAAGTTGGATGCAGTGCTCAACCCGTGTTTGTCACCTATTGGGAGCTGCTATTCTGTGGAGGTGGTTCAGCTCGGAGACGCTGTTGCATGGCATTACCATGGCAGTGTGGATGTGGCTTCCAGGATGATGCAATCTGATAGTCCAACTGCTCTGTGAACTCCTGTTCTGCCTGGAACTAAAAGCCATGCTGAGAAGGATTAGTGCTTTATTTCTTCAACTGCATGGTTGAAGAAATGAAATGGGAAAAGCTGGGACAGCCTTAATTCTTCATGAGAGGCTTTAGCCTTAAGTAAAACCTCTGGCTAAGGTTATATGAAAGGTTCAAGAAGGAATATTGGATGTTTCACAATGAATCTGAAAACGATGTATCTCTAGAGTTATAAAATTTCTGTCACAGACTATAGTTAAGTCTTTAAGGAAAACAAATAAAAGATTTATATGAAAACCAGCTTCTTTTCTAGGCTAATAAAATGTGTTTTGAATCTTTTTCTGTCTTTCTGAGATGTGCTTTCCAGCTTTTTTTTGCATTCTGTACTTGATGTATTTGAAAAATAAACTTGCTTTATGACTGACTCTCAGCTTGTGTCAGCACTTTCACAGTGTAAACACAGAAAGCTTTATATAATGTAGATTACGTTTAAAATAAAAGTGTCTTTCTCAAACTCCCAAGCATGCCTTTTTCTTCCATTAACTATATGAATCTTAATGAGATCAGAATCGCTGTGTAAAACAACAATAACAATGAGCTGAGCCATCCCAGTGCCTCCTGTTTCTTCCCACTCTCATTTTGGACCGAGCTGTTTCAGTTGACACGGTCATATACCCAAATATACTGCCTCAGTAAGGGCTTGCCAATCACATAAAGATAGCACAGTGTAAAGTACTGGCCACTGAATCCTTCCTCGTAATTTCCAAATTACTGAGTTAATCTTTAGGGTTTTTTCCTGTTTTCAGCCTGTTTAGAAAAGCATGTCAACAGGAGGAGCAATTTCTACTCATTCCCCCAGTTGCTTAACAATCTTCACAGATTTTGTTTTCACAATAATATTTCCTTTTCAGATTTGGTTTCTGTACTAACCTATCATCAGGTTATTGTGAAAAAATAATAATATCCTTCTTTTAGCAATTACACAGCTTCCTACTATGTCAATCCCTTTGTTGTTTTCTAAACAAATGCACAACATTCTTCTTTATTATTTCTCCATTTACCACAAGCTGTGTCACAGGTCCTAACACTTTTCTTGGAGTGACTTTATACCTCTTTGATTTCTGTTAGTTTTGAATCAGCACTCATAAATGTGGGTGTACAATCCTTGGATTTTTATGTTTTGGTTTCTTGTCATTTCATCATATTTCTTTCCTGTTGTACTGGTTTTGGATGGCCTGCCAGAGCAGTAACAAGTTCACTCCTGGGATATTGGTGTTGGTCAGTAAGCTACATGGGACAAAAAGCATGGCATACACTCCTACTACTTCATGTTACAAGTGTGAAGAGTTTTTAAACTTCTTTTTAATTTTCATTCCTAATGTCAGCTACAGAAATTTCCCAGTAATGTTTTGTGTGTGTTTACCATAACAGCAGCTTTCCAGGACATATCAAGCTATGCTCTGTTTTGAAATTCTTATGTGAAAATGCATTTCTCATAAGGAATTCACTGGTCACGGTGGTACTTCTATTCCTCAGTCATATCTTCATAGGTCATACAACATTTCTCACAGAAAAAGAAAAAAAAAGAGTCTCAGGAAGCTGAATATCTTCACCAACCAAATCGGAAACAAATGAATTTTCACCTTTGATTGTCTTCAGTGCTGTGGCCAATAAAAGTTTGTCATTTGCTTTTATGTATAAATTCTAAGTCATACATCTCTTTCATGAAAGGCTAGAGCACCCAGTCATCCAAATGTGGCCATTTCTTACTTCTGTTGTACCTGACTTCAGCCTGCTCTCCCATCTGTCAGTCTCCTCTTGTCACTTCAAAAGCAGAATCTTAAAGCATTCTGGAATGTGGCTTTTTCTCAAGTGACATCTCAAGGTTGAGAGACACTTGTGAATATAGCTAAAAGTTACCACTTCACTACTGAGTTCTGTCTCTAATTTCTCTGCAGGCGATGCTGCCGGTGAACGGACAAGTGGTTTGAATCCTCCTTGACAGAAGGGTCTAGAAATGTAACAGCCCAGAGTCACAGCAGCTCAGAGTGGCCAAAGTAACACTAAAGAGCTAGATAAATATTCAAGAAACAAAAGCAACCTCACCTACACAGAACAGACTGTTTATGTAATAGGATTTATGTCACAAACTGCTATTTTAAGAGCAGGAAATACTATTCTTTTACCACAGGATTGTGTTAGCACAGTATCTTAACTGCTGTTTAGAAATACAGATTTTGTTTTCTGCCTGTCTGGATCTTTAGCTAGGCAAGTCCCATATTGATGTCAGGACTGCTTTTGCAATTATCTCTCTCTTTATTTTTTATTTGAAAAAATAAACTCTGAAAATTACCAGTTTGCTTCCTATCTTGTCAGCTCCAGGAGGAGATCAAAGGATGACTATTAATATAAAGAGTTGGGTGCTCTACAGACAAAAACTGTTTCTTCATTGCTGTTTCCCCATACTCAAGAGCTTATTCTAGTAGTCTCACGGAATATTAATTTTAATTGTCAACTACAAACTTCTTGAGATCCCTACAAGACAACAGTGTAGAAGAAATGGCCAGTACTAATTTTCTAAGAAAGTTCTTTATTGAAAGTCTGGACCAAGCAAGGTCACAGGAAGACTGATTCAAGATAATGTTGAAATGTGGAAGCACAAAAAATAAAATAAATTAATGTGATGTGATTAAAGGGGTGTGACAGTTCTCCTTTAAAGTTAAAATCATGTAAGACTTAATAAGAACACAGCAAAAATCACAGTTAAGAGGGCTATACCTAGTGAAATGTCAGATATCCAGAACTGAGAGTGCAGCAAATACAGCAATCGTGTTTATACATGAGGGTTGTTTCACTGGTCCATCATTACCACAGATAAAACCAGGAGTTCAGAAGAAGATTTGGCATAATGGAAGTCTCACCATCAAGCATTTTTAACAGCTTAATTATCTCCTCTTTTGTGTTTTACACGCCTTGATTCAAGCACCAAGGACAATGCTTGTTTGTGTTACTAAATAAGATTTGTTTGACACAAACTGGATGTGCAGTGTGGCAACAAAAGTTAAACCAATCTCTATTGTGAACAAAATTTTAAAATAAATTTATTTTTAAAGCATAAATTAGAAATTATATTCTCCTGTATTGACTGACACATCTAAAAATCACCCATTACTTAATATTATGACTATGACCTTAAAATAACAGATAAAAAGGAAAAGAATTCAGTAGAAAAAATTATGATCACGATGCAGCTAGACAGGTGGAAGAGTATAAAGCAGCAAATCTGGCTGCTGGAGGAGAGATTATTCTGCAAAATGTCTGTATTTGGGTCAGTGAAGGTGATATGCCTAGTTAATTGGTGAATAGGGCACAGCACTGAAATCAATGAAAAACATTGATAACAGATGAGAACGTTGTTGGTGTGCCACACATTGAGCATAGAAAAACTGATTTGCTTATCCGAGAGATTTTATGATACAGTTGCCCGTGATTACAGGGGGACTGAATTCAATGGCTCAGAAGTCTCTTCCAGTTCTACACTTCTGAAAAAACTGTACAGGTATTTTAATTAAAAAGAAAATATGCAATCTCTGATACAGTGTTATAACTCTAGTAATTTCAATAGGTGGTCACTCTTTTGTGTCTCATTAGCAGGAAATTGTCAAATAATTTAATATGTATGCAGAAAAGCTTCAGATTTGGTCCTTGCTATGCAAAAAATCAGTGGCAAACTATAATCTTGTATATGAACCTCGTAGTGTCTCTCTATTATGGATGGATGGATGAATAAGTTCTTTGAAATGCTTAAATACTGCATGGTTTACACTTCAAAAAAATAACTTTTGTACAATGTGCTTTTATGTTAAGAATTCTGAAATCCTTGAGCAGCAGAATACAGCTGTACAGCTACAGAACATGTCAAATGTAGAAGCGCACGTTCACGACCCCTTTAAGGCGGACACTGGATTTTTGTTTATAAATGTGTACAGATGATACTGATCAAGATCTGTAGTACCTACTGCATCAGAGGCAATCACTAATAAGTTAATAGTCATCTTAATGAGGAGAAAAAGGAATTATTTGTGAAGGACTAGTAATGAGGACTAAAATAGCACATGATAGTGTAAAAAAAAAGATGATGAGAGGATTAGGACTAATGGCCCTAGAAACGAACTCTTTTGATTATTTCCTGGAATATCCTCTCAGTTTGACACTACCACCTGGGATGCAGAATACAGTGTCTAAGCAAATGAAATTATTCACCTCTTGTGCATATTCAGTCTTTGCTTCTTGCCACTTTAATATAAATTGCAACACTGACTCCTCATTAACCACCATCTACACCTCTTCTCTGATAAACCCAGCACTTCTGCCATTATTACAAACTGACAAACCTTGGACCACCCTGAAATTTAATGCATCTCTAACTGTGAAAACTGAGAAATATTGGTAGCAACATTTCAGAGACAACTAGCTCTCCATGTTTTTATTATGCATTCCCATGTTTTGGGAAACACTTCTGAGTGTAGAATTTAAAGTAAAATAAGAAATAGGAGTTTTAGCTGAAGTAAGTTTCCCACAGTGTAACAGAAGGTCTAAAACACAATGATTTAACTTAATTTAGCATAATTGTAAACTGAAGGTGATACTTGATTCTAATCTTCCAGATGAAAGTAAATGCCAGCACTATATCAGGAGAAGTTTACAGTGCCAGCAATTTAGAAGGAATTCATCCTTCTGCTCATGAGGAAGGGGTGAACTTCTTCTCTTCCACTGCTAGGAAAATACCACTGATTTTGAGCGAGTAATTGCAGATTTACACCACAGTTACCTCAGATCAGAGTATAGCTTGTAATAAAACTTCAATGTGTTTCAGGAGTGAAGATGCTTCTTCAAAGATTTTAAGATAAAGCACATGTTTTAGAGTTTTATTTAACCAGATTTCATTCAGGCTGAGCATCAATGAACTCGAATGTCAACGTACTAGAAGGTGACTTTCTGTCAAAAACCACATTTTTCTCTTGCTCTCATATAATATTATATCACAAAGCACTCAGGATTTTGGCCGTTTCTCTCACACTGCTTCCTCTCTGCCTTTTCTCGTGAGTAGAGATGCTGTGTAGAGGCCACAATGACTGGGTTTCTCCATCTTCACCCTTCCATCCTCTTCTTCCTCAACAGCCTATGGTTCACCAGGATGCCAAAAACCTGCATAAGAATTTTTGCCACAGGGAAAGCCCTGACATCAACCCCTCCTCAAACTGCGGTGGTGGAGAGGAGCCCAGTACAACACACCAGACACTGAGTCTTTCTGGAGGGAGGAAATTGTGATGGTGGGATATGGATGTTTTAAAGCAAGAGGGGAATGGCATGAGCATCAGGAGCAAAGAGAAGAGCCTGGGGTGGAAGTGAAGGACCCCACTACCCTGAAAACCTTACCACCTGGGGAAGGAAACTTTATCACTGGTTAAACTCTCCTTGGACACAATCCAGCTCACAACTATTTTTCTTTTCAAAGACATTTTTCTCCTTAGTCCTCAGCTTCCATAAGGCAAAACCATCAATTTCTGTTAAGTAGCATGGTGTGTCAGTTTTCTGGCATTTGAGTTAAACACTAACCATAAAGAAGGCTTGTGAGAGACAATAACTGTTCTTGATGTCAAGCCTTTCCACAATGGGGAACTGCTTTTAAATAACTTCTTTGAAAAATAAAATAGAATAGTTTCCTGATAATTGTTTTATTTCCATGGAGAAGTGAAGGAAAAGCTGTTTGGCTTATATTCTTTACCATGACAGCTTGAGGATGTGCATAAGGATTCTTGTTTCTGCCATCATTCATTTTAATTTTTCCTTCTCATTTCTCTTAATTTTGTTTTTGGTTGCCTTCTCTGTTTCTCTATGAAATGTTGGATTTCTTTCCTTTTTGGAGCTTTATTGCAAGCCCTCTGCTCTCAGCTCCTCTCCATGCCCTGTCCCCCTGTGCCACTCACTCATGTTGTTAAACACTCTCCCTCCCACTGGCTTCTCGGTGCAGAGATAGTTGGTTACAAAGCTTTGTTGACAATGGCCAATTCTCTCTGTCAGTGTAAGATGTTCACACCAGCACTCAAGGATAGCCATTTTCAGAGAGAGGGTCAGTAATTTTAAGGGCAAACAGAGGCTGTTGCTTACAGACAACTGTACTGCACTCAAAGACAAAAATTCATTTGTTCATCAACATCTATCTGTTTTAATCCAATCTCCCCTCACACCTTTGGGGAAGGGTGGGAGAGTCCTAAAAAGCATGAACAAATAGGCAAACCAAATTCATTTGCGAAGTGATAAGATGAATTCGCATTTCAGAGGCATGCCTGAAAAAAAAAAAAGGGGAAAATATTCCCATAATAGAGAAGAGGTGATTTGATGGAGAATACTATGATCCCAGAAGAGGAGGCACATTCTACGTCAAACACTTTCATAGATTTTTTTGATAGTAATTTCGTGAAAAAGAGTTTATTCTGATTCCTTTTATTTTCTTTTTTTTCCTTTTTGGATTACTGTACTTTGCCTTGGCCAGGCATGACTCATATGCACATAAATGCGTTTATCACAAATGAAACACATTTTTAGATTTACATGCTGACTTAGCCAAAACTTTTGACTTTTAAAGTTTTAAAGTATTTCTAATGATGGCAGGAAGGTCTGATGTGCTTGAAGATATAAGGCTCATCACCAAGGCAGCAGTAAGCTCAGGCGAAGGCATAAAAAACCAATTTTCCTCCATGACTGGGTCACCCTGTACTGAGGTGTAAAGGTCTGGTTACATACACACCACTGAGCGTGTATGCATGGGACCAACGCTGGAAATGACATTTCTTCTGCACTGTGTGGCCACATAAATATCAATTTGTTCTTTAGAACAAGAATGTCATATCACTTGGAAAATATCACAGTATCTTGGTGAGTTATGTTGGAAACTGGGAGGCATAAAAGGAAAATGCTACCCCACGTGGCCTGGTGCTGCTACTCTTTCCCAGTGTAAAAAGCAGGATGCTGGGCCAAATACCCTGCTGTTACTCCAGCTGGGGAAGCAAATTCCATATCAAACATTTAAGATATTTTGCCAGTAATATTTGTATTTGCTGTTGAGGTGTAATCTAGACTGTCTTATCACATATTCTTACTACAGTGGATAATTCACGTATACTAAGCTTTACACACAGAAGTGATTGAAAAACAGAGTACGGTAAAAAAATAATGCTTGGTAGGAGGTAAGAGTGTGTCCTCTCACTTCAAGAGTTACCACACCTGAGTGGGTGGGTCTGGTGCACCAACATTTGTAGCAATTTTCACAGACTCATTCACCTGGTGTGGGCTGAGAACCTCAAACTGAGAACGTCAGTGCTTCTTGAAAGCCATTGTCATTTCCCTGAGACGCTGTGGGGGCATGTGAGACTTTCCTATTAAAATGAAAATGGGAAGAAGAAATGAACAAGACAAGAAAATATTCAAGAGCTGGTCACAGTGCAGTGTGCCTCCACCAAGGACAGTCTGCACATACATTATCTCCTGGAGGTACAGAGAAACAAAAACTTTCTCCTTGTTCTGAGGGCAGCTATAGGCTACACATCTTTTTCCATGGACTGCTGTGGCTATCGCCAAGAGCTGTGGCAGAAGAAGCACACTAGTATCAAGCACTGTAATGCTGAACTAGCAGATAATACCAAAGCACCTACATTCTCTTGTGCTCTCTCTCCTTTTATTTCTTTCCTGCTTGTTATCACAACTATGCCATGGAGAGTTTTCTTTGAAGCATTCTTCTAAACACAATAGACAGCATACATTATTTACCCTAATGGAATAGTGTGCAAGGCACCCACCATATCTCACTTCCCCTGAATAACTTCAGGAGAGAACAGAGTAAGATAAAAGCAGGCTACATTTTTTAGTCAGAAAGTGATGAAACCTCACAAAAGGCAATTCTCATGTGGATGAGGTTGCAAAAGTAGGAGCAGCAGGAGACAGAAAACCCAACTTTGTTTTCTCCTGTGCTACGGAGTCATTGAGGGAGCCAGGTGCAGGTACTTACAGACCAACCCACATACAAATCCAAGAGCAATGTGTAATTGAGACAACTTGTTGGGAAGGGCCCTGACTATCTCTATAAAGATGACTGAAAGTTATTTCTGTTTAAAAATGGTTGTGTACTTTCTCTGTCTCAGCCTCCCAATTTATTTTCACACTTACGAAGCAGTGAACCCCTATGAATTTTTTGATGAAATGAGCTACACAAATGTAAACTACTGCTTGTAGGAGAGAATTGTAAACACTGGGAATTTGACTTCTCTACATATCAGCAATAAGGTATTTTTATACAGGTTCCACCATTTAAGGGGCAGAGACCATTTACTAGTATAAATGAACAGTACTGTAAATGAACACTGCCATTACTCTGTTGGTATGAAAACAGCAGCAAACATGCTTCCTCAGTTTAGTTTTGAATTCTGAGCAGAGCTCGTATTTCACACAGTAATAGTCAGTAACTTCCATGGACAGGGAACATAATTACAGTGTCCTAGCTCCAAATGGCTGAAGGTTGTAAAGGATAATATATAGCACCTGCTGAATCTGCAGAAGGAAAAAACCTAACACAATAAAGAGCTCCCTACTGGCACACTCCTCCTTTTTCAGAAGGACTTTCCAATAGGCACACAGGCAGGTGTTTTTTGATGGTTATGTCTCTGCAGTTGGTTCGACAACAGCATTTGACGGCTGAGATGACAGAATGGGAACAGACTATCCCCTCAGTTATTCCAGGTTTTAAAATCCAGCCATGCAAAAGCAAGGAAAGTTTGGAATCACCCTTTCCTTTAGCGCAGCAAATTCCTCCTAGTGCTGTCTGAGGGATAGCTACCACTGATCCCATAAGGATTTCTGGGGTGCAACGATACTCACATTTCCACAAACTGCTCACTTGTGTTTTCCAGAACCCCTTTCTATTACATCATCTGAACAAGAAACACCAAAGCTGCAGTCTCCTTCTATCAGTCAGGAGCTGCAGAGCTCTTAAGACAGAGACACACATGCTTCCAGTTGCCCCAGTCATAGAAGACAGTGAACAATTATGATCTGAACAAACTCCTTTATTCAGCCATCTGCAATTCTCCCCAGATGCTCTAGATTTATGCAATCTTCCAGTGGCCAGTGTCATAATCAAGCTTTGCTTTTAGATGTTCTTGGTCCCAACCATGTGATAGGGAACATGAATTAGTGACCAAGGCACTGTTCCTCACGCCTCTTTGGGTTATGTGCACTGTTAAAATACAAAATGCTGGATTGTATCTGACTGCGTAGCATTACAGGGTGATGTCAAGTTACCTTTCAGAATTTCTTCCAAGAAGCTGATTCTGAAGGTGAAAAATCCTTTATTGAAAGGAAACTCTGTCCTGAAGGCCCTGTCCTGGCAGAGGTTCTGCTCACCAATGTTTCATTACAAATATTATCACCTCCTGGAGTCATCATGGCTTCTGCCATCACAGAGATGAGTACAATCACTCCAATCACTTTGGCCATCATGAGCAATCCTGAAGATTTAAGCCAGGACCTTGGAAGAGGAGACAGATGGAGAGCAGGAGCAGCACAGGAATGCCAAGGCTTTGTGCTCGCATCAGAGCAGGTTTCTCAGCAGATGACCAAATCTGAAGTTGCACAATCCAGATCCAATTAGTCTGCTTGAATCAATCCAGACTCTAAGAGTTTCTAAATCTTTACAAACTTCCAGAAATCTTTAACATCTGTTCTCTAGGACAGACTTTCATAGCTTACATCATCTCTGTCATCAGAAAAGCACTCTAGTGGCAATAATTCTTCACACTGTGCTTCGCTGCAATTTATTTATTTGACTGGAAAGGATAACTGAGAGAGAGAGCTTTTATTGTGATGTGCTCTCTATTGCAATACTTCCCACTTCCATGCCCATTCGCATTTAATCACCTCTGGGTTATGAGGAGTTCTGTCAATGGGGATTGTCATGGCTGTAAAGACTTAACTCCTGATACCTCCAGATTAAAGAATTTTTCCCAGGCACTTTTTTTGTTGTTCATATTTTCATAAGGGATAGCAGTTATGGGGTTTAGAGGTTCAGTGATCACCTACTGTCAATCCTATTTGCTTGTTTTCTATGCCAGGAAGGTGATAAAATATATTTAAACTGAGCCCCTCTGCAAGATCAGATTTTCTCTACTAAATGTTCTCTTGTCTCATCTCTAGAGTGAAACTTGGCACCAATTTCAGCAGAGGCAGAACTGAGCCATAAACCCCACTCTCCTTTAGTACCATTCATATGATCATACAGGTATTCAGGATACAGATTCAGATTATAAAATTGTCCTAGAAAAGCCACCAGATTTCATTGCTCCCTTCAGCAGTTTGAACCATGGGAATATTGGCTAAATTCTTTATGGTATATTTGGCTGATGTTGAGATGAAAAATAATTTCATTTTCATCATAGGAAGACTGATGAAATTGAGAGCATTGTGTTCTGTAGGCATCTGGTACCTCTCTATAACCTAGTTCCCCAGCACCAAATTCTGACTTCACATGGAATAAAGAAAGGCCCAGTGGCAGAAATTGCTTCTCACTGTCCCAGAACATGGAGTTGGGGCAGAAGGGAAAAGTCATAGATGGCTGGTAAGGTTAAATCAAAGAAGATTTACATAAATAAATACGTTTGTAGAGAGTCAGAAAAAAAGTATGAGAGGAGAAATACAAAGAAATTAGAAGGGTAGCAGGGAAAAGATTGTGATGCCAGGTTAGAAGCATCTTGCATGTTTCCTGGTGAGTTGAAAAAGTCAACCAAACCTTCTATGCTTACAAAAAGAACAAATCCAGCCAAATTTCAGTTTACAGTTCTCAGCTAACCCTACTATTGATGTTTCATTTTCTACAAAATAGTAGGCAGTCTAAACATAGGTATGCTTTGTACACAAACACACCAAAGGTCACCAAAAGAACCATCCTCCTCTTTATGCCACAGCATAATGTAGTCAGAAAACAGTTGCAACAGCAACCGGAGAGATCTGTCTGAAATTTTTGTCTGGTGCTTTTATCAGAAACACATGAGTCTGGGGTATGCTATATACATGAGGAAGCAATGACAGAGGAATAGGAATAGCTGGGATGTTCTTATGGAGGGGAAAAAAAAAGAGTAAAATATGCTGACCACACTCTTTTCTTGGCCCTGTGGGCTACAATCAGCTCTGTTATAGTGACATCATTTACAACAAACTTGATTTAAACTGGTTGCATTAGGGCAACCGGGAATACTATATGGCCTTTAATGTTCTTAAGCTTATTTTGCAGTGAGAGCATGGTGGTTTCTGTATAGGCATTTGCTACTGAAATGGGAAATAGGTGGGCTGTTTGATGAGTCTGTCAGCTGGAACACTGGCAATTGCTACTTGGACTGCTTCAATGTAAATATAATTTTCTCAGACTTCAATACTCTGGGTCTTTTTTCCTGTTAGTATATACTAATCTATCTAATTCTTGTTATTATTTATTTTCATCACAACCAGAAGACAATCCTGACCTTTATGTTTATCCACAGGATGTATTTACACAGCTTGCAGAAAGTGATGGTGAGCAATTTTCCTAGTACCACCATTTTATTTCTATGTTTCCCCTCCACCTTTACAGAAGTCCAGTGTGTCAGTGCTGCATGATGAGAAAATGTGTATTTCCAAGCAAAGTCCCTGGGCAGTTTTCATTTTGCAATGACAATAAAAGTCAAAAGTCATGCTTAATTTCTTAAATCAGATTTTCACTGTTAAATCCTACTTTAAATGATGTTGTAGTTAACAATCACATAATCAATAGACAATGCTCCTAGTTGGATGTGTGTGTTTCTTTTAGGTTAAATTTGCTCATTTAATTTCTTCTGCAAACTTTTCTGCCTGTAGTGGTCTTCAATCTAGTTTTCCTTAATTTGTAAAGTTCTGAAATCTAATTTGTTCCTGTTCAGTATTAGACTTCCATTTTATTCTGATTATGTACACACACACACCTGAAAATCAGCCTGGTTTGGTTTACCTTCCAAAACTGCAGATGCATTCCTGGGCTTTGTAACTATGGTCAGTATGAATTAGGCATCTGGAATCTTTCTGTCACTCAAGGCTTTTAAACTCTATTTATTTGAACATCTCTCATTGACATTTCTGCTTGTCTGATGGTTTGCAAGATGTTTGTTTTCTTTTTCACAATCCCACTGTGCAATTGTGTCACTTTCCATGAAGCAAGTGTTTACTACTGTCAAATTATCTACCTGTACAGAAGGAGCAATGGGATATGCATGCGGTGTTAAAGTTCCTCTTTCGCTCCGTTCCAGCAGTAGTGGAATTTTATACCATAACTCCAAGCATTTAGGTCTATGAAAATTAATCTCAAAAGACCGTAACAAGTCTGGCAAGTAACATTTGGGGGTTTTATAAGTGCTGCACACAACATGCTTTCTAAGCACCAACTAAAATAGTAGGCACTATTAAGCAGTCACAAAAAACACTGGCCACATTTTCTGGAGAGGATCCATACTACTGACAACTTCTCACAGCTACCCTTCTGCCTCCTACTTGCCCTACTTTTGTGCTATGGAGCCACCTTATCTCAGGGAACATTTAAAGAACCTGTTTTCACTAGAGTGAAATTCCCAGTCGCCCCATGAATCCCCTGGCACAGATCCCTCCAGAGAAACACAGTCCCCTTCCTCGCTCCCCTGCAGCCACCCCACACGTGGACAGAGAGAGGCTTCTCCCACCTCTGGGCTGCAGCTGCTGCTCAGGAACGCTGGAGCAGAGCTGCGGAATCAGACTGAATGGCCATTCCATGCGGGGCTCTTTCCACCCAGCACACTTGTAGTACAATTAAAGGAGTGCCTCCCCTCCTCCTCCTCCCCCCTCGCTCTTGTAGTATCTGAGTGTGAACTTCTCCCTTGGATAAACAAACACTTGTACACATACATATACTTCTGGCCTTTAAGGACTTTATTCCAGTGCTTTTTTTTGGATTTTCAGTTTTACCTGTCAGTTGCACTCACCACTGGCTGGCATTTCTTTTTCACCTGTATCGTGGGCGGCATATTATTTAAGACACATGTTTTTCAACCCACTTACCTAATTCCAGCAGAACTGGCAGAAGCTGCTTTATTAGCAGTATTTATACAACACATTTGCAATACACACTTTTAAAAATTATTTCTTTTTTGTAAGCAGTAATATTGGCATGAGGTTCTGCTTCCAGGTAAAACAACCACTGCCCACTATAGCCCCTCAGCCAGTCAAACAGTCAAAGAAAGCAAAGCAAAACAAGCCAGTCAGACATTATTAGAGAGAATGGTGATTATAACAAACAACAATACAAGGGGAAAATGCATGGCTATTCAGAAACTGTCTTTTGGGGACTGAAGATATCTGGAGCCATTTTTCACTAGGTTCACGAGAAAATGTCAGCACACAGATGCTACTGTACTGTCAGATTGCATCTTAATTTGGCCAAAGGGGACCCAGGCAGTCACCCCTCACAGACATTTTTAAAGGCCCATTACAAATCTGATTTATTGGTTGCTAAGAGTCTTCCTGCTATAGTCTGCAGATTTTGCATGACATGGAGCTGAAATCCAGTTACAGATAAATGTCTGCTTCTCTGTATGATCTAAATCCATCTGAATACAGTATTTCTTGGGCATCGGTCAAGCCTCCCCCGGTTTGCCCACCCCCTCTCCTCCTAATACCTTAAGGCAGTTTACTTCAGAATGAAGCAGAGCATTAACCTGTATAAAATTGCTAATTTGTATATAACTCTCTTGCTGCCATTAAAAAAAAAAAAAAGAAAAAAAAAAAAAAATAAAAGGAAATGCCTTTTGTTCTAAAGAGGCAGGGAAAATTTTCAGGAACAAAAGAAATGCATCTGCCCAGCAAAAGAAATGAGAAATTGCTAGGATATGTTTTAGATGTTTAGGCATGCTGGTGTTAACAACAACCATTCAAATAAAAATGCTAATTTGCTCCTATTCTTCAATATTTTTTAAAAAACAAAAAATCTCTTGGCTTTTTTTCTCAAAAAAAGGAAGGAATTCCTTGCCTTCTGTGAAAAGCCAAAGATCATATAAGTGAAATGCATTTGGAATTGCTGGAGAAACACCATTCAAACTTGCTCTACTTGAACTGCCCATTGTTACAATTCAGACAATGTACAACAACAAGCAGGGCTCAACTTCTAACCATGCCCGCATCACAAGGAATTCAAAGTCAACAGCTCTTCCTATTTCCATAAACTCACCTCCAAAGCCTTCATTTGCAGCTTCTCTGGCAAAAATCTACTAGCATCAGAACAGTCATCTGACAATTTGTTACAGAAGCATGCAGCTCGTCCTAAAGCCTTGTGTTTCGTGAAGGAACTATTCTCAACAAAGACAACATCAAAAGCTACACAAGGATCGCTCACACCAAGTCCAACTCAGCCCAAGTTTGGGTTCAACATCTGTCTGAACACACTAGTGCCTCCCATTTTGGTTTTCTTTTGTGGGATTAAACCCCATCTAATCTCTTTAAGTGACCCTAACTCAGGTTCCAGCTATATTGCTTTACAAATCCAGAGAGAGACAGAGAGAAGGAAAAAAAGGCAAGAAAGAGAAGGCAGCGCCTTATCCCACCTTTCCATGGCTCTCAGCCCGTCTGTCTTCGCATGATCTGCAAACCACCTGTACTGGATCCAGCCCATTCTGGGGACGGAAATTATCTTCCCGGTAGATGTAGTCTCAGCTGTGCTTTGATTTTTCGGCACGAATGTCTAGAATCTTCTGCTTAAGCCAGACACGGCAACACAAAACTGCAGCTGAGCTCTTTTGTTTTCCCTCTCTCCAGGGCTGAGGCAGCGGCGCTCCCGGCGCTCCCGCTCCCGCTCCCTCCGCCCCCGGCAGCGCCGGAGCGCTCGGCTCCGCCGCCGGCCCCCGCAGCCACCACCTACCCCAGCCCGAGCCCGCCGCCCAGATTCCGCCGGCAAGGGGCAGCTTCGGGGGGCGGTCAGGTGATCTTCCGGTGAAAAACGGAGAGGATGCTCGGGGATTGAGCGCACGGATCCGTGGTGGGATTCAAACTAGCCATTTACATTACAAAGCAGGGAGGGAAATAGGGCTCGGAGGAGATCGTCAGGCATCCTTCTGCTTTCCAGCTCTGCGCTGGCAATCCACACAAGAAGGCACAGCGCAAAGATATGCAATTAAACTTTTCAGTGGCAATAATCACACATAGTTTGGATACCATTACACTCCTAAATATTTAGAATTAGGGTCTTATTCCTAAATAAACATAATGTTTTTTAGAGGCTATGCCGATTCTGTATCCCTTTACAGATTCTTCCCAACTGTACATTTTTTACAATACAATCTTTAAATATTTATGCTGAAGCCATATTTAATTTCTCATCAGCAAATGGACCGTACTCAACTAAAAACAATTATTAGTTCTTTATTCACATTATTATATTGCAATTCAAAGTATCTTTGATGTAAGGGCCATTATATTTAAAACGGACTCTCTGAATTGTAGGCTATCCAATGGCCCTGCTCCCTGGGATTACCCTGATTAAAGCTACCATACGGTGCAGGGCTTTGGAATTTAGGCTCGAAAACATTGAAAGAATTCAGATTCTGCGAGAATCCTAGTTATTGCCAAGTAATAAGAAATACCCAAATATTGTTGCAAAAGTCAAAATTACTTGCAAACAATACATCGCAAGAAAATCTTATAGGAAGCAGACTGATCTTGATAAAATACTGCATTTTCAACCCCAGTTTCCATTAAAAAAATTCTATCATGTTTAATGAGACCACAATTTCACCCAAAATGTACCTATGCATTCATTATAAAATGGTAACAATCAGGAAACATCTGCAAAACTAGGCACAAAGGGTAAAGTAGGCATCCACATTTAACCAGTCTTTTTGAGAAACTAAATATGTCAGTGTAATGTATAATCTATTCCAGAAGAAATCTAAACCCATTTTCCTATGACCATGTTCTTAAAGACTCAAGTTAAAACCAGAAAGCCTACTCATCCATCCACCATCCAACACAGGCACTTCTAATGCTTCCCAATATTACCAACAATATAACCAGTAACCATTTACTTGTCTTGTATTAACTGTGGATCTGTCCACAGACACCTCCATTCCTCTGGCACTACACACAGAATGCAGATTTCCACCTTTTACTTTCCATATTATCACTCATATGATGTAAGGTAATTCTTTTGTACACAAAGGAGCAACCTGGATTTCTTTTAAGATACTGAGGGAAAAGAGTTATATGAGAGATGACGGATTATCTTCATCATATTATTAGGCTATTATTATGTCTACTAGATTGATACTAAAATCTCTGTCTTGCTCTGACTTTCAGAGACTTAAGGTTTTTAACCCTGACACATCCTTTTCGGTAATGCTCTGGTAAGAGTGCTTCACATCTTTCCTATCACAGCCAAAATTTTTGCCATAGTCCATGAGCTTTTGGCAGAAGCCATGGCTGACTCCAAGGGGTTGGTAAAATTCCCATAACTATTATATATATATATATAGATACACATATATATGAGACATTGTTTCAAACCAGTCTTCATGGGGAAAAAAAGAATACCTACACTTTTGCTTTGCTACACTTAATTTAATTATATATTGAAAAAAATGGCAGAAGTGGGACACTCATCATGCCTAGGTAAGCACATCCTTGTAGAAAGATATCTAATGACTATTGCACACTTAATACTGGAACATGTTTAAGATGATCCAACAATAATGGCCATAAGAATCAACACAAGACAGGAATGAAACAACTTCATCTCAATTGTCTAAGTTTCTGGTTACAAGTGGAATTCTACAGTTCTTTTGGGCACTCTGTGTAGCCAAATGTAGTTACCCTATTAACAGTTTTTTCCTTTCACCCTCCCAAAGCCACAATACTGCAAGTGGAGTAGTGATGTTTACTGGCTGCGGTGGGTCTAATATGAGAGAGCCAGCTGAGTAAGTCACCTGGAGAGGCTAGCAGGGCCGCCCAAGCTGCTGGCTGGCCTGCTAGCCAATGTATTCAGAACTTAGAATTGCGTATATATTGCTGTTTTCTAACTTGGATACTGTAAACCTTTTTATTATTGCTATAAAGTCAACATAAAACTTGTTTTTTAGTAAAAAAATAGGCCTAAACTATCATTGCTGAAAAGGCAAATAGACACGAATTACCCTGCTTGGTACTTAAGAGTAGTTACAATAGTGTGTAAATTATGGGACTGCTCAACAAAATTTCCAGTGTAGCCAACTCCTAGAATGCAGTTGTGTCATTCTCCACAGGACTCCCACTGAATGTGATGAGTTTCTTGATGAACAAGAGGATCACAGCTTACGCACACTTATTACAGTCATC
This sequence comes from Callaeas wilsoni, assembly GCA_013398955.1. Lineage (NCBI taxonomy): Eukaryota > Metazoa > Chordata > Aves > Passeriformes > Callaeidae > Callaeas > Callaeas wilsoni. The sequence continues at coordinate 80,767 of VWPU01001724.1, read as the reverse complement.
AAAATGTTCACTTTAGCAAAGCTGACTACAGTAGAGCTTTTCAACAATGAAATGTTGCAGTCACCCATCTATTGCAAAGTATGGTTTACAACTCTCAAAAGAAAGTAATTTTGTTTCTAAGAAATAGAGCAATGATTTTAGGCTTCCAAAAAAAGCTTTTTGTAATGTCTGGGCTGCCATACACATTGACAGGAACAAGACATTCAGACTTTATATGTGGATGCCGTAAAAAGTACAGGTCTAATCCACTGGAAGAAACTGGAGGCTTATCTTCTATCTAAAGGCTGTATGTATACATGCAAGTAGGTATGTAAATAATGTGTACAGACATGTATACATAATTAATTAAAACCATGTAATAAATATGGATGAAAACCTGTCTCAACCATGCAGAAAACAATTATATGTTGGAAACAGTGTGCAGTAATATTTATCAAAATAAAAATCAGTACAAACTGATACTTTACTCAAGAAATAAATACAGGTTTTTAAAATCATTAAGTTTATCTCCTGTAATCTTTAGAGAGGAATTTGAGAGTTTCCCAGAAGAATCACTAGTTTTAAATTATACTCTTCTTAAAATTAGAGCTTTAATTCAAACAACAACACAGACATAATCAAATTATTGAGGCATGACAAAAATAAATTAATGGTCTACTTCGTGATAGAAATAGTCTCAATATTTGCAATGTTAATTTCAAAACAGTAAAAAAATGCATATATCTACATAAAATAGCAATAAAATCCCAATTTTATTTATAATAATATCAGCCCTAAGGCTGGATTTATTCCTAAAAGAAGCCATAGAAATAGGTTGCATCTTTTTTACAATTAATTTATATGCAAGTCAAAAAGGTATATCCTTAAAAATGAAACTACATTCAATCAGTAAGAAAACGGGTATGTTGTATTTATGATGTCTTTTTGAATTCGTGCAGCAAACAGGCACAAATGGCTTCTTTTTCCATTACTCTTCAGATGTAGAATTTGCAAGTCTATGTTTCAAGATTAGTGCTAAACGAAGAAAACAGCTATTGACTTCAGATCCTTTACATCAATATTACTGATGAGTGAAAATATCCAAGTGCATACAAGTTACACACATAATTTATACAATGGGACAATGGGGCAAACCACAACAAAAATGGCATTTACAGTATTTTATCTTCCACCCTTAGAAATACTGTAAATTATAATCAGGAAATTTAACAATTTTGAGGTAGATTTGGTTTGGGTTTTTGCTGTACCTACAGTCCTTTGTCATCACAGGTTAAAGATTGCAAAGAAGAAAGTGAAAGAAGGCTGAGATAGAGATGTGGTCTGAATCGGGTTACATTATAAATAAGCCATTTGATACGTGGTCTGTGACTTGTGCTAGAGAAAGCCTCTGTTGAAGGCCTTTCCATGGAATGGATTAGTCATTATCTTTGACTTTAAAACAGACAGAAAGAACTGAGAGATGATTAGCTGCATTAATACAAATATCCTTTGGAATTCATGACCCTTCCTTGTCAAATTATGGGAAGTCACAAGAAGAAATTATGGAAACTTTCCCTTCTTTAAAAAGCAGATGAATGATAAAAATAAAAGTAACAAAATTCCTTTGACAGTGAGGGCGAAATTCACCATGAACTCTGCTGGAATGTCCATGCTTTTTTCCCCTTGTGGGTATTTTGCACATTGCATAGGATTGCATCCAGATTTTTCTTGATTATTTCCAGTGAGGGAGACTCCACAACCTCTCTGGGCAATCTGTTCCAGTGTTTGGTCACCTACAGAGTGAAGAAGCTCTTCCTCATGTTCAGGTTCTTATGAATCAGTTTGTGCTCGTTGCTCTTTTCCAGTTGCTTGGCACCACCAAAAAGAGCGTGGTCCATTCTGTAGACACCTTCCCTTCAGATACTTACAGACATTGTTAAGGTCCCTTCTCAGTCATCTCTTCTCAAGACTGAACAGGCCCAGCTCCCTCAACCTTTACTTTTCTCATAAGAGAGATGCTCCAGTCCCCCAATCATCTTCACAGAACTCCACTGGACCCTCTCCAGGAGTGCCAGGTCTCTCATCTACTGAGGAGCCCAGACACAGCACACCAGATACAGCCTCACCAGGGCTCAGTAGAGAGGAAACTTATTCCCTTGTACAAAATTTGTACAGGGTTCAATTAAATTCCATAAAATTCAATTTGTGGAGGGTTGGGGGAATGGAATGTACAGCTTCCAGCAAAACTTTTACAAAACTACTTTGCCAACCAGTTATGAGACTTGTGTTTCAGAGAAGACTGAGTGTCTTCATCTAACTGCTAAACACAGTAGCCTTAATAACTTTGGCAGAAGCCAGTTGGTAGTAATGGGGAAAAAAGTCCCATAAAAATGTCTGATTATTTTTTTTGAGGATATTAATTTAACTTTCTTGGGATGGTTCAACTGTTTCTCCTTGAGCTTGTAATATTGCCTGTTTAGGCTCATGATGAGGAGAAGATAATTATAGTCCTCTTCAGACAGTGTGTTCATTAAGTGTGTTATTTTGGATAAGTAAATTTTTAATTGATTTCCAGTGCCTGCCAGTAGGATGGTCTATGGTAGCATGGCAGTGAGGATCTGTGCCCCTACTGCTGTCCCCTGTTGGAACTCAGTACAGTTTAATTGAATTACAATAGGGGTAACCACAAGATGTCAATTACTGGTTTATTCACAGTGTTCACTCTTCTTCCAATGGCACTTGATTGACTCACTCAGCACACTTCTCTTACTACAGGACCCCTTCCCCTCTTCCCAGAGAATAAGCACTGCACCAGGATGCTGCATTCTTTATTAAACAGCACCATAATTACACAACTCTTGTGGCACTGACTGCAAAAATTAAAACTGTACCTGGTCTGAGTTTATGTGACCTACTTTATTTGAAGCTAGAGTTGGAATGTCTTTCTGCACCTATGACTTTGCCCATCTGTTGATAGTTTCCCTCTCTGGAACTGGGAAGATACCATTTTTTGAATTATGCAAAATTATCTTTTGTCCGATAGAAAAGAAAATAAAATTGTTTGTTCTTTTGAGAAAATAGACAGAACAGTCTGGAAAGAATCTTCCCAGATTTCAAGTGTTTAAGTTATGTGAAAGAATTAAGTGAAAAGAAACCCCTAACTTATGTTTCTGACTGCTCCCTAGTGCTCTTTCACACCATTTAAGACCTGAAACCATAAAGACACCAAATGTTTTTGCTGAAAGCACTTAGTATGTTGCAAAGACAACTACCTAAATCCATGAAAATTGGTCAAAGATTTTCCCAATTCTCCTTTTAGGTAAATTATATTTTGATTAAATACAATTTTAAATAAAAATAATATTTTCGCAAGTTTGGTTTTTTCCTCTGTTAAATAGCCAAGCATAATAAGTTTTGATTCGTGAAACTTTTTCATGGAGAAAAATAATTTCCTGGTAAATGTGAATTAAAGTGTAAATTTGAAAAATCACTGTGGTCATATCAACATTATTATGACATGACTATGTTTTTACTCAAATGTTATTTCAGCATGATTTAAGAAGAGCTAAATGACATTTTAGCAAACATTCTTTAATGCTGTGTGCAAGGCTGATCCTACTACTAGTAGGAATGAAACAGAAATAATAAGAAAATTTAAATTTGCCGGAGGAATGGATGTAACATTACAAAATAACAACACTCTTGACTGAGCCTTCTCAAACTAGTATTATTGCACTGTGCTTCCAAGTTATTACTTGCTAGAGATCATTTGCTAAACTGTATGTTTGCTCAGTCCTCACTAGTCCCTATATACGATACAAGCCCCTTTTAAAACAGTTCTCGAAGTTTCTATTGCAAATTTTGGATTAAGATAATGCTAATAACAAAGTAAGAAAACCAATTTTTAAAGCATTAAGTCTATTAATTGATTATCTTCTTATTAATTGTAACAATAAAATGTTATTTATTTATTTAATGTCATATTAAGATAAAAGAGCTCACAATAGAAAGCAAAACACATTTTAGTATTCTGCTTGTATATACATTATTATGATACCTTGTTTAAAATACATCATATTGGTATGGGGTTGGTATAATACCTTTGCAAAAGAAAATGGAAGTTCTATACTTTTTGCACAAATAGTCCAACTCCACAGCTTGGTACTTACAGAAAGGGAACCCATTCACTATTGTAACTCCTAATGGCTACTGACCAAAGACTATAATACTCCACTGCAGCCAACAGTATTTTACTGGGAAGTGGCTGATTTTAAATTTCATATATGATTGTTCTGGGGAAACCCAATATTTGGAAATTATTACACATTCTTCCTTCCCCCCCTCCCACTATGTCATGTGGGAAGTGGAGCTAAGCATTTTTCACACTATTGCTCTTCCACTGAAACTCCTAATATGGGGAACTCAGGGGACTTCTATAGGCTAGGAGTTTAAACTGAAATTCTGGACTATTTGTTTCTTTTGTTTCTATTAACAAAAGACAGTACTTAAATTACTGAGAATGCATATAAAAGAATTGTATATATATGTAATTATTAGGTATGATAGCTACTATTTTAATTATTTTATTTATTCTTTCTTGTAGTTGCAGTATTTTAACTAGGTGTGATAGTATTTTCTGTTTAATAAGAATCTGCTATTATTATTAATACTATCCATTTCTGTATTCACACAGTGTTTTAAATGTTACGTTTCCATGTTATGTGTATTTAAAAAGTCCAAACAATTGTATCACTTAAGCCACAACACACCTCTGTATTCATGCAGTGTTTTGAATGTTATGTTTGCATGTTATGTGCATTTTAAAAGTCCAAAGAACTGTATCACTTAATTCCTATACACACACATAAAACTGATAGTTTTGTATTTAAATCAATTATGGCAAAGTTGTGAACGAGACTTTTCTGGTACCATTTTGATTTTTTTCTTTCTAGAAGAGTTTGCCTACAAAAAAGAAGAAAGCCTCATATTCATAGTGTACATAGTAATATTCCATCTAGTCATTAATAGTCAAACACTCACACAATGGCACATCTGACATAGGCAGCTGAGTTGGGAATTGAAACCATAATAATTAACAATAGATTTCCTGATCTCACCATGACAAGTAAATGAAACACTCTGTGGTGCGCTTGCCCACTGGAAGAGGGAATTAACTCAGTATGAAAAGCAGAATGGAAGCATATCTCTGATTAGATCTAATGCACAAGGAATGCAACAATGGGAAGCTTGTGTCAGCAGAACACATCAAGCTCTTTTCTAAATATTGTGCATGGGTATGCAAAAACATGCGCATTCCCTATAAGAACCACAGTGAAATGCACAGGATGTACAAAACACAATCCCTACTGCAATAAGTAAATAAATAAATAAGTAGAGAAATAAATAAATTAATAAATAAAATTGCTGCATGTTCTTACTTACACGAACAATTTAATCTAACATTCAAATTTCTTCAGTAATTTTGGCCCCATTCCCTTCAAATTTGCTATTTAAACGACTCCTCTCCCTGTTCCTCCCTGACCAACCTGACGGGTCTCAGCGTTCAGGACCCTGGAGAGCAGCAGCGCCCCGAGCCCCGCTGGCAGCGTCTCTCACAGAAACACGCACAGCCCTGCCCTCTCATGTTCCACTCATCATCATCTTCTCTTCTTATTCTATGTCTCTTACTAGTGCTCCACATTTCCTTTCCTCTTCCTCCAACTGTCCTTTTCTCTTATAGTCACATTTACTGTTGCAGCAATTTTTTGTCTGAAACAAAATCTTCTCCCTTTCATTCTTCAAAGGGTGTTGGGTTTGTTTGTTTGTTTGTTTTGTTTTTTGTTTTTATAAGCCTGCCTTATCTTTAATGTTGACAATATCATCTTGAGACATTTAATATAATTATTGAATTAAGCATTACAGTTTTGTTGTTTTAATATGCACCTGGCTGGATATATTGCATTCTTTTACACTGTGTCGTGTTAGAAAACTTACTTTATAGAAATCCTGAATCAGAAATTACTGTGTTTGTAGTCGTATAACATAGTTCAGTACAGCCATTTCAATGCAGTTGTAGTTACTAATCTTCTTGCATGTATTAAACACATTTTAATATTTCAGGTTCTCTTCAAAACTTGAACGAATAGCTAAAGTTTAAAATTATAACTAAAAACCTGATTCTGCAAAAACTTACAAGGGTGAATAATCCCAATCCATTCACTGGACCTATTCACCTGCACAAAGCCACATGATATGTCCTTGCAGATGTGCTCCTAAACGATCTCATTAAGCCTCAGAAGTTTAATTAACTCTCAGACAGATATAAATCAAGAGTAATTCCCAAAAGTCAGTACAGACTCACTGGTGTAACTCAGTGAAATTTTTTTTATTTTGGTTTCTTAAGGAGAATCAAGTTTCTGTAATGGCATTATGAGAGGGAGGCAAGAAGGGAGGAAAGGAGGGTGTGGGTATGGCATATACACAAACATGCATTTGTCTGTGTGTCCTTCAGTCTCCCCAACCACTTTGGAGCACAACGGCCAATTTCAAATGCAACAGTTATCTTCAACCCATCAAACTTCTAGAATTTTTGTGAAGATACAAAGGGGTAAGGGGAATCAGGAAGGCCTGAATAAAGAGCACATTCTGGAGATGAACCACAAGATTCATAAAAGACCCTTTTTGTGGATTTGGCATCATGGAAGCATTCTTTCTTTCTAAAAGCCATGAGAGTTCAGAAAATATATTTCATGTCTCTCTTTCAATCTGTGGCTTTGTAGGTTTACTCTGCTATATGGAATTCAGAGTGCATCTTCAGCACTGGCCCCTCCATCAGAATAAGAAATAGCCTCTCTTCACAATAAACAAAACACTCATGCAATGTGCTTTGAAAGATTCAGACACATGAAAAAAAATCCTCAAAACAAAACAGCCAAGCTGTTGAAATGCTGTGATGGACTGCTTATAGTGGCTCCAAGGCACCTTCTACCAAAGATCCACTTTCAGTCAAAGCACTTATCAATACACAGTAGGAAAATCAGGCAATATAAAGTGAGAGGTCTGAAGGTAAACCCTACATGCTTGCAAGAATAAGGACTTGTATCCTTTAGACAAGAATAAGTCGAAGGTGCCTACAAATGCAGTCACATTCAAACACCACCAATGAATCACAGCCTTCCTCTGGATCACTCAGAACTCAATCTGGCTAACATATAGGTCATTACGTAACCTGCCAACTGGGGATAAAGGACAGTGTGTCTGGCAGACAAACTTCATAGGTCTGAGGTGAATTTTGGACTCTACAAAACACATTGGGCTGAAGAAGCTCTTTCTTCAGCTCAAAATCACAGGTCCTACTTCCATATGCAGTGACAGAGGAAGGCAAACCATCCTCATTGCAAGGCAGGAGCTGTTATTGTTATTGAGATCCCATGCCTTCAAATTCAAAAGCAGATTAAATAATGCCACTCACTCCGTAGGCACTGACTGAATGTCAAATGGAAACCAAAACTGGTACAGTATGCTCCTAATAAATAATATTTCACTTCTATAGGTCTTTCTTTTCCTAGCACAAATAAAAATCTTTTCTCCAGAAAAATTTTTGATAACTTGACTCTGATGGAAATCACAACTTATTTAACCTCCTAAAGAAGTGCTTTGTTCTATAAGGATTCTGGAATTAGAAAGCCTCACATTTGGCAAAAGAAAGTTGACAAGTAAAGATTTTAAAGGAAATCTGTGAATTCAAATGTGAGGTAGAAGTTAGAACTGGCAATAGGTAGTGAGTGTTTGTGGATGCTGAAATGCTGTTAGCAGGGAAATTTTCTCTTCTTGCATTCATTCTGTGAGAACTTTTCCTTTGCTGTGTAAGCTATGTAAACAATAGATAGGGTTTTTGTAAATAGCATTCATATCTGGTATCTTCTGACCTTGTGTACATTATATTAGGAAAAAAAATTTCTAAGAGTGTTATCAATAGGAATTCCTAATGTACAACTACAGAAAATTAAGGTTTCCTAAGTCTTATATCCTATGCAGCGGGAACAATAGAAACAGTTAAAATACAGAGGAACAATTGCAGTTGCTATATGTGAAAGTCAAAAATAAATACTAAACATCCAATCTTTAATGATACTTTAGGTGGAAATGTTATGATTTACAGCTATGAGTTGGCATCCCAAGCACACAGCTTGCACTGTCCTCAGAAGGTAGGTAGCTGCAGCTACTCATTTTCCAGAGTGTCAGGCCTGTATCCAGCTGTCAGACTCAACACTAAGAGCCTAATCTTACTTCTTCTTCTACTCTATTTTTCTTTATTCTGTGGAACACCTTCACAAATGAAGAGAAACCCATTTTTGACATACATGTCAAGATTTCTGATATCACAGTTTACCTCATCGTTCTCCACTGACAAAAAAAATTCTTGTGAACAAAGATTACACGTACCAAAATTCAGTGCATATTCATTCAACCCTTCCAGTTTCTTAAAAGGAATTTGATAAAATAAAACTAACTTTTGAGTATTGTTAAAATCTTGTAGCCTAGCAAGCAAAAAATACAAACAGAATACTGGATTGCAAATATCTCTAGCTTGCTACTCCGTTAAAATATGATACAGAAGGATTTTTCATTTCATCGAAAGAGTAGAATGGGAGTAACTTATATATGGCTACTCCAAAATGAGAGCTGAGACTGACTAGATTATAGATCTTTACTGCTGGTCTCATGTTCGCTAGAGGAGTCATAAGAGGACTTGTGGATTTTTGCCTTGCATCTGATTCCAGTGATGGTACAGGCAACAGTTTTCATATATAGAATATTAAGGGTATTTTTAACTGTGAATAAAGAAGAATAGTTATTCATCAGTACTGGGATGTACTGCAGATGCTACATTGAGCTTTCGGAATTCTTTTTCTGCTATTCAACTTTTTCATGCCATAGCAAAATACTCTATTTTACAGCTAATCCTAGATAAGGAAGAATTCCTTAATCAATACAATGACCTTATTGTCAGTAGCACAGGCTATTGAGTGCTATTGGCATTTCATCACAACAGCACAAACAGATGACTGAAATGGGGAGAATTCATTTCTTTTAAATGAGGCTACAGTCAGATAAAGTGCATTCTGAATTGAAAACTAGATAATGAATGGCTGGATTCCTTCTGTCCTCTCTTTTAGAAGGTAGAGCGGGATACATCAGGAGGAAATTCCTTCCTATTTAGGGCATGGTTAAAACTGCCATCTATGCATTTCATTTCATGAGATACATGTTCCAGAGGGAAGGAAGAGAATAGTCAGAGATGAGTGATGAGCTGGACCATCACTTCTAGCAGTAGTGACAGAACGTATCACAACAAATCCTTTTTGAGAGCTACGGATCTCTACATAGAAAATATGCATGTCTCATGATTGTGTGGCTAGGATTTTCAAAGAATACCTGTATCCCACTGAAGAGCAATGAAAAATCTATGAGACAAATCATAAGAAAAAAGCTCTTCAACTATATACTAATAGAAATGCATCATGTTATATAATTCTTGTTCACATTCTGGATGGGTTCTTCTCACTTCCTTCCTTTAGGAATGTATTTTCCTTGAAATCTGATCACCATGCATGCTTCTACTATAAAATGTATTTATATTAATAATTTAATGATAGCTGAGCCGCAAAAGGTCATTTGTGTTCTGTGAGGTAGAGGTTATTTTACTAGATTTAAAAATGAAGGAATAAAAGAAGCATGACATGACTCAGTAAAAAGGCTTTTTTACTTTAGGAGCTAAATATTCAAATCAATAACACTTTGGAATCGTAGTTCCCTAAGGAAAGAAACAAATTAATAAATGAATATATTTAATTGGCACAATAATTCCTTAGACCGTTACAATTTCAATACAGAGTTTGCTTGGCATAATTGGTCTTTCTTGTTTTCATTCCTTGACCTTATTGTCCATCTTTCTCCCTTTCTGGGGTATTACCAATAGATTAATAATTTTGAAAGCCAGCCAAGCTAACAGTGGTGGTGGTGACAGTAGATTTTGCTATTTCCTTGGAACACTGACTTGTGCAGCTAATTAAACTGATTTGAGAGATGATAAGATAATCTAATGATCTGTAGTCTATTGCAGTTTCTGATATCTACACCCTCTCTAAAAGATAAGAGAAATAAAAACATATTACTGTAAGAATATACAAAATAGTCTCAGGAAATGTCTCAGGAAATAGTTAAAACTCTATGTAAACAACAACAACAGCAATCTATCAAGACGACTATATCTTTAGATACCCAAATCTCAAAGCAGAACACCTAAGGCCCAACAGTCCAATAAATGAAGCACAGATAGCATAAAAACGAGGACATCCCGTCCTCCCATCAAATGAATTCAGATGCTGGGATTGCAATTATTACTTCCAAAATGAAACAATTTAAAAGGAAGTAGAAACTTGGACCTTGGTTAGGAAATGTAAAGCAGAACAGACAACAGTATTAGGCATGCCTGGAAATAACATAGCTGACATAATTACAACAGAAAAAAAAAAGGAATAAAAAACATTCATGTACCATGGAACTTATGCTTCAGCAAGTATGAGATCGATGGATTATATGGCTTTCGAAGGCTTTCATTTACAGTTAAATCCAAACTGAAACACCAGAGCATTAAAGCCAGAAAAATCTGAAGGTCAGCATTTTTTTCAATGAACAAAGTATTAAAAGTACTCTCTAAGTGAGCACTTCTTTTGTTATATAAAACCCTGTTCACTGAACCGATTTCCTGTTAGTAGACTGAACCATGGATTAGGTACATTTGATTTGAAGAATGTCACTAATGAAACAAATCATCAGGAAAGGAAAGAGAATTTTAAAGTGTGCTTAGCACACCGCAGGGTCAGAGTGATGAGGTTTTGTAGAGCAGGGTGGAAACTCAAAGGAAAGAAATAAGGGAAAAATGTGAGTGTATAAAAAGGGATTTATGACGTGGCTTTAGAAAGCTGAACCTTCTGAAAGAGGCACTTGGAACTGAGGTACCTGATGAAATATAAATGTCAACAACCATTATAGCTTAATGCAAGTGAAGCATTTGTAATACAAAGTTATAAAGAAGCGTGGCTGTAGTTGAAGTCCAATAATGTTATCATTCAAATGGTTTAATTTTAATCAAGTCATGACTACAATGCCTCAGTTTACCTGTTTATGAAACCAGAACGGCATTTAACTGTGCTGCAGGGCTTAATTATGCTCATAAGGTACAAGGGATGATTGTCGGAAATATGCATGTGGATTTTTATGAGCATAACATCTGTATCAACAGTTCTTTGAATAATAAAAGACATGAAATCTGCAGGATTGGAGGTGTAAAGATGGTGCTTTTTTCTATCATTGTATAGTAAATTACACATAATTAGAAAAAGCAAAGATAAAATAAGATGAAATGGGACAACTTTATAATTGTGCTGAGAATCCAACACTCATCATCCCACATGTAAAAATCTATAACCTTTTAGGACATTTTTCTGATATTTGTCTGGAAGATAGTCAAGGTTATGCATCAAAATCCAAAAGTCCATAGTTCATACCAGTGCCACAGACACAAACCAAGACTGTATCCTTGTTCCTATGCTAAATGACAGCTTTAATTATGACATTTACATTACCATCAGGACAAAACAGTTCAGCAAACTATTTCGCTATTTACCATCAAAAATTTAAAACATTGTTAGATATATCCTTCTCTGGATGCCATCATGCTGAAGAGGCAAATGCATTCTCAGCACCTTTCCAAATGTCCTTGCCTCTTCATACAGTGAGAAATTTGCATGTGTGGTGCCTTTGACTTGCCAAAAAGTCCCAATTCAGTTCTAGTATCTTTCTTTTTGGTTTTTTTTTTTTTTGTTTTGTTTTGTTTTGTTTTGTTTTGCTTATTTTTTTCTTTTAGTTTGGGTTACTTTGTGAGGCTTTTTTGGTTGGGTTTTTCTTTGTTTTGTTGCTGTAGGAGGATTCTATTTCTTAGTTAGGCTTTCGATCCTAAGACAATATTCCTGTATGGCAGAAATCAGATATAAATCTATATCCTCCTACATTAAGAAATTACATTCTCTGACAAAAAAAACTTTGTTCACACACATTTAAGACTCTCCCTAGTATCTCTTACAGAGCATCACTTCAGAAAAATTAAACCATCTGAAAAGCATAAAATAAAGAATTACAGTACATGACAGCTCAGTCTAACTCACTCCAATTTTACCTCTGCAAAAGCCACTGGGAATATCTGTGACAGCCCATCTCCAAAAGCAGTGCATGACAGGGCAGAGTGGTAAAATATAGAGTGAGTTAAAGGGAAAAAAAGTGTTTCTGTGAAGTAAGTGAAGTGCTTTTTCCATGATTCTTTTATATTATGTGTAAAAAAATAATTCAAAATATATATGGCAGGCCATGGATCAGCAAGGGCAGAGCTAAGGTTAATTTTATATTTCCTCATTTCCCACAGTTTAAATTTGACAGGTCAAAGCAGTGGTGGTTAGCTTGTGAATCAGGCTACTAAGGGACATTTATAGATGTGTAGGTAACTCATATATTTCAATTAATACATTGGACTACTTCCTATAAACAATTTTGGTTTTGTGAAGATCTGTGGATGCTAAAATGTAAAAGCAAACCCATTTTTATACAAGACTTGAAGCTGATTTAGGTGGATATAGCTATTGCAGAAGTTGAATGCTGAGATACTGTTGCAATTAGGCAGAAGTAAGGGTTTTTTTCCACTTCTGACTACATTACTACAGCAGAAAAGTAATCATTGTTCCCATTATTCCTATAATTCCCATCACTGGATGCTGGAGTTACTAAGATACTAAGAAAGATGTATTGTTAGTTTTTCTCAAACCTAAATAGCATCAATCTCTGTGTGTTACACTGCTTCTAAGTGCAAAAAAGAAGGCAGATGTTTTACAGCTCTCTAGTTTTGAAAGGATATGTACAGGGCCAAAATTTCCTGACCTCAGGCTCCTTGCAGGGGGTTCTCAATGATCAGCACAGAGCCTGGCTGGTCGAGGAGTGTGCTGGGTTGCTGGTTCTTTGGGAAAGAACGTGCCTGGTCCTTGAACATGGAAGAGTGAACTGCTTATTATTTAAGTTGTAACCTAAGCTGGATGTTATGGAGCAGTGAAATATATAAATGTTACTTGATTTCCCCTCACCCCTTGTGTTCACGACTGAAATGCTTGGGATTTTTGTACCAGATTTTATATGCCTGCCCCTGGCTATCCCTAAATCATTGAACTTACCTTTTATATTGCAGCTAAAACAAAACAAAAAAACCAAACCAAAACAAAAAAAAACAAAACAAAAAAACCCCCAGACATAATATAGACAGAGATTGGACAAGAAAGTTATGGAAAAAATTAAAAATAACTAGGCAAAATGGATAGCACTTAAATAGCAAAAAATTCCTATATTTTATGAGCGCTACCTCGAAATGCTTCATCCTATTAATTTCTTACCTAAAGAGAGACAATGCAGAAATACTTCACTCTTGAAAGAAGAGATAAAAACTACAGAAAAATGTGTTGGGGGGAACAGATGTGTTCTCACTATTGTCATGAAAGGAAATGGGGCAAACTCATGAGGAGACAGTTTTTCTAAGAAAATTGGTTTTATCATAATAATAACTGGTTAAGGGTTTGTCTTTTAGAAAGTCAGCTCCACGTTCATTTTCTCCCAGCTTCTACTGGATTTGGGGTTAAGATTATTTAGAATAAATAACATTGTGCAAATTGAAACATGGGATGTATGCTTTAAAACCCATACAACTTAGGATGGAAAACAGCAAATCATTATGGGTCTCCCGAATTAAAGACAAAATTAGATGTCTATACACACTCAAGAGAGAGCATACTATTGGAAGAAGCACCTAGTCTACAGAAATTTTAGAAGAAGAAATTAAAGTATTTGAGTTTATCTAAAGAGGTCTTCAATCACAGTATTTGGGTTGCTATACTCAGCAAACTGCGAGTTGATTTGAAATGGAAATATATATCTTTAGAGTAAAAGGAGTGTGCAGATGGTCTTGGATGACTGAGAAACAAAACGAGTACTAGCACAAAATGAGCACAAACTGTTCATTTTATGAGTTGTCATGGAGAGAATTATGAATGGAAAATATTCTTACACACTAATGAAGGCAGGAGAGCCCTGAAAGCTGCATTAATTATACTGTAACTGCATTACTCCAGTATGGACAATTTGTTGTACAGTATTTCTTATTTCAAGTGCTGACAAACTACTGTGTAAAATTTCATGCAAACACATCAGTTTTCTGAAGAGCAAAACAAACCCTTTAGATTTGAAGGAAGAAATTTGCTATATGGATTAAAACTTTGCTCATTCAGCAAAAGTAAACATGCCAAACCTGAGAAAAGATGAGAAAGGAAAGGAGTGCATTTAATTTTCATTCCAGGGCAAGAGACTAAAGGACAAACAGAAATCTCTGTGTTTCTTTGTGTAAAGACAGAGGTGGATAGGTGATGCAGAGTAAGTTAACAAATACAAGTACTGATAAGAATGGTCAACTGACTGTAGTTTGGGAGGTTAGGTGAACTAGCAGTTCGGGTATGATATAAGTATATTACTGAGTGATGAGGATTCAGTGACGGAACAAGTTGCCTAAGTTATTATAAAGTAAATTTATTCATTTAACAGTTTATCTGTTAGAAAGGAAGATTGTCAAACAATATCATGTGTCACATTTCCAAATTTATCACCAGAGGACTTGCAGTGCCCATGAAGAAGGAAAAGTCAATGCCATCAACACTGGGAATAGGATTTTCTAAAGTAGTTCCATAACTAGGAAGGCAAATGCCCCAGGAAGACAACCTTTGAGGTGCTCTGTTACCTAGCCTCTGCAACAAAAAGTGAAAAATTACCTATTTAAGTACTTGAGACACAATTTAAAATCAGGCACCTTCAGGATCCATTAAGATCAGTAGGAACAGATGATGCAAAATTGAATGTAGCAGCTTATATTTGAGACAATGATAAAGTTAAGGAAAGTAAAAAAACCCAAACCAACATTGCATTTCAGTTACCAGCTGTGAGTACCAAAATCACACTTTTACTGGTCATGTACTTCTCAGGATGTTCCTCACCTTCCATCACTGTGCTGGCAGGACAGTAGGAGCACAGGAAAAGAAAAAGCCTGATTCTCATTTCATAGCAAAAATACACCAGTTGTGATGCAGTATAATGCTGTTCCAGAGACAGTTCCCACATGTAAGGTGGTTTGCAGATTTTGAGATAATTCTGTTTAAAGCAAATGCCTTTCAGATTGCCACAGTCTATAGCCATAATTTGATGGATATACAAAGAAAAACTCAGCATCTATTTTAATTAATTATACTGCCATCAACAGTGGTGTAAAACCAGGTGTGCATATTGGGGACATGCACTTTTTCTTTGATAGAATCAATTCACTGAGAGGTTTGGTGCTTCAAAACTAATGTAACATATAATATAGTGTTATTTCTGAATAAGGAATAATGCTTGATTTTCTTACTCTCCAAGCACCTCCAGAAGCAGCTTATTTCTCTAGCTAAACTCTAATAAAGTCATATAGATATTAAAATTAAAATTCATGCCCCATGATTGTCTTTCTGCATCATTTTCTTCAGCTATTTTCCTCAGTCTGAACAAAATTCCGTATTCGCTTTCTTTCTCACCTGTATATGACCAGTTGTTATTTGCAGTATCTGCATCAAAAGAGAGATGAGAATTCTTAGATGCATGCATGTGGTACACAGAAAATATGGCATGAATTTAATCTCAGTATTTGTAAAACATTTCTTGTTCACTAAAGAAACTTTTTTTATTTCTTTTGTCAGTCTGTAGTTTTCATGGCAGGTAGCCAGGCAGTAACAAGCAGTAGATTTTACTGTTTAAACTCATCAGGAGCAGGTGCTTTATTTATGTTTATGTTTGCAATAAGTCCCCATTTTGTGATAGGAAAAAAGGAAACAATTTTTCATTTGATTCTAGAAAATTTAAAATGTTTACAATGATTGTGTATTCAAATGCAAAAATATAGGTATTTGTGAGATAACTAAAGGACTGATTTTTCTCCTTTACTATATTTCACACCACAAAATTATTTCTCTTTTTGGTAGGTTTCTGGCGGTTTTTTGCATTAATTACTTGTAGGAATTTACATTAAATTTCTAATTTTTTTAATAAAGTGCTTTAAAATATACCTGCTTATATTTAATTGGCAGTCTTCATAGGTCACCTTGGATTTGTGGTTCACTGGAGGAAGGAGGCAGGTCTTACATTTGGTTGTTTTTTTAAAACCCAGGAGGTCTACGAGTGAGGCTTTCTCTGCCACTGCCTGACCAAGGTCTCTTCAGCTGGTTTCTGAGGGGCTGAGCAATAATGCTTTCCACTGACCTTAGCTGGCACTTTGGCTGCTCAGTTTACAAAAGCAAAATTAAGCATTCACTGCCTTTTTGTTTCTTTTGCTTGTTTTGTTTTTGTTTGTTTGTTTCTTCTTGCAAATGTGCCTAGTAATTCATACCATCACATAGTGAATAAAACCCAAAAGATTTGCACAGCTCCTCACAAAGTTCCCCCAGACTGGCTCCCATCTGGTAGCAGAAGAACTGTTTGACATGAAGTGGAAGTGCACCTCAGCTTCCAGCCCAAGTCTATAAAGTTCATGATCTCTTCATATTGCCAGTTCAAGAGTGACAATGACTGATTGTCTTGCATGATTTTAATTTAAGAGTAATAACTGAGAATAAAGAATTGAGTTTTAAATTTTGCTCTGATATCTGTGTTAAAAAATGTAGAAATCTCCCCTTTAAGCAAATTTTGCTAGAAAAATAAATGGATGCAGTTTACAGACACTGAAACTCTTTAAAGAAAAAGCATTAAAGTAATAATAGTACATTACAATATGAGGAGTCTATCCACATTACTTTTCCAAATTTTAGGGGATCTGCACTTTAATAAATTATTTTCATCTACCTAGCTCCAAAAAACACCAATTTCCAGAATGCAAATTAATGCCTAAACCCAATATGCTGCTACTTAAAATTCTGGGGAATATTTCAGGTAGAAATAACTGCATTCCAATCTTAGCTTTCATACAGAATGTACTACATGACAGTGGCACATTCAGGTAAATACTGGACATCTGTTTCTCTCCTAGCATGAATAATTCTTACTTTTGGTGATAATTAATCAAGTTATATGTTCCTTTTCATTTATGTAACATCACCATCACATCTGAGGTCCCCTCAAAAACAAAGTATTTTTTCTCCAGTGTATTTAACCAAAAAAAAATCTCACTTTTATACATAGGTTTCTAAATGTTATACTTTGGAATAAAAAAGCTGTAATATTTAGTTTCAAAAAAGTTGAAAGTAGGTATTTCCCTTCCCTCTCTGTAATGCATCTAAGAGCTTAAAGCAAAGATCACATGGAGTTTAATCCCTGAACTGCATTTTTCAGGAAACATACTATTATTCAGGAAAAAAAGTCACCAATAGCTAAGCCTATTACTATCACTGCCTTAACATTGCCTTGTGTTATGGATGTGCACATTTTAGTGAAAAAGAAGAAAACAAAAAGATTTTTTGCTCTTACAGTTTTATTCTTATACTTGGAGATTTGTGTATTTTTCTAACTAACACACGAATTTTTAAAATACATATTTTAATACACAACTACAAATTTTAAAAATACGTATTTTAAAAACCAGAAACTCCTAAAATATAGGATGCAGGAAATTGTAAGAAAAAGTAATACCTAACTGCTCTGAATTGCTCTCTTTCATCAAAGATTTGTTTCATTTTGTTCAGAAAATCCATTGTTTCTGAGAAGTGTTCTAATTAACAGCTTAGCCACAGTTATAAAATACTTTCCATGCCAGTTGCTTTTCTCTGGTACAAGACAGATAAGGAAATAAATAGGTTTGCCCTTCCAGAAACACAGTTAACCCTTTTAACTCAGCTGATCCATTCCAAAGCAATTTCCCTTGATACAGTTAGTACTTTATCCACCAAAAGAAAAACAAACCAAATCCACTTGAACATTAATATAGGTTTCCTTACAGCTACCATTCTAATTAATCACACAATCAATAATGAAATATTTCTAACCTTGTTTGTAACAAAATATAGATCTAGATACACTACTTCAAAGGGAATATTTCTCTACCAGTAAAATCTAAAACAGATATGCAAAAAGTCAAGCTAATGGGAACATTTCAAAGCAGTCCTGTTTCCATGTGAGAAGTGTGACTTTGCCTAAACTGCTATTCCTTTCAACATTATTGTATAGTGTCAAGTGATTTATACAGTGAAAGATAATCACTCTATAAATACATGAAAGATAATTGAAGATGTATTTGCAGTAGGAGAAAATCTTCTTTGCAACTGTGCCCACATGCTGGTCTAGTTCCTGAAATCTTGCTCTTTGATTTATTCCTATTGTTTCACATTGAGAAAGGGGCAGCAGTTTATGTCACTGCAGAGCAAATTTGCCATGGCTTCATCCTCTGTCTCTTCCTCCATTCATTATGCTAGTTCAAGATGCTGATCTGTCCCAAAGCTGACCAAGGCACTTTTACAGGAACAATCCTGTCCCACAACCAATTCCCAAGCTTGCTTACAAGCCACACATTCCCCATGCCAAAGGGGTAGATGCTCTTCAAGATCTGACTACTCTGAACTTAAGTGTAGTTGGTTCATCTACCCCCCCAAAAAAGTCTGTTCTGTATTGAAGGAGCCCGCCCATAAAGTGTGCTTTGAATTTCACAGACACCTGCTAAGCAGGATGCTTTTTTTGCTTCATTGTTACACTGCATCTTACAGATTTACCTCAAAGGCTGGGCTTTGGGTGGCTTATCACAACTCTTTGCACCAGCAGTTCAAGAAGTCTTCAATCCCCCTCACAGTCCATTTCTCTAATCTATACTTTAACAGTTAGTCCATGAGGATAATATGGGAGACAGTGCTGAAAGCTTTGCTAAAGTCAAGATGTACATCATCTCCTGCTCTCCTCTCATTCACCAAGCTAGTTATTTTATTGCACAAAGGCATGATCAGGCCTGATTTCTACTTCATAAATTCACACTGACTATTTCCAATCATCTTCTTGTCCTTAGTGCCTTTAGTAATGGCTGCCAAGATTTTTTGCTCCAACCCCTTCTCAAGGACTAAAGCGAGGAAGGCAAGCCTGCAGTTCCCTGGATCCTCTTCCTTACTCTGCTTAGATATAGCAGAAATATTTGCTTTCTTCCAGTCCTCAGGAACCTTCCCAGACAGCTGTGACCTTTCAAACACAACCAGCAGTGGCCTTGTGGTGACTGGCCAGCTCCCTCAGTACGAATGGGTAAAACCCTTCAGGGATGTACTCATGTTCCTGTATGTCCTGTCCTGCCCTACCTGTTCGAATGTTCCCTTATCTGGTCCTTCTCCCCTAAGGGTAATTCTTCCTTTCTCCAGACTTTTCCTACTGGCTTCAGGGACCTGGAATTGCTGAAAGCCAGTCTTATCAGTAAAGACCAAAGCAAAGAAGACACCAGGCACCCCATCCTTTTCCACATCCTCCATCGCCAGGTACCCTGATCAGTTTAGCAGCAGGAACACATTTGCCCTATTTTTGTTTTTGCTACAGATGTACTTGCAGAAGCCTTCTTTTTGCCCATAATGTCCTCTACTGGATTCAAATTAAGAAGGGCTTTGGCATTTCTAACCCTGTTCCTGCATGTTTGTACAGTGTTTCTATATTCTTCCCAGATTACGTGTCTCTGCTTTCAACAGTAAATACTGGTTTTGGTGCAAACTAAGGTTGCTTGCAGATTTACAGTTAAATTTTGTGTGTATATAAACTTTAATTCTATTTAGCACTTTAGTAAATTTTTTTTCCTGATATTGAAAACACTGTTGTTTTGAAATCCACTCTCTTGGATAGTTATACATTTCTAAAAAATAATAATTGCAAAATTCATAACTCATTATAATTACCAAGTTAATTCTGACTACAAAGCAAAATGCTTCATTGCCAAATCATGGTTTTCCTTCATCCAATATAACCATTTGATTAGGCATTCTGTTCCATATTTCCCTAATGGTTTTAATTTTTTCCTCTGGAGATTGAATTTTTAGTCTTTTTTTTCAGATGAATGTCATAGCTGATAAAGAATCAACTTACTTCTAGCTTGTTCACAGATAATGATAATAAAATGGGGAAACATCAAGGATGATTTATTATACCACATTGAGCAGTGAAGGAAAAAAAATCTTGTCAGTTGTGCTCACTACTTTTTATTTAAATGAATGTGGTGATGTCCTCCTTCTCCATCTTTTCCAAAGTAATGTTTTTTGCATCTGATTTCCCAACAATACTACATCATATAAAGGAAAAAAAAAAAAATTTCTGAAATCACAGTTGGTAGACTGAGTATGCACTGGTGTTTGCAACTTAACTGTCTTAAACACCTTGCTTGCTATATTTCTAGATAGCATTGATACTCCTCTTTAAGCACCTTTTAAAATGTGATGTACACTGCTAGGAGAAATTAAATTGCTGGTGACTGACAAGCAGTAACAGCATGTGTCAGCAGGAGAGATGTAACTGCAGGGAGCACTGCACCTCTGCTCTGTCTGGTGCATTGCTTTGGGTACCAACTTCTGCTGTGATTCTCCATGGTTTCCACAGCAAATGTGTTCAGGATTTCCACGGACTCCAGTGAACAATGTCTGCATCCATACTATTCCCCCCATGTTTGTGCAATCCTTTGCTGGACTGCCCAAGCGGTACTGACTTATGGTCTAGTTGTTGCACAAAAAGGGAATAGGATCCAGCTCCCTTTCTCATATCTGCAACACCTCTGTAGATCTTGGAATAGTTTTTATAAAAGCCAAAACAATCCTCCAAAATGAATACTGTTCTCCTTACTAAATTCAGCCAATGTGAATTAGCAGTATAAAAATACTTTCAGAATAGATTTACATTTCACAAACAGAAGGCATTTTTTTCTGTTCTTACACATTATAGGCAAAAATAAATAAAATATTAGGTAAATAAATAAATAAAATACTGGGTAAATAACAATATTTTTCCTTTATTTTTTTCAGAAAAGTAGATTTCCAGTAACATATGGGACCCATTTCTATTTTTGCTGCTTTGCAAGATACTGCAATGACCTCTAAGACCAAGACAAACCCACCCGCTGTTTAGCAGAATCTGAAGATGGCCCTTCCTGTCCTGTCATCCAGAAATATCAGTCGTGGAAGGAAACTGGTTGTTTTAGTCCTTGAAAATGCCTTGAAAATGAGCATAAGATTAATGATACAGGGGAGAAAAAGGAACACGTGACAGGTTCATAGCTCTGTCCCTTAAAGTGCGGCCAGTGTGGCATTGCCAGATCTGCTGCTACACGGCATGGTGTTGGCTAGGAATGATGTTCATGTTTCTATGTGAGCTGCATCCCTCTTTCCTCATGCTTCCAACAGACTTCTGGTGAATGAATGGGAAGCAGGAGAGGAGACTTTACCCTTTGCCAAGCTTGGAAGCTCTCTTTGCTTGAATTGTCACTGGTGTAATAGGACATCAAGAGCTTACAATGAGGATGACAGACTATTGTCTCTTTTTAGAGACAAAGTGGCAGAAACTGCCAAGAGTGAGTCCCTTGTGTGCCTTTGTGTGTAAGGTGAGAAAAAAGGGAGCCTGGAATAAAAGCTTTATTTAGAAGCAGCATGTAAGCTGCTTGCAGGCTCATTGCTACCAGGATCTTTTGTACTGAGAGATTTTAAAAGGAAATTTAATACATTTTTAAAAAATAAAATTTATCCACATTCTCAAGCCTGAGATTAATTTACGAGTGGAGGCAATAATTGCGCACTTCTCAGAAGAGGACATGTTGTTTTGTCGTGGGTTAGGAGAACAACACAAACTCCTCACAAGCAATGTAAGCGATTCTAGGACTGAATTCTTCCTAGCAGAATTTCAGAATATATTTACAGAGAACATAGATAAATTGCCATTTTTAGTATTTCTTAATAACTTGCAAAAACCTTTCAGCTCAACTTTCAGCCAGAATGTTGAGCTGATTATCCACAGTTTATCTATCAATGACAAAGATAAATATTTCAGAGACTGTGAGATGGCATGAGTATGATTTTAGACTGGTCAAGGCAAATAGTTCTCAGTTAATGAGACTTTAACTGCAAACAATGGGAATCAGTAAGAAAAATGCTTGCATGATCAGGACCAATCCCTGGGCTCTAAAGCAGATTAAACAAGTTTTGAAGTTGCTTTAGTTCTGAAAAGGTAAGAATTCAGAACTTGGACTCATTTTTGAATACTGGCCCTCATTTTTTAAGTTTTAAATATGATGACAAAACTATACTGATGAATCTCATGAAATAGAACAGACAATTTAAAGGCATATTAAGGGGTAGATCTTGGCTGTTTCACATTGAGGAACACTTTTACTTCACAGAAATTGATATATCAATTTGCAGACTAGATGGGGCTATAATTTTGGCTACTTTTAGCAACAGAAATGATAGATGTCAAATATAACCTAATCATCTAGTCTGCCTTACAAAAAGAGACAAGAATGTCCACAGGGCAATGTTTTCCACTTACCTTTAGTACTTATCTTAGGGGGAATTAGCCTCCAGCATCACCTATCTCTTTCTGCCGACTGTTAGGAAATCCTAGGCAACTATCTCAGATTTATATGCTTAGCAGATTACTGCACCTTACTTGTGAACATTTTTAACGCACCTCAGGAAAGAAAGATGTCTGCAGATAATTGACTGAAAAATCTGAAGCTTTCTTTTTTTTTAATTTTGTCCTTTTTTTTTTTTCCTCTTTGTTTGGTTTTTTAAAAATTTCCTTGTCCATATGCATATTTTAGGGAATCAGAGAGGAATTTGGAACTCAAAGTGTCAGTGTTTCCTAAAAATCAGCACATCAGTGGACTGAAAAGGAACCTTTGATGCTCATATTTACAGAAGTACAACAAAGGTTCTCTCATATGCTTGCAAAGATACACTGAGACTTTTAAAAATGCTTAATTACTTAACACCCAAGGTTTCCACACATGAAACCCTGTTAGGTGTTTGACATTTTATTCGATGCTCAAATACCACCACAATAGCTTTTAAATATGTTTGAAAATCTGGCCTGTTCAAAAGCCAAGGATTTCACAGCCATCTACATCTATTGTGTGAGTTTATACATCCTCTAGCACCAAAGCAGTTGAATGATTAGTGAAAGACAACAGCAAGGTCTGACATCACTGGAAGTAATAAAACATAATTCCTTATAGAAGTGTCCTGTGACTGATAGACCTTGATGTCCAACTGAAACATTTATAAATCTGTGGAAATCTAATTATTTAATTAATTAGACTCCTCTACTTCTGTCACATTCAGTTAAAATGCACCACGTTCAAAAGCTTTTGAAGGGAACACAAAGACACAGACACATGCAGGCAGGAGGGATCTGCAATCCTTGCCTTCTGTGCAAAAATGCTACGAAGAAAAATCTCTTCTATGCTTGCACAAACTTTGAGCTATTCAACCTAAACCTCTAATTGATCATCATCCAGTCTCATTCAATTTTTTTCAGGCTTATTCAGTTTGTTTCCAGTCTCATTCAACTTGTTCGACATCAATGACCTGGATGAAGGGATAGAATGCACTTTGAGGAAGTTTGTTGGTGATATGAAACTGGGGTGAGTGGCTGATACACCTGAAGGCTGTGCTGCCATTTCACCAGCCCTGGACAGGCTGGAGAGTTGGGCAGAGAGAATAGTGAGGTTCAACAAGGGCAAGTGAAGGGTCTGGCTCCTGGGGAGGAATAACCCCAAGTACCAGGGAAAACTGTGGCCAGCAAGTCCAGGGTGGTGATCCTGGCCCTCTGCTCTGCCCTCGTGAGGCCACATCTGAAGTATTGTGTTAAATTCTGGTCTCCACAGTTCAAGAAAGACAAGGAGCTACTGGAGCGGGTCCAGGGGAGGGCCATGAAGCTGACTGGAATCTGGAGCATCTCTCTTATGCGGAGATACTGTGGAGCTGGGTCTGTTTTGTCTGGAGAAGAGAAGACATTCATGCATTTAAATATCTCAAAGTGACAAGGGGATTGTGCCAGACTCTTTTCAGTAGTGCCCAGCAACAGGGCAAGGAACAATGGCCATAAACTTAAATAGAAGAAATTCCACCTCGATATGAGGAAGGACCTCTTTACACTGAAGGTGGCAGAGCACTGGAACAGGTTGCCCACGGAGGTTGTGGAGTCTCCCTCTTTGGAGACTTTCCAAACCCACTTGGAGGAGTTCCTGTGTCACCTGCTCTGGGTCACCCTGCCTTGGCAAGGGATTGGACTGTATGATCTCCAGAGATGATTCCGTGATCACAAAACAATGAACATACAATAAATATACCTAAAACAGGACTTTTCACTTTTCTTTAGGCACTCTCCAGGTAAAGGTTATAACAGAAAAATGTGGTACTTCAGGTAGGTGTGAGGGGATACCAATGGAAATGGACATGCAAAAGCAAAAAAAAGACCAGAGCTGTAGAAGTGGCCTTCTGTGAGACTCCTGCAAACAATGGCATTATTTACTCTGTCTGTAGCAGTTATGTAGGCTTAACCAATAACAAAAGAAGAAATTCACGAGGAGGCAAAGAAATGTAAATACATAGCTCAAAAAATATATGTATTTATCCTATTGGGGAAAATATTTTCCATGTTTTTTCACATACAAAGTTAAAAAAATAGACTTCCAACAATAAAACCTGCTTAAGTGACAAATTTCTAATGTGGCCTCTTGCAGCTGAAGAATTACTGTGCTTGGCCATATAAACTGAAGAAAGGTGATGTCAAGTTCAAATGAATTTAGAAATGGCTGATACAGGAGATGCCTAAATCCTCTGTCAGAAGCACTCCGGGAGTATCTCTAAAGAGGCTTCATAGCAGTGTATGGGTACTGAGAACATCAGAAGTCTCCTCAGTCAGCTTCCTTGAACATTTCCAGGTACTAAAGCTGTCTCTGAGGTACACAGCATGGTAACCATGCAGCCTCTCCCTCTGCTCAGTTAAAAGAACAGCAAATCTTCCATCAGCAGGTCTTAGAAAAACAATTCTTTTCTCAGCACTTTTCAGGTCAAGCTCTAAAACCAATCACTGGTGATCCATGGGGTATCATTCTGTGCCTTTTTCAAATAGGCATAACGGGTAATATCTGACCACAAAAATCCCCTAAGGAGAATTGTGAGAGAGAAACTGATGTAAAAGTGATGGACAGTAGCCAAGCTGTATGGGAATGCTTCTCAGCATCCACTGTGTCTGTGTCTTATTGTTTTTACTGGGTCCTACAGATCTATCTCAATTACTATCTCAGCTGTAGCAAGTTGATAAAGTGATACGTTAATGGGTAAGATGGAATTCTGATGCCAAGGGCACAAGAAGGCAACAAACCTCCAGCTAAACACAGACACATAGAATAGACAATGAAAAGACAATGGAGAACAGACAGTCTGTTAGGAACTTCACCAATAAACCAGAATAAAGAACATAAGAAAACTATGCACCGAAAGAAGTATATCAGAAATGAGGCTGAAAAAAATAAATTCCAGTCTCTCTCTCTCTCTGTCTCTCTCCTTTCTTCACCTCTCCCCCTTTATTTTTAATTTGAAAAGAAATGTAAGAATTCCTGGAGTAATCCTTTGTAAAGATCAGTAGTCTCTGTTGTGGTCTAGAAACTTTTATCCATTTTTAGTGAGCCCTGATCACTTGAACATCTAGCCAAGCACATCCAGGGATTTCTGATTTGTACCAGGGCACCAACACAACCCTATTCAACACAAATGAGATTTTGCTCCATTTTCCATTCTGTCCTCCTGACTACCTACTTTTTTTCCTCTCTGCCCATCTCTCAAATTCACAGTGACCCTGAGCCTCACTCTGCCTCACAGCACTGGCACAACAGCCTGCAGCAGCTCCTGCTGAGAAGGAAACAACTAGCCTGGTGGTGCCTTAAGCTGTGAAATAATCGAAAATAAAAAGAGGTGTTGTAGAGGACAGATTGCAGCAGTTGACTACAACTGTGGATACCATATTAGGGTACCTGTTTGTGGCTGTCATAGCCATTTACACTGAGAATATATTCTGCTCTTACTACTATGGGTTGCTTTGACAAAATTGGAAAAACAGACATTATTCACACTTGCTCACTCAAAATTCAGAGACAGGACTATTCTATTCAGACTTCTATACATGCATGTCTAAAATAGCAACTCTAAGCAGTATTTTCAGTCTGAAAAAAAGATTTATATAATTTTTGCATTAATTTCTTTTGCTTTTGCATTCCGATTTTAATTTTCACTTTTTTCCCTTTCATCCTACATAGCTTTGGCATAGGACTACATTGTCTAAGATCTCTGTACTTAAATACAGAAACTATTGACATTTTGAATTTCACATGTAGTAGGGTCACACTCTTAGCATATTGGTGCATCTTGATCACAAGGGTGAGTCCCTGAAGTAGAGTCCCAAGAGAAGAGAGACTTTCGACTCAGTTTATCTTTTCCTGCAGCCAAATGACACTTGTGGACAAATCTCGTTACCATGATTTTCTTCATGTTTCAGACAAGGACATTTTCTTTAAAATCTATCTTGGGTAGATTTACATTACAGATATGGTCAACACCAAATGGTCAATGCGGTCTAAATAAATATTATTGTCATATTGGCTTTTCTTTTCTGTATTGAAACAAGTTCAAAGAAATTCAACTATCAGCAAAGAAACTAGTCAGCATCATACAGATAAAAAAATACAGCCCCTCATCATTCAGAGGTTATTTAATGTAATGCTTTCTAAAAATAAAATGCAATAAGTATTCATACAGATCCCTCAATCATCAGACAAGTTCTATTTTTCTACTAATGTTCATGGAAATATGGGTGACTTTCACGTTGGCTTGTGGGGTGTAAATGATAACAAAGTAAGATAAGAAGAGTTCAAAATGGTGTAGAAGGTAAAGGATCAAGTTATCTGGTAGCAAATACCTACTTGGCTCCATGGATTTTGTTACCAGACAACTTTGCTGCATACACAGTTTGAAATACAATTTGAAATAGAACCATGTAGGAAATGGGGTCAGGGTAAAATCAAATTACAGCTAGATGTTAATGTATATCTCTCCTGTAATCAGGTAACATCAAAATCGACTATTATGCCAAAAATATACTAAATCACAAATACATGCCCATGAACATATTTCAGAACATTTTGTTTCTCTTCCTTTTATGAATCCAGATGGAAAATGCAGAACAAATAGAAACTGGATGAAAAAAGATGGTCTCACTGTTTAATCATGAGAGTCAATTAAATGAAAGTGCCTACTGATCATTCCAATATCCAGCTGAAAAGTCTGCATAGCTACTTGCAGGAAAGATGATCTAAATACAAGATTACTACCGTATCCTCTATTCTTTCAACGTTTTAGTTGGTTTTTACACCTTTTTTTTTTCTTTGAAGTCATATGACAGCAAGCATGCCTTTAAGTAAAAATTACTCTATTTCAAGATAATACCTATTCAACCAGATGTCTGTTCACTACCACTAAAAGAAACCCAGATTTAAAGAAGAGGTTGAAAACAGCTGTTTTTCCCAATTTATAAAAAGCACAAGTGGAGATTAACTTTGATAAGTGCTCACAGCAAGATTTGATTTGGCTGTTTAAGTAAATTAGATTTAAAATATCATTCAGTTTTTCATTTAAAACTTGGGAGTGCTAACCAAACTACCAACCAATTTTTAGAGATATTTAATTGTACTCCAAGTGGTCAAATAATTAAGGACTTAATGTTGTAATTCAGTTTATTCTCAACTTAAACAATAAACCTATTATATGTTTACTCAGAAAGAAAATAGGACCGACAAAAGCACTCTACGAGCTCTGCTATAACTAAGGAATTGCAGTGTTTACATTAGTTTTGTATCTTAATTACCAAAGATATCATTAACTTTGTAGACTGGGACACTTTTCTTTTATAGCTGCTGTAATTTTATTTGTCAGGCACTGGCTTTCATTGCAGGATAAACTGCTGTATACTTTAAAATTTTGGCTTTAGTAATTTACCCCACTGAATCTCTTTCTTTTTAACAAAATTAAAGGCAGTTAGAGCTTATAAAAATGCATGATGGGAGTTTGTGGAGGCGAGTCACAGCAGTGGCAGAGGAGGTCATGGGGCATAAGCAGTCTCAGAGTGGTGGGTTTTAGGAAGATATTTCCCAGGCCCATTTTTAGGATACTAACTCTTGAACTTGCAAAGAAACAATAAGTGATCCTTTCTGTCTCTGTCTGAGAGAAAAGCATAGGGCCACTTATATTGGTATGCTAATTACACACTGAAAATGAAATTGTTCAGATTATATCCACCCTCTATAATCCAGAAATATAGAAAAGTGAAAAGATGAAACAACACTAAAGGAGAGTATTAATGATCATGTATACTCTGCAAAAATGCCAGTTCACCTTTACAGCTGTCTCCAAAGTCTCTGAAGAGTCCCTGAAGTAGAGTCCCAAGAGAAGAGAGACTTTCGACTCAGTTTATCTTTTCCTGCAGCCAAATGACACTTGTGGACAAATCTCGTTACCATGATTTTCTTCATGTTTCAGACAAGGACATTTTCTTTAAAATCAGAAGCCAAACGAGGCTGCCTATAGTGAATAAATCCCATCCATCCACATAAAAACTTTCTTCCATGATCAGATTTATTAATCTAATTTCTTTAGGCGCTCGAAAAGATTAGCTCCTGAGTTTACAGCTCCACAATGATGCCTCAACCTTGACTGTGTGATGATGACAGCTTTAGCGTTCAGTGTTTTCATGTTTAATATAAGAAGAAAAAACTGCAGTTTACCAACTGATCTTACTGGCTTCAATCTCCTTAAATATATATCTGGAAATATAAATCTAAATCCATTTAAATGAGTACTCAAATAAAGAAAAAGAATTATGAATCAAACAATTCCTCAACTGTGTCTCTTGCACTATGGACATGGCCAAAATTCAGAGCCTATAGATAGGATACATCTAATATTTCAAAGTTTACATGGAGTGAGGAAAATAAAGAGAAAAATAATGATGATTGGACTCATCCTCTACTCAAGGCTCTTTTTTCATACTGGGTAGTTGGTACAGCTGCAATGACATCCCCTTCAACTCCTGAGCACCACCTCCCAGACTGAGTTTCAGTCATGGATCAACTCGGCCATTTAACACTTGCTCAACCTTGTCATCCTTCTGCTTTGTTTCTTTTTCCATGTCTCAATGGATGCATTTGACCTCCTTCAGAGTCATTCTTCTCCTCCATCCCTTTCTGCTCAGTATCTTGTAAACCCATGATCCATCAATGTCCGCTACTTATTTACTATTTCCAACCTCGTTTTTGCCCATCTTCTGCTTTAGCAGCTCAGGTTTATTTGTCTACCTATCACAACAACATTTACTCCATTATTCTCTACTATGATTCTTCTTCAACATTCAAATTACGTCTCCTACCTTTCTAAAATGAGAACACTGCTGAAAATCTTGTAATCTTGTGAAACAAGATCGCAAACAAAAGCCCCTAAATAATATTTTAAGCTGTTTCTTGTTACAAGTGATTGAAAAATTATATTTGAATGCTTTGCATGCACAGACTGCAGGTAAGTCTTAAAACACAGCTTATGGGGAGATATATCGGAAATAAACAGCCTCCTTATCCAGTCTATGCATTTTTTGTCGGACTGGGGCATTTAATAATTGAGAAGGATTTTTTTCTTTTCAAGAATGTCTAATAAAGCAGGAACACAAAACTGTATAGCCTAAAGGTTGTATTACTGGTAAGCCTGCGCTTGTCCAGGATTACTCATTACTGTCTGCCACATGAAACTGTTTACTTTGTGTTTTGGTCCATAGTTTAAAGTATCATATTTGTGCAATGTGCATCCGTCAACTTTAATACCAGCATTTGCAACCAAGGATAATGAAAAATACAGAATCTGTCATTTATCATAATTGTATCTTTTCCTAAAAAGGCAAGAGAAACATGTTATCATCATTTGAAAAAATGGGCATTTAGCTACATTGACATAAACACTTTTTTTTTTTCTTAATCATATTAACATTTGCAGGATTAAATACAGTTCATTCATCTAAGATAAATCTAAATCTTGTCACATGAAGACTTTATTATCTCAGTGAATCCTGGGGTGGCATCATGGTACACGTTGAACAACTTCTAATTGCAAATACTGGATTTTTAACATTTACCTATGGATGTCAAGCTGTGTGACTCAGACACAAAATGTATGTATACACCTATATACAAAGTAGATATCTAATTTAGTCTATGCATGAAATGCCATTTTTAGTTCCCCAGTTGGTCTTATCTGCTGTTTGCACCATCCCTGCACTAGGACATGTAGAGGAGTCTGTGGAATTGTTACATTTGATATATTCCTTCATCTGAAAAGCAGAGGCTCATCTGGTTGCTCTGTGGGGCAGGGTGTGATACCAACCTGTAGACACAGTATGTTCTCCTAGGTAATGCACCTTTTCATTGCAATTTTCTCTTGTGTGAATACGTGCCAGGCACAGCTGGTCACCCACGCAAGCTCAGCCAACCAGCTGCTTCTCACACCTGGGACCACAAAATGAGCAAGGCTGCATAAGAAAGGACTTAATTATGAAACTGTGGAAATCAGTTTTTTACTCAGTGCTTGGCATTTGAATTGCCACTTTCAACTGCATGAGCTAAGCAGCCTTCCATATCGCTGCAATTCCTGGTCAAAATTTCCCAGAAAAACCCACGCACTGCATGGAAGAATATGGGCAAATCAACAGGAAGATTTGTTTCAATCACTAGCATTATAAAGTCAAAAACCACTAAAAGTAACAGCACCGATAAATGAGTGCATTAAATAAGGCCAAGACACCTTTGTGTAGGGAGCTATTGGCATATTTTTTACTTACATTTCTCCTTGGAACTGGCTGTATTTTGGGTACTGGAAAATAATCCCAGAGAAGATATATCTTGAGCAAGGCAAAGCAAAACACTACCATCTTCTTTCTTAGAGGACTCTTTAGCATTTTAACCTTTGTAGGTAAAATATCTAGCTAAAAATATGACATAACAAACAACTAACCAAAGTGCTAGAAAAACGAAAACCAGCAGACTTTACATAAAGAAGATGGGAAACCCAATGCATAAAATTTACTCCATTACTCTTGCACTACTGCACTCTCGCACTGTTCTCAGACTTCACTGAGTACAAGAAAATCCATCTAAATGTGTTTGTGATTTCACTAATCCCCCGGTAGGACTGTTGCTGGTCAGCTGACCAAAGAGCTGACTCAGTGGACCCTGTTTGACAGCCTGCAAGTCTTGTATAACTTAGATGTTGTTTAAAGATGCCCCAGGTGCCCCACGGCCTCAAGAAGCACAGAGCTGAAAGGGCCATCACACAGCTAGCTACAGAAATGCGCACAAGAAATTCATGACTTGCTCAAGGTCTCACTACGTGTCTGGTATTACCGATTAGGAACTAAATGCTGCTCTAAAAGCTACTGCTGTAAATTCATGGTGGTCAAGACATTTGACCTCATATTTCTACAGTCTCCCTCCTCTTCTTCAGCTGCTCGACAAGCAGTCTCTCCAGAAAATGTTGTTTTTCTGTTATTTTCCATAGCAGACTTTTACTAACCAAATTATACTGGAATTTTTAGAAGTGGTCTAAAGTAGATAATCAAACTCTATCAAAAGGTAACACAAGAGGAGTGCAGAACTCTCAATATTAGTCATTATTGAAAATATGAGATACATTGTTTTGAGAATAATGAGCCTTGTCATTTTCTTTTTTAACCATACATTCTGTTTCCTTGCAGAAACAGTCTCCTTTTCTGTTTCTAAGCTTCCCTTCATCCTGTGATCAGCATGTTGTCCTTCCAGTGATCACAGCTGCCCAAAACAGTGCAAAAACAGACACAAAAAAAGCAACAGAACATGGATGAAAAACAGAATGTTCTCTATGTCCTGATGTACTTGTTAAGCAATAGAGATTGCATGGAGAAAAGTTTGTTGTTACAATCATTAAATATAACTCAGGGCTGTTTGTGCATACTCTCCTTGAAAGCCAAAAGCAAGCCAAGAAGAAAGGCAAGGACTCATCCTTCTTTCAAGCACCCTTCAGCATAAAAAAAACTCCTCCTGCTACTTCTCTAATGAAAACATTACTTCATTATATCTGGTAATCATGTAGATGTTGAAAGGTAGCTACATCTATTTTTATCTTGTCAATCTAATGGACCCCAAAGGCTTCAAATGTCTATAACCAGTCTAAGTGGCTGCCACAGTCACTGCTAGATGCTTGTTCCACAAGGATAAGTACACACAGCAGAATATGGGATCCCACACATATATTTCAGTGGTCAAAGGCAAGCTGGCTCAGATTCCAGAAGGAACATTACCACACCTACTGGCACATTTTGCCTGGATGAACAAGGCTTGCAGCACAGCAAAGTGTATTACTACAGGCAGAAGGCCATGCTCATACAGCTTTAAACTTCTTCCAGAACTTAAATTAGCACAACCTACTTCTACAAGCAATTGCATTTTGGAGCAGTCTCCAGAAATTCTCACTTGAGTGTTATTTAGGTGTGGCAGAAATGCTTGGAAGAATTAGCCTCCCCACAAAACCCCACCACACTAGACAGTTGCTTTCATCTTCAGACAAAAGTACGAGCTTGATTTTCTTCTCCTTTACTTTGACGTTACATAGAATTATTTGAGCTGTCATAAGGAATCAGACCAATTATCCATCTAATCCACTATCGCGTCTTTGACAGAGGCCATCACCTCATGCTTCAAATGAAGGTGAAGGGAACTCTGCAGTTGACAATTATGGAACAATCAGCCCATAGGCAAAAAAAATGCCATTAGTTGATGTTTTGTCCTGTACTCAGAAATCTGTGAGTTTGTATCCCTTCTCAAAAGGACATGCTTTATCTGATATGACTATGGGTAATCTTCAGTCACGTTATCTCTTGTTGTGTTTTTTAATACTTTCAACTCTGAAACTCAATTTATTCAAAGACAAATTCAATGTCATACAAAGGAAAAAACAATAGAAAATAATTAATCATTTTATCATTCAGTATTAATGACTATCCTCAATTTTAATGAGTACTCCTTCTGTTTGGTATAAAGGTAAAAGATACAACAGGGGCTATGTTTATATTGTCAGTACTTCCAATGTATTACATCTTACTATTACATCTTATTTGTTGTGTACACAAGTTAGCATCAGATTTCTCAAGCTCTCTTCATTACTTTCAAAGTCTTCTGCTTCTATTAATTTTGCTCTTCAAAATTCTTTCAATTTTTCTTAAATGAGGTGATTAAAATTTAGCTTGGGAAATTTAAACTGATAAGATGATACTGAATACTCTCCATTTTATTTTCTACTTGGTCTTTGATCTCTTAAACATCATTGTCTATTTGAAAATCCCTGTGCACTAAACAGAATTATTAAAAAAACTCCCTGAAATGTTACCTTGTTCCTCAGCAGGAGCAATTTCAATATCTTTAGGTCCAGTGAGGTATATAGATAATTAAAAAATATATATTTTAGTATTCTTTACTTTGCATATGCCATCTCCAAATTTCTTCTGCTATCATGGCAACTATGTAATGAATGTTCATTATGTCTCTCAGAAGCCAAGTATGCCTAACCCTCAACTATTGTGATTTAATTTGCAATCCCCTCTGCTGCTCTTGATCTTTCCTGGAGTGTGTTTGAAAAGTTTCGCTCAAGCAGTATGACAGACATTGTCAAATCAAACAAAATCACTGTTTCTATAGCCTCCTGATCCAGAAGCTGTGTGATTTTGAAATAGGTATGTAACCTCAGGCTCAGCACTCTAATACAGCTCCTTGGCACCTGGACCACAGCTGACCAGTGACCAGGATCGCAGGCAGAGTGAACAGATGATAGATTGTGTCTGCTCAAGAAAAGATACCCAAATCACTGGAATTTTAGTGTCATTATTACCGATTTACAGTATACCAATGTAAGTACCAGAGTAAGTGTCTAGTGGAATTTGAGCATCTGATTGTAGAGATTGGATGTTTTGATTACAAAGACAGTATATCTGTGTCAATCAGACTTCTGTCACAAAATGCCAATGAACTTCTGACTTGAAAGCTCTCACAGGAACTCAAAACTTGTGAAAATTGCAAGTTAAATGAAAGCAGTAACACACGTCTGGCTATATATTGTGATTACAGGAGCATGGGGCTGATCCAAAATACATTCCTGTTTGACTCCTGTGAGTTTTCACACCAACTTTCAGACAAGTATCTTTCCAGGCATATTAGGTTTCTCTTGTCCTATTTTTTGCAGCATTGAACATTGCTATCTGTAGTTATTTAAGAACAGGTACATTTACATTTGCTTAGCAGAATATAGGGATTCAGCCGCCTTTTAAGACTGACGCATTAACTTCAATAATAACCTTTCCTATTAGAAAATCACATTAAAATAATTAATACCACAATCATAAAAAAAGCCAAGAAAACAAGCGGGGGAGAAATATCACCTCTGAGCCTTCAGTTCCAGTGTGACTTAGGGTTTACAATACAGCCTCTAATGTAGTTCCTAGGCAATTAGTTGTACTGAAATCTAAAGGCAAAGAACTTCCAGCAAAAGGTAAAGCTTTCTATTGGTCGAAAAGACAGCTGGCACAGAAACAGAGATCAGTTAGGAAATACTGAGCATCACTTTCTTATAATGGCCAAAACGTATTTTCATTTCTACTTCATTTTCTATATTTAATACAGAATGATTTTAATCTACTGTTCATGCGTTCTAATCATGTCAGATGTGTGGGCGTCCTGTAATTCTTTATGAATAATAAGAAATGCAAATAGTGCTATCTTCACACTCACAGTTGACTGCACTCTGTTGGCTCCCCATCAGCACCTAATTTATCAGCTACTAATTTTCAGAGAGATAATGTCTAAGGCTAGAAGAATATCTTTGTGCAAATAACATTACATTGCTGAGGAAGAATGTTAGAAGCATCTGACCAATTACATGCATTAAGACAGTCTTATTTGATGGAGTTAATTTTCTAAATTTCCCTCACCTTATTTATCAAGATTTTTTATTATTATAATCAACAGAAACTAACAATGATTTTTACAATCTCCTAAAATATTCCGTTACCTCTCAGTTAATACAGAAATTTCTTCTTTGAGGCAATTATATATTGAAGTGTGAATGGCAACAGCCCACTGTAAATGAGGACTGCAGAAATAAATGCCTAATGTAATCTGAAATTATTAGTAACCAATCCATAAATCTAATATGGAAAGAATTTATAAAATTACTAGTAGTATCATTAAGAAATGTTAGATGACTGGGACCTAATGCATTTTCCACTATTTTCCATTTCCTTTTTTCCTACATCACATAGACATTTCTGCAGAGTTAAATTGGAATTTAAGTTTACCTTCCTTGAGAAAATTGATTTAAATCTTTTGATGCAATAAATAAATGTTTATGTTTGCAGTTTTTTAGATTTTAGAATGGATGAAGAATAACATAATTAAATATAAGTTTCATTTTGTCAATAAGCTTCCACCTTTCTTCATAAGGATTTTTTCATCCAACTTGTTTCATATATAAATAGCATTTCCTCACAGAAAATAAATTTTGAAATAACTTAGGGAGTTACACAACCTAATCATTCAGGTTGCATTAGCAAGTTTCCATGCTCATAGATTTGAGCCCTGGAGGAAATTTGATACACAATTCATCTCTATGTTTATTTGTCTGGATGTCATATTCTAAGACACTACTCTCTTTTTCTTATATACCTTACTAGAAATTAGTTTTTTTGGTCAAAAATTTTCTATGCTTTGATAGAAAACAACAAAATAGATCTTTAAATCTTACTGGAACTTCAACATAACTATTACTCTTCAAATGTCTGGTTATTAATACCTCTGCTGCCACTAACTGCACTAACAAAAATAAAATCTAAACTGTGTCAGCCCATGAACCATAGAAAGCCTTTTCTAATATTTAAATTCCTTTAAATTGCTGGTAGTGATATGCAAACTACTTTAACCTTATAGCATCCAAGAATTTCTACGATGCTGCTAAAACCTTCATCTCTCATAAAAAAGAAGAAACTTCTGTAGTCATAAATTGCATTGAAATTATTTTCCCATCTACATAGAAAATCTTTTCTTTCACAAAAATTGGGGAAAACCCTATATCTAATGATTTAAAATCAATTTCTGGTTGGCAAGGGGTCTTAAATTATGAAAAAAATGCCTGCTCTATTCCTAAGTATTCGACTAGCTTTCCATGTGACCTCAGGAAATTTATGTGATTGATAACATTTTCAGGTTCACATCTTCACAGCGAAATCGTGATTTAAATATTTTCTCAGTAATTTGATTTGTTAAGCAGAAAATATTCTATAAATACTTGAAAAATATAATTTAAGCCTTATCTTTGGAGATGAAAAAACTTTGGGTAAAAGCAAAAACTTTCTGATGCTATGAATGACTACCATTTTTTGCTATTTTTGCTCTCATAGCAGTTTTGTGGGGGTGTTTATTTGTTTGCTTTTGTTTGTTCATTTGTTTGTTGTTCGGGGGTTTTTTCAGTAGAACAGTAGTTTTAGGTAACTGAAACATACTGGAAGAAAATAGGGCCTCAGAAATATATATCAATATATACAGAATACTAAATGAAGATTCATTCTAGCCTACTTGTGGATAGATAGTAAAAGAAAAAAATAGTAAAAATATTCAGGGACAACATGGAACAGTATTCTGTGATGCATCTTTCCCATTATCAGAAGATATTGTAGTGATGCTTTGAACTTTAGCAAAAATTGTTGGTACTAGTTGGTTTTGACATATGAATGTTTTATCAACCCCAGTTTGTCCATCATGGTGTCTTTTCTGTGATGGTCAAAGAAAGGGTGATATTTCCCATGCTCTCTTTGATGTCAATACTCAGTTATGCCTTGTCCAAGCTCTGCCCGGCTGCTGCCCACCCAGGGACTGTCAGTCCTGGGGTTTTTGCAAGACTGTATGAAGCCCATCCTTCATGTAACTTATCTGAAGAGAAATTATGCAATGCCTATAGTTCCTTTTTTCCCCCTAAACTTTCCCTGAGTGGAGCATGCCATTTCTGTCTAGTCTGTAATGGCTTTGTTATATAAACCAAGTCACTGACAAAATTTGATGTCAAATCCTATTCACTGGGGATTGTTTATAGCCAAAAGATCAGAATGACTTTCAACCAGTTTTGTCAGGACTCAGTGTCTGGCCTCCCTTATAGAGTTATCCTAGATTCATATCACTTTTTCATGTTATAATTCTAAAATAGTTCTTTCCAAAAAATATGAACAGTAGTGGAATTTTAATTTTATTCTTTGTACCACAAACATAAACAGATACTTTAATATGGGATTACTAAACCCAAATGTATGTTGTTCCATATTTCAGTTGATTTCAAATGATACTTGCAAATGTTTTAATTTTAAAAGACAGAAAATTAGGAGTTTTTTTCTGACTAACTTCAAGTTTCTAGTACTGAAGTTGCACCAATTATATAATTTCTTGTTAATTTGTAACAATCTCTTATGCCAAGTGAGATATTATAGAAAAATTATAAGAGAGGCTTTTGGGGATGGGGTATTTTCTGTCTGCATACCTTGTCTGTGGAACACTCTGATTAAACCGATCAAACTGCTGGGCAGAATGTCATTAAACCTTGGGGAAGAAAACCTATTGTTCACTCCTCTATGAGAAATACAGATATAATAAAACGTGATCAGTAAAAACTTGCTCTTACAATTAAATGATGTGTATAGATATTTTTAAAACATCATTGTCTTGGATTTCAGCTCCACTTCTTTGTTTACCCGGTTTTGCTTGAGTGGAAACTACTGAGTGGATTATTCAAGACCTAGAGACAAAAATTCGCCAGACAGGGATCAATAGAAATTGTAAATTTCAATGGATCAACTTGGAATTTTTTTAAACTGCAACTTTTTAGGTGTTTTAAATGGGTACTCAAGCTTTGGTTAATAAAACTCCTTTTCCTTATAACTCTGGGTAAAGAAGATACTGAAGAATGGTGCTCAACCCATGGAATTTACAGCTAACCAAAACCTAGTTGGATGAGCCTCTAACTCTACAGAGTAGAAAATTATGAACAGGAAAATAAAAAAAGCTACAAATTTAGCTCTGATCTCTAAGTTATATAAAAGGCACACCAAATTGCAATCTTTTAATGATCTTAAAAATGCTAGTTTCATTTCTTATATTGCTAGAAGGTATGAAATTTGGTTATTTAGAAATATAAATTAATGACACTTTAGACAGAAGTGGAATAGTTAGGAATTCTGTAGCATTTCTAGTGCAGAAGGAGTTTTGAGTGAACAGGTACCAGCCACTTTTGTTTCGCTATTATTTGACATGGGCTTGGCTCCAGAGAGTGAACTCTGGCAGGTTTCCTGGCAGGAAGGGAGATCCCTTTGGACACTGGCACAGGAGCAGGAGCTGGTGTTTGGCCCCTGGTTCTGCCCTCCTCCAGTTTGTTCTCAACCTGTCACAGCTAAGGGTCAGCATTTACACTAATCAGAGACATTTCCAAAAAACATGGCTAACACTTCCATCCAGTTCTGATGTTACATTAATGGTTGGAAGAGTAATTTCCACCCACCTGGCATTTCAGGGAGCACATGAACACACCTGCACATGTAAATATAAATACATGTAAATATCTGCACCAACTCAGAATTTTGAATATGCTTATTCTTACATATAATGCAGTTTTGCAAGACTTACAGGAGGAGAAGTTAAACTTCACATGGACTTTCCTGGTCTTTATTAAGAAAAAAACAACTGAGTTATGAATATGCAAGTCTAATGGAATGTACTCATCCATTTTAAAGTATTTTAAAAATTTTATTCTAGAATGTTGGAATACCTAATGAAAAACTTCTGGGAAATAGATGGCTCCTTCCTGTTAGGTTCCATATTAGAGTCCACACTTCTTTACAACCTAATTAATTCATTATGATAACGAAAAATTACATTTTTTGTTGACTCCCAATTCAGTTACTAAATTTTCTGCAGCAGTAATTTTCTGGTCGGAAAATTTACTCCTATCTTTGTCTCTTGGTTAGCAAAAGATCTTGAATTTTAGCAAAGAACAGAGTTTGTATCCCTTACTAATACTGAGAAATATGGAAATATATAACTTTATGTCATATAAATGCGAAATATATCTTCTTTTCTATTCATATTGCAACTAATTTCATTCCGAGAGATAAAAATATGTGTTTATATTCTCCCACACCTACATATGTCTAAGTCAAAAAAAGAAAACACTTTGCAGTGATGTATTGCATAGCTTAACAATGGAGAACAATTCTTTTAGCACAACTATATGCGGCTGACTCAAAAACTGCTGAAATTCAAGGGACAAGCTTATGATGACTTCAAAAGGTTTCAAAGGTTTTTGAACAGGCCCCCTAGTGTCTCATCCACTCTAATTTTTAACACCCCAAGCAATAAAACTCCCTCTAGTCTTCTTTAATTAGCTCACACAGTAATTTTGTGAATTATTTTAAACACAGAATCTATTTTACATCCTTGCCGATTTCACAGTTACTTGTGTAGAGCTCTCCTATTAGTGCATTCTCAGACAATTTAATCTTTTTTTTTGAATCAGTTCATAATGCCTTTCTTCCAGATGTAATCTCAGTTTCCACAATCACAAGGATAGATCTTTTATAACCTAGGAAATCCTTTGATGTCTGTTTGTGTGACTGTGGTGTACCAGTAGATATCTAGACCATTAATATTTCATTTGACTTGGATATACCGTACTTTAAAGCATCTTGGAAATATTTTTTCCTCTTTTTCCAGCAGACCTAATGGTTTGCAGTAGACATTTCTAGTGCTTCTATTCAAGACAAGAAAAAACAAAACAAAACGAACCCACCTCATTTGTCAAAACACAGTTTACTGGAGTTGTGATTATTTTTGATACACTGTTGACACATTATTGCTACTTTCTTGTAAGAAGTACTGTAATACTTTGACAATAGATAGTCATTGATGTTCCATCAATAAGAAACATTATCCAAAACTTATATGGGGACATTTGGTCTTTCTACATTGTAATTTGCATTATATTTTAATTCATATTCAGAGGTACTGATTAAAACACTATATTGCCATCATCTTAATCTTTCTAGCCTTTGGCACTTTTGGCAGTGGTTTCCTATTTTGATACCAAGTCCTATAAATGAGTCAAATTCTCAAAAAATAATTTCACAGTGTAAAGTCAGACAAGAGAACTAGATAGTTTTTTTTTTTCTGTAAGTTCAGTACCAAGGATGTAAACCACTGCAAAGGCATTTTATAATCTTAAACTAATATGAAGGATAACTCTTTTATGACAACGAATAACCATGTCTCTACTACAGTCAGTCACAAGTTCCACACCAACTAAACTGAACAATGTGCATTGAAAATCATAGAATCACAAAACTGATTGGATTTGAAGGGACCTTAACGATCACCTCATTCTAACCGCCCTGTCTTGGGCAGGGACACCTTCCACTAGACCAGGTTGCTCAGAGTTCCATCCAACCTGGCCTTGAAAACTTCCGGGAATGAGGCAACTGCAACTCTTCTGGGCAACCTGTTCCAGTATCTCCCGTATTTTTTTACCCTCACAGTGAAAAACTTCTTTCTAATATCTAATCTAAACCTGCCCTCTTTCAGTTTAAAGACATTGCTCCTTGTCCTATTGCTACCTGCCCTCGTAAAATGTTCCTCTCCACCTTTCTTGAAGCCCCCTTTAAGTACTGGTAGGTGCTCTAAGGTCATCCTAGAACTTTCTCTTTCCCAGTCTAGATTGATCCATCATTCTCCTGTCTTCATAGGAGAGGTGCTCCAGATCTCTGGTCATCTTTGCTTTCTCCTCCGGACTCACTCCAACAGATTCATGCCCTTCTTATGTTGACAACCCCAGAACTGGACGCAGAACTCCAGGGAGGGTTTCACAACAGCAGAAAAGAGGGGGAAAATCACCTCCCTAGACCTGCTGGCCACTCTGTTTTTGATGCAGACCAGGATGCAGTTGATTTTCACGGCTGCAAGTGCACATTGCTGGTGCATGCCAAGCTTTTCAACCAACACCCTCAAGTCCTTTCTCCTCAAGGCTGCTCTCAATCTATTCTCCACCCAGTCTATATTTGTGCTTGGGATTGCTTCAATTCACATGCAGGACCTTGCACTTGGCCTTGTTGAACTTCATGAGGTTCACACAGGCCCACCTCTCAAGCCTGTCAAGGTCCTGCTGGATGACATCCCTTCTCTCCAATGTGTCGACAACATCGCACAGCTTGGTATCGTCAGCAAAATTGCTGAGGGTGAACTCACAAAAAGATAACTAGATTCTTCCTGACAATGGATGACAAATTTTCTCATACAAGTAAGCAGTATTTCTTTAACATCCATGTTCAAAACTATTGTTCTGGGTGACGGATTAAAAAAAAATGCTAGAAAGAGCTCTGCCTCCCATAGTCCCATGCCCTTAGTGGACCAATATAACGAGTGGCTCACAGAGACACATCTTTTCATGTTTGGTGTATTCCATTGCTCACTCATTTCATGATTTAAGATTTTAGACACATGATACCCATGCCAGGATGTAGTAAGGCTCCTGTGGTGCAGCTGTTGGTGTTCCAAGAGTCATAGTTTCCTTATTGTAATCTCTGAGTACCACAGCCAGATTTGATTTGCTTAAAAAGCATGGGCATGACTTAAAGTCTTCAATGGTGTCTATTCAATAACAAAAGAAGTTATAAATAATGGGACACTTTTTCTAGATGTCTTTAAGACATCATAGTCTGAAAATACAGGGCAAAATATTATTATCCTTTTGGTATCTTTTTTTTTAAAAACAGTTATTTATTTCTTAAGAACATTAAAAAACCCCAAACCCAAACCCCCCAAAAGTTCATATCCTGTCTCAAATTGTTATTTGATTTGAACTGATCTAAATGGGAAATTTTTCATGGTCTCATTGGAATCTTCCTCTCAAACAGACCAACGAATTTCTGAAAAAGAATCTTCAGCCCTCTCCTCCTTCTTATATGACTGAAATAAGACTGTTGTAGTTCCTCCATCTTCCAACAGCTCTCATACTATCTCTCTAGACATCTGTATCGTACCACATACATAAAATACTTTACCCTCACTTGGAGGTTTCTTTATGGACAATCCTTTTTACTCTCACTTAAAATTGTCTCTAAGATTATTCAAACTCCCATCAAGTCTAGAGGAAGCTTGTGGTGATTCAAACAAGATTCTTTCACTTCATGAAAAAAATATCCCCTTTTCATTTCTTTTCACTAAAACACCTTTAAAAAACCTGATATAAACTTACTGTTTAGAAAGAGAGAAATCACAGTCATTTTCACTGTTGAATATAGAACCTAAAAGATGTTACATATAATTGATGACAGTTTACAGGAAGAGATCTGTTTTGTAGACATCAAAACTTCTCAAGAAACTTTTTGTCACCTTTCTGACACTATTGACTTTTCTCCAGATGATTGACACATGAGTTGAATGAGAGGGTGAGAAAATGCACTCTTAATCAGCACCCTTAATGACTGCAGAAAAATGAAGTTGCTCATGTGTTCTTTTTTAAGACATCTCTTATGTGAGATGCTCAATTTCCTTTTCTATTTTAAACACAGGTCAGGTTCAACATCAGAAGAAAATATTATCTAAAATCATGTTTAAAACAAAAAAGTGAAAAAACATCAGTTCAAAACAGCGGTAATATCAGGTGTTCTACACAAATGATGACTGTCCAGAGCAAAGCAGTCAGTATATGGTTGTATTCTTCTCTGATCAGTAACTGTGAAATCTTATTATTGAGGTGGGGTTGAGGGTGATGTTTGTGCATGCATGTTTGTTGCCCTTTTTCTCTTTTGCTTTTTTTAAATTCTTTTTAATGTCAGGGCAGAGAAATAGCCCTTCCTCATCTTCTATCCTTATCTAAAACAGAGATGGTGAATCTGACTTGGCCCAATTTGCAGGCATATACCACCCTTTTTAAACAGCCTCAGTCTTTGATGTTCATTGCCTTCACTGCACCAACTTGTCATATGAGTTGTGCCATACAAACACTGGAACTCCCTGCCTCCAGAAGAGCCTCTCACGATTCCTCAGTTGCCTTTGGACATTCCAGTGCATATGGCACAGCATTTTTACTCATCCATCTGGTCCTCGACATAGCTCATTAAAACCTATTGCTCTGCTTACTCTGGGTGTGGAAAAAGAAACCAGCAAGTCCCAGGATAACTGTACATTTCAAACCCTTCTCGGAGATGATGGCTCATCTCATGGCTTAGCCTACTCTGAAAAAGTTTAGCCTACTTCAGAAAAAGTAACAGTCTTCCTTTGCTGGTGGTGTTTTAATAAGGAAGAGATAGGAGTCTGGGGACCCAAATACATTTCTTTACCTAGAAGCAAAGCTT
The DNA here is from genome assembly GCA_013398955.1 of Callaeas wilsoni. Lineage (NCBI taxonomy): Eukaryota > Metazoa > Chordata > Aves > Passeriformes > Callaeidae > Callaeas > Callaeas wilsoni. The sequence continues at coordinate 37,132 of VWPU01001724.1, read as the reverse complement.
TTGAGAAGCTGTGTTCTGCAAAAAACCCCACCCCACTTGTGAAGATAAAGTCGAACATTACGTGACTGCCAATCAACTACATGGTCTTTTACTGGAAGCCTTGTAGCTAATGAGTTACCTCTCCTGACACTTGAGTTGCAAACCACAATTTCAAAACTACAGCGCAGTCACTTGTACTCAGTCAAAATGTTATGATGCTATTTCGTGTCCTTGACAGCTTTAACATCACAATGATACACTACAGTAGCTCTGCTAAGAGTGGCTCCTGTTATTAAAGCCCTTTCAATAAACAGTAAAATAAAATCCTTAAACAAAGAATCAAATAGCCAACAGTTTTCTTAGCAGGAATCTGTAACTTCAAAATGGTAAAAAAGAGGTTAATATCACAATAAAAAACGATGACATGCAAATGAAATTATCAGGTTTTCAGTTTCTGCAGTGAATTTCATGCAGCTGTATGTATTTGGACTACAACTGTGCATGCTCTGCACTGCATCTCGTTGGCAGCCTGTAACAAGGCCATTTGCCACATAAGAAGAGATCTGCTCAGATGGAACCTCAAATATTTACTTAAAACAACAGGACTCATTACAATTAGTGTTTCACAACAGCAAACTCCAAACATTCAAGGGAAAATAGATGACTCTGTATATTTTATGGAAATACCATATTTTGATCCATGTACAAGAACGCTTCCACATAACACTGGGAAAATGTCCAGAAGATGAGCACAACATCATCTTTAGTGTGGTATTGTGAGAAGCCCACAACTCGAATACAGGTACAAATCTTCAGGACAGTTTCTGGGAAACTGCTGCTAACCTGTTCAAAACTAGTCACCAGGTGAAAGCAAACAATAAGCAATCTATAGTCATCTATCAAAATAAGCTGCATTTCTATGTGCTGTTCTACATTTGATTTTTTTTTCTGTTCTATTTTTATACAATTTTCAGAAACATCTAAAGACACTGTTTGTTAAAAAATTCATACTGGAAGATATTTTTAACTTTACTATGCTATTCAGCGGAGCATACAAAATATGGAAATACAAATCCTCCATAAAATATTCTTGTTTTTTAAAAATAATACATCATATTTACACTCCTCATAAACTTCTATGAAATAGCTTTTGAAACATAGACCAGCAAGAGCTGTAGATAATAGGGAGAAAACAAAGGCAGAACAAAGGAGATTCTTGAATTACTCCATATCTGAATTACTAACAGACAACAACTCATGTTTTGTAAAAAAAAAAATTAAAACTCTTCTTGTTGGCAGACCAGTGCTTTACTTTGACCCTCCTCCATATGACAAAGAATGCAACTGATTTGCAATGTTCAAGGGGTCTAAAAGTTAAACCTAATACTCTAGGTCAGTCACAGTCAGTTCTCTTCATTGTTGTCAAAGAGAAACAAGTACCTCCAAAAGATAATACGTTTCATCCTAAAATAGCTTCTAAGTAGGCCAGATTATTTATCTTTCAGCTATGCCTATTTATTCCATTTATTGGAAAGGAAGACTGTGTGACTAGCATGAAATTAGACAACTCTCTTTAACAGGACTGAAATTGCATAAAATTAAACCTGTTCAAATCATCTGTCTTTTATTTAAGGATTGGCTTGGGAATACATGCATTTAATACTGTATTTTTTTATATCTGAAAGGATTTTTGACAGTAGTTAAACATTAACATGATGTCTCATGTCTCATTGCATTCTATACAGTAATGCACAGATCCCTTACCTGGGTTAAATACATTGATCAAATTAATGTTGAGCCTGCAAACAAGGTCTATTAAAAGAATTTTACATTGGATCAATGTCCATTACTTTCAGTTAAACATTAATTCACCATCATGTTGGTTATTTACTTAAAGTTTTTCCTCATCTCTCCGCAAGAAAGATTTTGAAGTATCTCCACTAAAAGCTCGAAGAGTGCTCTACAGCCTTTATTCATCAAGGTTCCATGGGAAGAGAGATCATATTTCACCTAAAGAAAAATCTACACCACACTAATTGAGCCTGGGTTACCAGGTGAATGTTGTCTTCATGGCAGGGCTCTGCAAAAGTTGTCCATTGACAGATGTACTGTAGCCTTCTGTGTTATGTCAAACAATTTATTAGATTTTTTAAAAGCTAGCATACATTGATTTTCTGCAAAACACAAACTATCTTCATTATTTTTCCCCATCTCTTTTTTCCTTCTTTCTGCAATCTCGCTCTGAGTCTTTCCTTCTTTCTCTTGCATTTAATTTTCTTGGTTTTGATTTTGTTTTTGTTTTTCCTGCAACTGTCTTCAAAATTTCTGCTTGTTCTCTTTGCCCAGTCTTTTAGAAGAGTAGGCCATTCCTATAATTCTTAACATAGTATATAAACAATTCACCACCCAAGCCAGTAGCACCACACAGAAAACAGCCATATGTTAAAAGCTACAAGTCTTCAGGTCCTGAAGGTTACCTACAATGCCTTCCCTACCTCTCCTCTTCTCTTCCCTTTTGCAATTAAGCTCACACCTTATATTAATAGACTATGCTGCTTTGGTGAGTTTTCCACACCATAACTGTACTTAGCGACTACTTTAGCTGTATTTCAGAAGTCTATTCAGGCACCCATCATCTTCAGTACAACCCAGTGGCAGGGTGTAATTTCAGAAGATTTATTCTGGTGATATTTTCTGCAGCACCTAGCAGTGTTGTAGAAGCAGAGAAACAGGCCTGGGAAGCATTTATAAGGCTTGACAGTTTTCAAAGGACAACTGAATGTGCATCCAAAGCAGCTTCCAACCCTCTGAGCTTGGCCAGTCATACAGGATTTTCATCTCTTTCCATTTCCACCCACGATTAAGTTTTCTATGGGCAGCATAATTTCTACAATGAATGGATGTATTTAACTGATTTTCATCTGATGTTTCTGTCTTCCAGCCTGATAGGGTCTCCTGCCTCTCATGTAAAAAACAAAAACCCACTCATACCGGAAGAAAATGGTACAGGCACTTGGATTTCAGTTGTTGCAACTATATGAAACACTCTGGATATATTTGGAGGTAAAATACTTTCTGATGCTCAAAATAATTTTCATTTATGGTCAAATAAAGAAAATTGCCTTAGGAAATAAGTGATTTCATTCAGCCTGGCTTTGAAAAAGGCAAAACCCCTTAGTTTTCTAAGTTTTTCTGCAGGAGAAAACAAGTTGCTTTTTTAAGATTCTGTTGTGCAACAGTTCAAGGGGAGATGGTGTTTATCATATTAGTACAATCATTTAAGGCTAATTCTACCTTTAAAATATACAGTACAAGGCTAGATTGACATCTAAATGAAAACATAGATCACTGGTCTCGAAGCAAGACAATTCCCCTGGTGAATGGGTTAAACTGTTGCTGTCAGATTGAATACAGTTAGTACAAGTGATATGCAAAGAATTGCTCTGTCAGAAAATGTCACTGTCATTGAGCACTGTTCCCAGGCTGCCTTCAATTTTTTGTCTGGCTCAGAAAATTTTAATAACAGGTCAGAATTCAAATGGAAAAATTTAACCAAAGTGCATAGCTTCTCCCCAACTTCTATTTAAATGTTCATTTTCTGCTTTGTGCTTCACATAATTTTTTGGTTACCAGGAAACTATTCTTAACTGTCCATTTTCTGGTTTAACTCTTCCTCTCTAGTTATTGTTAAGTGAAACTAACAGTTTTTGTTGACATTTCTTACACAACCTTGTCTTTTGATTATTTTTTTAAAATAACCACTAAGAAACCACACAGACATCAAAAGACAAGTACAGAAGAAAAAAAAATATTTTCTGTAGAACGTCACTGAGAACCAATTCACTGTAATGCCCACCCACACCCTGTGATCATTGCTTTTCCCACTCTTTCTTTATTGCACTCCTCCAAAGGTTGCTTTTGGTGCTAATCTTTTTTTCCCTCTACATTTCTGCCCTCAGTACGTGAGGCATTTTAGGACCTTGTACTTCTGTGCTAACTCCTCCAGATCCTCCTTTCTATTTTGGAGAAAACAGTCACCTTTTCAGGGCATTCCTGTTATTTTCCAGCAGGTCACAGATTCCTGCTGGCCCTATGCATGACACTCAGTGCAAAACCTTTGAGTGAGGTTGCAAACTTCTAGCTCTGCAAGGCTGGTGCCTGGGAATAATACTCTGGGAGCAAAAGTGCCCTCAGGAAACTGGGCTGGGGAAGGGCCAAAGGGAAGGTTAAGTGCCTGTTCCTAGAGTCACGCTCTTTGACAAGCCAGGAAGCAGGCAGGGTGAAATGCTGCTGTGATGGCAGGTAACTAGTTATTGGCTTAAGGAAATGGATGATCAATACTCAGGGTACTCAGCTCAACCTGTCTGGGAACAGTCTTTGGGCAGGAGTGTCGTTGAGTAACTCAAGGATAGCAGTGCCAGAGGACAAACCATGGGCTTTTGCGAATTCCTTTCTCCACCCTCGCTAAAGAGCACCTTTTCCGATATAAGGTACCGTCCCTCATGACCCAGAGCCCCCAGGACGCTCAGAAAGCGGCTGACTTGCAGCTTCTTCAGCATTTGTGACCCTCCTGGCCTCGCAGATGGGAAGAGCAAGGGCTACCTTTCCTGTCAGCCCCTTGGGAGCTTTTCTGACCCGCAGGGGCTGAGTGCTGCTGAGCTGCCCGGCAGCCAGGCCACTGACCCCGGCAGCCTCACTCCTCCTGCCCTGGCACTACCTGACATAATCACTGAGACACCCCAACTTGTCACTTCCCATCTCCTCCCTCTTCCTGCCACTGTGACAAGCACATTTCCTGCTGTGTGACTCAAGCACACAAGTTTACCAGGGTCTGTAAATTCGTTTTATTATCAGTTTGTTGGGAAATTACAGACTCTGACCCTTTAGCCAGAATCCTGCTTCAGGTATGAACTAAATTCCCTCTCTTTAGGGAAAAACACCACAACGCAAGGATTAACCCCACCATAACTCCTGGTATGCTGCGGCAAGTCTGTGTGCAGGCTCTTTCAGCTGATGATACATTACCTTTCTTACTTTTAACTTCTTCATATAATAATCAACAGATTTTTTTAAACACTGACTTCTACCAAATAAATGTGATGACAGCTTTATTTCAGCCCATATTCCTACATACAGCCATCCTGAGAACCATCCATTTTCTTTCTACTCCAATCAAAACTCTCATCTCATTTTCATCTTTTCAAATATCTTCAATTTTCTTAACTCAGGAAGTTCAAAGTTCACCTACTGTTCACTGAAACCATTATCTCCTTTTTGTTTGAGAGCCTTGTACATCCGGTAAACCACAAGGCAAGATGAGAGAGCAGTTATTTTAGTGTCATTGCCATCTAATTAAAAAAGATACACTGCAAAGAAAGTGTCTAAAATTTCAAGTGATTCCCTAAAATATATATCTCCGGCTCTTTTGTCTGTGAAGAAAACACTAAACATGAGTACAATGTCTTCCTGAGAGTACTGGCTTCCTGAAACAAGACTCAGAGGCAAGCAAATTGTTCTAATCAAAGCTGCTACTCTCACTTACACTATTGCTAACCATAACACTTACATCATTTTAGGGGAATGATCAAACTGGTGCTTTGTAAGTGGATGTAAAGGCAGAGAACAGGGCATGGTCTAGGGAAACCAGCTGTCATGGAAATCTGCAGAAGCTGGGGAATGAGACAATCCTTCTACCCAGAATAAAGAAAATTGTGTCCCCTTTCTCAAGATGGGACAGAAAATTCATCTTTTCCTCAATATTAAATGTTTCAGTAAGCTCTAGATGTGTGAAATACACATCCTTCATGCCAAAAGTCCCAGCTGTCCACTAATCACTTGCCAATATCTCTTTTAAATATGCTGCCATACTCATATGGAAAGTGCTAAAAAGTACAGTATAACATGATATACACATAATATATATAATTATGTGCTATAGGCTAATTTTAATGAAACAATAACAAGCTTGCTTCTCTTTTTTCTCTTTCTAGAACCTTTATTTCTGTTCCATCAGCTCACTAAAATTTGAGCTAAATCAGATTACTAACTATGCTAATAGTAAGCACTCATTCTTTTATAATATTTAGTTAAAATATTTTTATTCATGAGCCACTGTAAAATTTCACTACATGACGAAGGTGAAATTTTCAAATTCAGTTTTCTCATTCAGATAAAGGACTTCAAAGTAGTTGCCCGGAAAGAAAAAAGCAACAAAATTATATTTTCTTAGAAGTATGTATTTTTCCCTCATATTTGAGTGTAGTGTTTGAGAAGGAGAACTTCTACCTTATTCATCATTTAGTCAGTGACGGATAAGTAAATTAAGAGCAAAATAATATGTGTAAACTGATTTTCTCAATAAAATTATAGGCCTTGATGTCCTTTCAGAAGCAGACTCCTCTGAGTAAGTAAAAAGTGTTAATGATATTGCATGAATTTGTTTTGAAACAATTATTCTTACAAATATTAAATATTAGATACTAAAAGGCGAGTAATTCTGTGTATTCTGAATGTTGTCTTATTTTTGTATTATCCATTTTTATATAGTAAGTAGCCAAAAGGCTTTTGCTGGTGGATTGCTATGAATCAAAACATCATATTAACAATGTTCTTATTTTCAGGACTATCACCTAAAATCATAAACAAATTTAATTTCTTTTTAAAGAAGAATACAATTACTCCTTAAATATATTCTCAATATTTTTGATAGTCTTAGTTTTTTTATGCTAATTTCCTTGTAGATAATTCAAAACCTTCAGATCGATTTGTTTAAGTGCAACAACACCTCCAGCCTAGGACAAAGAAAATATGATTGCTTAAATCTCATATATGCAGCTTCCCATAGGAGTGGAATACAGATGAGCTGCAAATGAAACACTCTCATCACCACACTGCCCAAAGCAATTTTCCAGTATGCCCCCTCCCCTCAGGACATATTTTACTCCACCTTTACTATGTTTATAACATGATTTACATGTTAATGAGAAGTGACAGGGACTAAGTAATTAGGAAGCAAGACTGTAGCTCGTCATGCATTTTAAATACTGTAGGCTGCAATTCTGAAATAAATATTCAGCCCCTTTCCTCATTTTCTTCTTAATTAGAAAACACAACCAATTTAGTCATTATAACACAAATATACCTTCCAAATGTAAATAATAGAAAAAAAAATGCATTGTTACAACAAGCATGTCCAATCAGCCTAGTTCTCATATATTTGGTAATTTTTCTTATTCCATTCTGTTTATTAAGCTTGGACATGAGAGTGAGAATAACATAAAATCTAGAGAACAGTCCTTCCTCTGAGGCTGTGACCTCTGTAAAGCCACAGTGGTTTGCATTGGATGGAAATGCTGCATGGATGTGCAGCTGTGTGCCTTACCATGGTGATTCTATGGGTAGAGAACTTTGTGTTAGGACCGGGGAGAACATCTCTACATGGGGATATCGAGGCCCTAAAATAAGGTCTGAAGGCATCTGTGCTTGGACAGAATGTCTTTCTGATGATGTACAGGAAGAAAAGTGGAGAAATTCAGGACAGCTGACAATCCCTGTGTATGTCTAGGAGGCAAGGAGTGGGGAATACCTACCAGTACAGCCATTTCCACAGTAGGGATGAAAGTGGTATCAATCAACCATAACCTTTTTCACTTTCTTCATCTCCTTTCACACTCCTTCCCCCCACACAGTGACTTTGCTCTTTCCAAGTTTTTACATGGTGCTCTTTGTAAGATCAGGACCTCAGAAAATAATGCTTATCATTTCAATACTGATTGTCTACGGTGCCGAGTGAATTAAGTTTCAGAATACACTTCTGATCTATGAACACATTACCATTCTAATTATTCAGGTCAGGAAAAAACTCAGAGCAAAAAAAGTAACTTGCTTCAAAGTATTCTAATTGAAAAAAAAAATCAAATAATTCTCATTTCTCTTCACAGTTCTTTGTGCCAACTATATAACAAAGTTTAAAGATCTCTGAAGCTAAAAACTCTGTTGGGTTTAGGTTACCATTCTATGCATTTTCTTTCAAGCATTAAATGCTTGGAGTATGTCATAGCAACGTGGTGCTTTTTTTAGTAAGAGATACTGCAGGAATCAGGATGCATATTTACTAATGCTTATTTCATTACTGAAAACAATTGTAATGGATGCAGACATGATGGAGATTTCTTGGTAGAGAAGTGACCAAAATGGAGCTGATAATTATTAGATATGTGGTGATAGGTACAGCATCTCTTCTCTAAACAGGAAATATTTTCTATCAGTCTCATTTACAGTTCATGACTGCCTGGTAAACTCCGTTCATCCACAGGACTTTTAGGTTTCCAGATGTGTGTTGCTTTTGCTTGGGAGACAATTTTATTCATAGTAGCTGTTATGGGCTATCTTTTGGATTTGTGCTGGAAAGAGTGCAGATAATTCAGGGATATTTTAGTTATTGCTGAGCAGAGCTCACACACAGTCAAGGTCTTCTCTGTTCTTCACCCCACCCCACCAGCAATTAGGTAGGGGGTGCACAAGGGGTTGGGAGGGGACACAGCTGGGACAGACCCTGTGGCCTCATGCTCAGCACAAAGCAGGGGGAAGAAGGAGAAAGCAGGGGGCTTTTGGTGTGGTGGCATCTCTCTTCCCAAGTCACCACTGTGCACGATGGAGCCCGGCTTTCAAGGAGGCTGCTGAACACCTGCCTGCCCACGGGAAGCGGTGAATGAATTCCTTGGTTTGCTTTGCTTGCGTGCACAGTGATTTTGCTTTACCTGCCAAACTGTCTTTATCCCAGCCCATGAGTTTTCTCACTCTTGCTCTTCTGATGCTCTCCCCATCCCCTCCAGGGGCAGTGAGTGAGCAGCTGCATGCAGCTCAGTTGCCAGATGGGGTTAAACCATGACAAGATGCTTACATAGTACTAAGAAATCTAAGCGTTCTCTAGGGGCATATTATGTATAATTGCTATACATGCAAGGTCTTTACAACCATTACCATGAAAAGGATCTTGTTGATACAGGATTTGAGAACTAATCATGCATATACTATAAAGATTGAAGTATAAGTAGATTTTACCCGAACTGAAGTGCTAAGAGACTACAATGATATATGCAGGGAAACCCCAAACTAGTGTGAAGAGTTTACTTTTGTCTCTCTTTCCAAAGAAATATTTTCACAACTTTTCTCTCAGTGAGACAATTTATACTCTAGTTATTATGATATGTTTGAATGTCCAATCACACAAATATTTAAATATGAACAGTAATGTCAATCTGAGAGCTACCCAAAGGTAAACAAAACACGGCAGTGATTAATTGTTTTTTGTTAACAATTTTCATGGGAATACAATCTAAATATCTCAGCTTCAGGTACTTGTCTCCCTCATCTATAAAATATGCAAAATAGTCAATTAAAAAGGGACAGCCAAGGTATTTTCAGTTCCATATTACCGATATTGAATACCTATGGAAATAAAGAGCCAGAGCCTAACACTGAAAGGTAACTAGCAAGTACAGAATTTCCTTGTAATTCCCTCTGAACTCAGCTAGCCAGATAAGAATAAATTGCAGCCTGTCTAGCCATTGAATATAGGAAGATAAAAGGTGAATTATTCCTTTGAACTCATTTTTGACAGGTGAAGTGCTGGCAGTAAAGTGAGACAGACTTTCTTATCTTATTAAAAAAATAATTATTAAGCCAACTTGACCATCTGTTTACATATTGTATTGCTACTACTGTATCTGAAGGAGTGTGAAACATGAGATAGAAAAATGCCCCTTTTAATAATAATCTGTTTAGTAAATTAGTTTTTTAAAAATGAAGAAAGGCAAGTTTGAAATGCAGAGATTGTAAAGGGGCAAAATAAGTTCTGAAAGCTGAAGCAGGTATAGTCAACAAAGAAAGGTGGATTTACTCAGCATTGGCGCAAGAGCATTTCTATAAATTAACCCAAGGCCCATGTCTCATAATTCACTTGACAGTTTATCAGCCCTGAAAATGAATTCAGGCAATTTAGATGAAGGATGGAAGCAGTGGCTTCAAAGCCCTATGAGGCAGCTCAGAAATACTCCCTGAGCTTAAGCTTTTTTGTATTCTAAAGGTTAATGGTCCCAAATCATGCCTTTCACTGGGTTTTATTAGTGTAAAAACCAGCCTGCAAGAAACTCTGGGTGCAGCATAAGAAAGGTAAATAGCATGAAAGATAGCTGTTTTCAAATCAAGCTACCTTATGTTTGGATAAGGGAGGATGGGTTTATGAGTCTTCAAAGCCACCCTGAGGAACAACCAGGACGGCAAGAAAAATAACACATTGTAGATGGGCTTTTACCATGGTTTGCTAGGTTCTGTCACTATCTAAGTGGTTATATTTGGAACAAGACTTTTCAAACATGCAGTAGACACGAATGTGTCTTCTAACCAATCCATAATACTGATGAAATCAGGCACATGGTCAGCTAAAATTAGTTAAAATTATTTTCGGATATTATGCCTAGGTCTGATCCTCTCCGCATTCATCTTTGGTTTAGGAGTCAGTGGTCACAAACCTGTCTTTCATGAACTGAGCAGCTACATGCACAAAGAACACTTGTTGGCACTGTGGTTTTTCATATACACAAAAACTCAAAAAGAGGATTCTTCAACTCATGTATTCTTAGCATTAAAGAGACAGATCTCACTCTTGTGAGATAAAATTCTGTCAGTAAAAGATAGGTTTACTAACTGTAAGCAAAACTGACAATGTTCTTGTTATGTTTTGTTCTTTAGTTCCCATCATGTTATGAGAAAGACTTTCTCAAGCAGGAAACAGACTGTTAAACCTGATAAACGTGAGAATGATATTAAGCAATGTGACTTTGGCTGATAAATAAAATTCTCAAATACATATTGGAATGATCTGGATTTTTGACTTCTATTTTTTTTTTTCTGTCTATCATGTAGAGGTGGTCTTTTTTCCTAAGCTCCTACTCTACAGCAAATTCTGGTTAGAATTTCACGTAATTAGGGCAGTTTTTATTCCTGCTCCAAATGGCTTTATAGTATTGCTATGCCCTATTAAACTGCCTTATGCCATGCTGAGAGAGTGCATGAAGATTCCTGGCTGTGGGTTAAAAGATGTAACACTGCAGTCATATTGCGTTGTGAATGTCACTGCATGGTCCTGTTAGACAAGTCATAAAGTTACTGCACTTAATCTGTTTAGTTAATCTTCCTGGAACAGTCCTTCTGTCCAAGTTGGGGGGAAAGTTCCCTGACTTCATCGCTGTGCAAAAACTGAACTGGAAGGAGCTGTTGTGAGTATCAAAGATGATCTTGTTGCCTTGGTCTTCCAGCTCCACTGAAGTTTCTTTCATCAGGAGAAACTCATTCTAAGGGTGAGGTTAGACTGAGAGATCTCTGGAAGGTAAGATGCAACTGTCCCAAGCTTGCATGAACCTTTATTGAAGGACTATTGAGAAAGAAAAAACATAAAGAAATCTCAACAAATTAGAATACCCTATACTACTCTTCTTTTGCTGCACTAAAATGATTTCCAGGTCCTTGATATCTTTTACCTTTCCTCAGAAGAGCAATAGTAGTTCTTCCAATATCACAATAGGCTCTTAGCTTTCAGTTCAGCTTCACACTGGCTTTTATATAAAATACAAAGAATGTGAAGGAAACAGCAGGTTCTTGTATTTTAGATGGCTGAAAAAGTTTGTGTACCTTAAACTTTTTAAAATGCAGCTAGATTTAGTGTTGCCGTAATGGAGGAAAGTGTTTGATTCTTTAATTTTAATCAGGGTATCTATTTTAAACCAACAAACCTAGAAGCTTCCTGATAAAAAAATGAATGAAAAAAACCCTACACTGTGAAGCAGCATTTAAAATATATATATGCCCATCTTCCTTGTAAAGTTAATCTTGTAGCCTAGGTCTTGGAGCATTCACATCTTATCTGAGAGAAGGGTTGAACACTTCTTCAGCTAAGTAATGGGCTAGCCACTTCTAAATTTTTAATCCAGGTAAATTTTGATCATCTGATAATCTCCTGTGATAAGATTTTTGACTATATTTTTCAGACCATACCCCAGTATGAATATAGTAGAAAATACTAGTAATTTCACAGTAGACAACAGAGGTTATAGCTTGAGGGTTTTTCTTCCTGCTGTAAAAACATGTTATGTAAATGATTAGAGAGCACTACAGTGGCTTTCTTTAAAATGAGGAGAAACATATTGCAGTAACACAAAATTGATGAAATTATTCACTTACCCTCCTAAAACAGAATAAACAAAATCCAAAGAGATTAATACATATGATATGTCATAAGTGAAAAGAGAACTGCAATTTCTCTCTAACTTTATTAGAAATAAAAAAACCCCATGCAATACTTTTCAAGTACTAAATTATTGTTTATCTTTTCACTTCTTCACAGAAAACTGCTACTAGTTATTTAGTCTTAGATTTTTTTTATGGCCCAAGGGAAGCATTGTGATTAGCCAGTCTGACCTCCTTGATAATCTTTGCAAGAACTTTTACATCCTAGGAAATGTGTGCATAGAATTACACATAACATAATATAACTTTTTAAAAATGTTTCTTTAATACTTAAGGTATTTTAAAGCACTTTACATAGTAATAAAACAAAACTGACCAAGCAGTTTGCAGAAAATATCCACCACTGCTCCAGCAGACTACAAACCTTTAGTGCTCCAGTGCAAGTGATTACACATCTCAGAGAGAGATGATATGAAATTTTAAAAGGAAGAGAGATGAACTTTTTAACTGAATGTAAAATTTAGCACTCATTTACACTCTGAAATATATATATTATAGCCTTGCAGAAAACACATTCCATATATATTTGATTCTAAATTAATTTTTTTTATAATACTCAATACTTTTTACAGAACACTGTAAGTTTTAAGTGATTGAATAGGAAAAAAAATCTCTTTGATACTATGAAGAATATAAGTGCACACTGGCATGACCAAACTAGAGCAACAAATTTTGAAGCTTACTGCAAATCAGCTAGAAGGAAATAATATTATTCACAGATAGTGAAAATGGCATTGCTCTGCATTAACATGAAAGAATATGCAGCATTGCTTTTAAAGCAATTAGAAATATTTAGATACGTAATTCTCTGATTACTTGGCATATTGAAATCAGCATTTGCATAGCGCAAAAATATATAAATGCAGTGGCTTCTTTAGTATTTTTAATTTTATTACTTTTTTAACCTTTTAAAAGAAGGATTTTTTTTTTTCAAATTAAAAGAGAAGATGTGAATTATGGGACATACATTTTATGCCTAAATCTCTTACAAACTCTCCACTTGACTTTATTCAGCCACATTTTAGATGCTAACCTCTAATGCAGAAGCAACCTTTACCACTTCTAATTGGCTTACAAACTCTTGTCATTGTGTTTGACTTGCCCACCATCATCCAGGAGTGCAAGTGGAACATCAGACCAGCACACGACTTTTCACAATCTCTCTTGATGCAGCAGCACTCAGGAGCTGCAGCAGGTCCTTAAAGCTTCCCTGTGCATTCTCCTGTGTGTGCATTCCCTGTGGGATACACACAAGTGCACCTCCCTCCCTGCTCCACCGGGGACATCTGAATCAAGTGCAGGATTCACTCCTTAGCCACAGGATAAACCATGAATTTCCTTTCTTTTACATAAGTGCAGAAATACATGATCACTACCAAAACCATCCAGAAATACACGTAATAACCTGAAAGCTCAGCTGATATATTGGACAAAGCCTCCAGAAAATTCTTTATTATTTCTGCTACTGATGTAGGCACAGCAAGCAATTAAGGAAAGCTCCAGGCTGTAAGAAAATGCCTTTCACAGGGTGATGTGATAGATTAATCTGACCTTTTCAAAGGCATGGCCCACACAGGATTTCACAGGGTAAATCCTGTATCAGTTGCCTCTCATTGACCTAGAGACTATTCCTTAGAAAAACATGAAGGGAATGACTTGCTTTTAGAAACCTGAACACAGGTGTCTACACTTAAACCAGGTGCTTTAACCACCATTATGTTCAACAGAAATCAATTCAACACTGTAAAAGATGACAGAAGTCTAAACAGTGAAGTGAACAATCCACTGATCTCCAGAGTGAGCTGCTACTGGCTCTCCTTCAATTCTTTTCAGATCTCTCTACATCCAGTCCCCAGCTACAGCTTTTATCAGTCTTTGTTTTTTAAAGTAAAATGCTTCTGCTCTCAGAAACAACTTTTTCCATAGCTAGCTCTTAAGTACTTGCTTGCATGATCAAGTCAGATTTTCATTTCTTTTTTTTTTTTTAAATTCTATATATGTTCAGATTATTTGGATTCTCTCAGCTTTTCTAGAATTAGAATCAGTCTTATCTTACTGTTATTTTCTGAACACTTTCCAAATATGCAGATTTTACTGAAGAGAATATATCTCTTACTTCTGTCATGAAACTTCTATTCTCTTACACTAGTGAAAACTCAGATTTATACTTTCCAAGTAACTCCAGCTAACAACTATTATAGGCTTTGAAAAATGCAGTGGCATAAAGAAGCATGGTTAACTCTTCTATTTTGTTTCAGGTAGCTTACAAGCCTCATTAAACTGTTTTTCATTTTTGCATTAAAACTGGGAAAACAAAAAGTCATATATATTTAATTCTATGCATAGTTAAATTCAGCAATTTCAGCAAAGCCACTCATGCCCTAACCCCAGCAGGTACACAGACCTATGGTAAGGATACAGCTTTGAATCACCACCTCAAAATCAAAACAAAACTAAATTGTATTCTCAGTATTTAACATTTAATTGCTTACATATAGGTTTAGGAGCATTGAGTCTAACCTGAAACATTCTGGCACTGGTTACTTAGCCTAAAAAATTCAGTTAGGCCCTTTCATAAAAGACAGAAGATTTAAATTCCCCAAATAATAACTAGTCAATTATGAACGAGGAATACCTATGAGGAAAGAGATTTTCATTGACAGAGCTTAAACTGGAAATTTTTGAAAGTTTCACTACTTTAAAGTGAAGAATGAAAAAAACCCCTCTCTTACAAAAAATATCTAATGGAATCATTTAGTTAGTATGGAAAAGAAATAATTCATGCAATCTGTTCATTTGGCTTGAACACAAAAAATAAAAGGTAATAAATTTTTATAGTTGAAGAGGTTACCAATAGAAACCCATGAAACAATGTTGAGTCAAGTGAAAATAGAGCAAATCTTATAAAACGTGCTTTTAAAAAAATATGGCTTATATTGCAAGGAAAGCTCTTTTAAAGTTCTTATGAGTCAGCTGATGAATTTTTTTGTTAGAGAAAGAAATGAAAAATTCAATATTGCAAATAGCATTAATCCTTGAATGTTATATTGCACATCACTTGCACTTCTATTTTCCTGCAATTTTCAGTCCAAGACTTAGCAACTGAAAGGTAAAAGGTGAAAGCTATTAACTTCTTGTAAATATATATATATTTCTTTTAAAGCAAAGCATCGATTAATGAAACATCTATGTGATTTCTACTTAAGATATGGTGAAGTGTTCTGCCATGAATATTACCATTTCGTAAGTGAACCTATCAAAACAATAGTGCAGCAGCAGCTCAGAGGAGTACATGCTATGAATATTCTCGTTGGCCTGGTTATAACACACCTGTTTAATAACCACGTGCTTCACATTTACTACATATGAACATAGATTTTATTTGGCGACACTCTCATTATATAATGTAGGTCAGTCAAAAGAGAAGTAAACAATTTGGGAAAAAAATTTGCCCTCACTTGATGGAGCCAAAAATATTATCTTTGAGTGTACTAGTAAGGGCATGCTACATAAATGCTGAAAAAAATCCCCTAAAAATGATAGAAGTTGAAAAGTAGAAAACAGAAGGACTGAAAATTCACGTGAATGTCTGCTGACTCTCAAACCAGGGATAATGTTGGTGTGGGTATTTTCATCCCCCTCATCCATTAAATTCACCAAGTATTTCTAATCAGATTTCTCTGCTTTCTGATGGTAGAGTGGCTTTAGAATGTTTGACTAAATATATGTCATTGACATATTGTGACTAGTCTTTTCATCCAAGTTGAACTGAGTCATTTTGCTCCTGGCAAAACTTCTATCATCTGGCCACATAAAATATTGCTATCCCACTGTCCTATCAGCTCAGCGAGCACAGGTAATTTGACAGCTCATATGAGTTCTGTACACACAGTCCTGAGAATTCAGTAGAATTTCTCTTCTAATTCATTCAAAGAAAAGGTCAGTTTGCATATTCTGTCTAATTGCTGTATAAAAAGGGTATAGTACATAATGACTAAAGGCCAATTCCCTCAATCATTAGAAATACAGCATTCATGGTGTTAATACCATGGTTAAAAATATATATTTATGGACATTTTTCTATCGTATTTATTTCCTAACAACCACCTAATCAATAGAAACGTTGAACAACTTCTTACTAGTTTTCTTTAAGTGTTTATTATTTGAAGTTAAGAGGCCTTGCTTTGATAGAAACAAATTTTGTGTTCACTAGGGCACCAAAACAATTCCTGGATAGCTAAAAGCACAGAATTCTCAGGGGTAGGGAATATACTTATACCCAGACAGAAATGCATTTCTCAATATATTTTCTCATGTTGTAACTCTATATTTTCGAAAAAGCGCACTATTTCTTCTTTAATATTTAGAGAACTTTTTTTGAAGAACCATATATTTTGTTGCAAAATATGTCAGGGAGAAATTACTGGAATATCCTTATTTTGAAAATATGAAAAAAAATTGATGACAGATCCTCATTAATAAATGGACCTTTATTCTCTAAACAGTAAATTACTCAATGGCATCATTGGCAGAAGCTCCGGCTATGCTGGAAAGTATTGATTCATGTTACTAGACAGTATCTAATTAATTTGGTGGATTTCAAACCATTACAGAAATCACTGACGGATGGAAATGACCCAGTTGAATGGGGGAAAAAAGAGTTTGCACATATAGCCCCAGCACAGCTGACCAGGAGCAAACACTGCACAACCACACGGACATGCAGGAAGGTTTTTGCAGGAGCTTTTTCAGTGTATTTCGACTCAAGCCAGTAACATTAATACCCTGGCCCTATGTTTTCTAAACATTTCATTCCTGTATCAAAAACTCCCAAGCTGTGAAATATTTTTAAAACTAACAGTGTGCAAGGAAAACATTCAGAACTGAGTTCTATGAAAAGAACTTTCTAGTAAATGGTTGGAGCATAGTTCAAAATCACAAAAAGATTGTGAAAAACAAGTGTTCAAAAACGCAGTAAAAAAAGACCTGTTTTTAAATCCGTAATGCCTTATCAAGTAAACCTGTATTCAGTGTCCTCTCCACAGGTTTTTGAAAAGGGAAAATGTCACTATAAACTGACCTTTTCCTGAAGCATTTGCTAAAACTCTACAAATGTCAAAACAGCAGTTCAAAATGAAGACAGCATCATCAGGAAGGAAAACTCCAGGGGTAGTTGTGCATGTAATTTAACAAAGTAACTCAGTGTATAAACTGTTTCTACTTTGACTTGTAAGATCCCCGTCAAACTAGCAGACTTCTAGCTATAGGTGAGAGCAGAATGTAGCCAACATATTTTTCTAACTTGCAATGTTCAATGGCTTTCCTGGCATTAAATGCGGTTTAAAAAAATAATGACAAAAGCAAACTAGTAAGATTTAATTGCCATTGAATATCATGCAGGACCAAATAACATGATGAAATTTCAGGGCAATCAGACAATGGTACACATTGTCCAGGTCTTTTTTCTCCTTTTTCATCTTTTATTGTATCACAGTCAGTATTAATACACTTCTCTGTCACCATAGTAAATGAATCCTCATTTTGTTTTTGAATGGGTATTCACCATGCAGCAGGAAGACCCGTCAGTTGAACTGGAAGGCTGAGTGAAACAAAAATGTGTAGAAGTGCTACCTAATGTTTCATCCAATCTTATTTTTTAAAAATTGCATGACCCTAAGATGATGACTAAGATTATGTTTGGTTTTGTTTTTTTTATTTGACTATCAAAATGTCAGAGAGCTAGAACAGAGAACAATATAACCGTTTGAACCTAACAAAAATGCCACTGCCTTTGGGATTACTGAGTAGCTTTGAAAAACAACTGCCATGAGAGATTCTTGCAAATGTCGTTGATTGAATGAATCAAACAAAAAGCCACAGTGTTAATCCTAACCTCGTTCTTTTGGATACTTCTTCATCTCCTGCCTTTTAAATCTGTTGTCATATGCTTGAGCTTCACCAGACATTACAACCATGCGTTCTTCCGAGTTATTGCAGAAAATGGACCCATCACTTCATTCAGGAAAGCCTCTAAAATCACTGGAGTTAATCAATTCACTTAAGTTGCAGGAATAAACAACATCAATGAAAGCCAAACAATCAGTCTCAATGACTGAACCTCGCAGACAAGGCAGCAGACAGCACAGCAGAATTACTCAGAATTACTAACTCTAATACTAGTAAGTAGAAGCACATTCAGGCAAATGATTTTGTGCAGTGAGTTTGTGGAAGGTACTGTTTCAGAGCATTTATCCCACTATTACTCTAAAATATTAATTTACTACAGAGATGTAACTAGTAAAGCAAAATATCCAGTACCTAGAACAACAATGAGCCTTATGAGTTCCTTCCAACGTGAGATGTTCTGTGACATTCTACTCTATTAGTACAGATTGTTTGCAGATCATTGTAGGTAAAAGTAGGTATTCACAGGATAGCAGCAAAGATTTTGTGACTGGTGGATGCACAGGTTTAGCTACTGAGTTTTTTCCTAATCACTCCAAGAAAATACTTTCTACAAAGCATTTATAGACCCCATCATTTTCCTCATGTTCTCTTTTACTTGTGCCTAACTAAAACCAAATTACCGACCTGCAGTCAAACTTCCTGAAGTTGCTGGGTTGAAAAAAAAGTTGCAGAAAGCCAAATATGACCTTCAAGCTAACAGAGATCATGAAACAAAATCATTTCTTGTTATGGAAATTTAGAGGGCAGGTTGATAAAATACAGATTGATGGGGACTGATAAATTCTCACAGTATAACATAAAGAAAGATATCCAAACCGGTAAATGAATCCATTCTGTTAGAAATATATCTTACACAAAAGTGTGAAGCACTGGAAATCTGTAGAGCATCAGACTGAGTTGGATAATCAAGAAACACACTGGATGTTATATCCTATTGGAAGAATTATGCCTGCTGCTCAGCTTTATGGCTGTCTAGAAGCCATTAAAGTGCATTTAGCTGGAAGTGAAACAATATTTTTCAGTGTTCAAATGTGGCAGTTTTGAGTGTGAGACAGAAGACAATTTAGGAACCTCTGAAACACTCGTCGGTATAATAGCAGCGATCCATCCTCCCTAAAGCAGCAGCTGATGCTTTAGTTTTCTCCTCCATTTAACTAGCAAAGTGCTCAGATGAGCTCTTGTTAAGCCCTGCTTTTGCCATGACTGGCTTTGCTGGTCTTGACTCCTAGGATTTTTGGAGGCTCACCTGTTTTGCGCAGTGCTTCATCCCCTTAATTCATGCATTAAAAAGCATTTCCTCTGCCTCGTAAACAAAGTGGGAGTTTGTTTCCATAGAAACAACAAACCTAGAGCTGTTTCTGTTTCCACAAGTGTGAGGCCCTGGTTTTATTCCGTAGGAAAAGCATAAGGATCCCGCATCATGCCCTCAGTGAAGGGAATACAAGACCAGCAATTGCCGTGATAAAGTCTAATTCTCTCAACTCTGAGTCATAAACTGACCTTGCTGTTCTTCTGTTTATTGAGGTGTAAACCACAAATGTGATATTTCCTAATATTTACTAACACCGTTATTACCCCATCACCATAATACAGCTTTTGGTGCCAGCTAACATTTTAATATCATTGCATGCTCTTCAGAACTGGACCTTTTTACATTATTTCCTTGGCCAAATAATAAAATTATTCAATACTACCAAAATTTGGCACAAAACAATGTCAGAATCATGAGGTTTCCATGTAATGTAGAAGCTGACCTAAATAGAAGGAATAGTAATTTTTATACAACTTTTTTCTTTTCATTTTCTTTTGCTTTTCTCTCCCCATACTACACACATGAAATACTAATTTGTGTTTGCTACAGCTTCACTAGTATTGCAGTACAGAAAATACTAAACACTTTAACTCCTTTGAGTCCTCAACATTCAGTACTTGTTTCACACTGGGATTTTCTAAGGACTACAAGACTCAAGGTCTTCATTTGAGTTTCTGATAGGTTCCTATTTAGCGGCTAGTAAAACTTTTTTCTTTTCTTTTTTTTTTAATGACCATATACTTGCACTATCAACTCCTTATTGTGGAGCTTCTACCTATGACCAGAGTTGTGAATTCTTTCATGCCTGTTCCCATATGCAGTCAACATGTGTGCACCATGTTTCATAACACAGACCTAATTGCTTGCACAGCTACATTATTCTGACAGTTGTATTCATTAGAAACACAGATACTCTGTGTCTTCATCAGCAAGTGACAAGAAAAAGTACAAAGAAAAGGGAAATCCTTAAGTCTTTGCACATAAATATTTCAGTACAGCTTGCAAATTCCATATTTTTCTTTGATTTTCTTTATAAAATAGGTATTTTGATAATGAGCATTAGGCTTATTCTCAAAATGAGCCAAAGCATCATCACTCCCTATCCCATTCCTTTCCTTGTTAACTCTTCTGTTGTTTTTAATATCATTCTCTCTTTAATTTTTTTTGTTTTCCTTGCAATTAATAGTCTTTCATTTCTACTCACTGGTATCATAACTTATGTCAGTTCATTGTAATGTCTGTCCTGTTGACATCTGTGTTTCTGAAAGTTTACACTATTACTCAGCTGAGTGGTTTCCCTGACTCAGAGGACAAAGAGAGCAGGGGTGATTAATAAGTACTCAACAGAAACCCCAGGTGCAGAAAATCACTCCACTTATCACTGCTTTCCGCCTTGTCCCCTTTCAAACTTTTAAAATATTTCCTGAACCTTTAAGAGTTGTCTTTGTTATGCTCTTTACAGAGGTGATGCCTTGGAGAGGCTGACCTGGAACAGAGGCTGGACAGAGTGAAAGGATTAAGGGCAGGAATTTATTGAAAGGCCTTCACAGGGCACACCTTGGGCAGTGCAGGAGTCTTGCAGAGACTAGACCCAACATGGACGACAGTCACCTGTTGTTCGGACAGATATAAGTTTTGTTCATTTGCATATCAGAGGTTAATTGTCCAATTACAGCTTCAGGTAGTAGAGTCCCATTCTCTTTAGTTTGCGCCCCCCAACTCACTTTTGTTTCCATTTCTCGGGGCCTGAGGCAGTGAGGTGTCCTTGATTCTCAGGCCTAGAGAGGAATTGTTGTGTCTGACCAAAACAGGAAAGCAGTAGCTAACACTCTATATGGAATTCAGAGTTATACACTAAAGAATTGCAGGATTACAAATATATGAAAATATAAAAGCTAAAATCCTAAGGCATCAGAGGGGGAAAATAAAAAAAAGATAGTCTGAAATGAAAAAGCAGGTCACATCTCAACATTTCTAAGCCTCAGAATTTGCAGTGAGACTCAGAGATAGAAATGGGATGCAGACAAAGAATTCTGCTCTTTTTAGGGCTTGAATGAATGAAAAGGATACTCAACCCAAAATCTCTTAGTTGATTTATATGTTCTTCAAGCCACTGTTCAAGACTAGCCTTCACTGAGTTGTAAATCTCTGCAAACCAGAGGCTTCCCAGAGATATTTCTGATCACACGACTCATCACCTTGGTTGACCTAAGGTCTTTCATAAAATACAACAAAATCTCTTGTCTCAAGACTTCATATGTCATTAACAGAATTACAAATAAAAAAAAAAAAAAAAACCAACAAACTTGGCGTCACCTTGAGCAGATTCTCTAACTAGACAAGAGAACAAAAACTATAAAACCTACCTGCCTATCAGGTTACCTTAGAACTTATTTTCAAACAACAGAGCATGAAGTAAAACAATTCTGCTCCAGAAAGCAGAAAACATTCTGTGTGCTACAGACTCTAATCTTACTGGATAAATTAGGATAATCTTGTCAAGAGTGCACGAAGTTGTACTTCTTTCAAGTTACATTGGGAATATAGGTTCTGTTGTCAATTACTTCATCCCAGTGCTTCAATTACACATAAAGAACAAAACTTATGACGTCTAAGAGATTGATAATAACAAGAATGTAGTCTGAAAGTATATGATATGTATAACATCCATACATAAATGCTTTCTCACAGCAAATATCGTTCTCAGGAAGAAAGAATGGGATCAAGTCCCAAACAGTGGCATCAATAGAAAGCTGAAAAAAATAATGGTTTGGGACTCTTGCTCAATTCTTTCGGATTATTAGAAATTATTTAGTGTTTTTTTTTCCCAAATATCTGGTTTCTTAGTTGCCTTCATCTATTCTGTCTGAAATGAACTCCTTATGGTTACAAAAGCTCACACTCTTTGACAATGAGACTGTGTCAACCCTCACTTTTGAGACAATCCTCTAATCTCCACTGATAGTCAGTGGAATAAGTACCTTAACAATGCATTTTCCATAAGCAGAGCCTAAAGTGAGTAGTACTTGTGTTGGTGGCCACATCACAGGCACTGGAAGCTCAGTGGGATGAATTTCACTGCATAATTTATGGCTGTTCAGTGGCAGGTACTAAGACCAGGAGGTAAGAATGTTATCGAGGTCATGGAAAGACAGATTGTGTCAGAGGTTAGGACACAGACCTGGGAATGGTGAAATACTACTTCAGCTTCCTGTTCTGCTCTTATATGGTCTCGACCAAGTTATCTAGCTGCTTTAAGTTAGACTTATCTTAATTAGTCATCTTCTCTGTAGATATCTCAGCTAGTTATCCAGACTCCCTGTGTGGTTAATAAGACAAGATGAGTCATGCCCTCAACACCCAATTCCCACTGAGGGCCTACAACATGAGTTTAGCAACCAGCTCAAATGCAAAATTTGCATTATAAAAGTACAAACGTAGGTGAGAGTAATCTTGTTCTGCATTACAGATCTGGCTAGACTAGACATACTAGATATAAAAGAGTTTCTAATTTACCTGAATTTAAAAGTCACTTCCAAAAATACCAGAAGAAGGAAAAAACTACTTTGAAGCATGCTAGACCCACTAACTATTATTTCCTTGACCATTCTCTAATGGTGTGCCTAAGTTCCTAATTGAATATTGGGTCCAATTACATTTTCTTGCTTGCAAAGGTGCCATAAATTTACAGAATAAAAATCGTGAAATACCCAGATAACACAATAATGGAATCATATAAGTACCTGGGAGAGATGTATACAGCACTACCTGTATATGATCTTGTAAAGGTGCAAAATGGAATGAAATAAATCCCCTGTACTATATTATTATGCTGAGGTTGAACATAGGAAACATTTAAGGTCAGAAATGGAAAAATGAAAAATTTAAATCTTTTATATGCATATTTTTGCTATCTGCTAAGGCACAAATCTGCACATACACGTCTAGGAAATTCACTGTGTATTTATCTTCTTTCACGAAGCAAACATTTGGGAACGAGCAGACTGGCAAGCACATACAGTGAACTTTATCAGCTATTTTTACAAATGTCCTTTTGACTTCTACGGTTCATTGATCAAATGCTGATTTTCTTCTTCCTATTTCATATATAGGAAATTTGCACACCTCTTTAGGCTGCGTGGTTGAACCAGCTGGCAGAGATTAAGGATTACTGAATTCTTTCTCATGTGTTATTCAAAAGAGTAATCCCATTGCACATGGAAGAAAATAATTTTACACTAATGGTTAAAGGCACAGACTTGAAATCAGCTGGAGATTCTGGAACATCATGCTAATGCATTCCCCATCAGTTGTACTTGCAGAGTTCTAGACCCACTGATCCTGGGGTTATGGTGCCTTTCTTTAAGGGGCACAGGGAGCAGATACACCCTCTGGATTTTCTATTTGAGCAGGTGCATTGCTTAAGGCATCACAAGCTCTACAAATTTACCTTGAAGTTTTAGGGCATCCTTCTGGCTCATGTTGTGTAGGGGAGCATTCCAAGTGAAGATTAAGAATGGCTGCAAATGGATACCAAACACCAAGAACTGCTTTTGAGCTGCTGCTTGGAACACCTAGTCTAAACTCTCCGAGTGAGGTCAGCAAACCACAGGCAAAAATGTTACTTAATCAGGAAATTAACTCAGTTAAATTGAGGTACTGCAGTCACCAATGTGCCAGGCCAGACAAGGACTTGTTTTCTGTCTCATCTTGCACTTCAAAAAGAAGAGAATTGTGGACCTGTTCCTTGGTCAGCATCAGTTATCTTTTGATGCCGAACATTCAATGAATGTTACAAATATAATATAGAAAATAAACCCCTTGAAGTTAGTCATGATACATCTAATAAAAAAAGATAATGTGGATTAATACATGCGATTTAGTTTTGGCTTCAGTGACAAATTGAATGTGCTAAGAGTACCAGCTTTAAAAAAGCTTATTGAATATTTTCCAGTAAATCAGATCCAGTCATCCTGCTGTCTGTATCATTGACAACCATTGCTTATTACGTATAGTACAATCTACAAATTAATAACATTCTAAACAACTCAAGATAGTAAAAATTTTTAAAACATCTCAATGTTTTCTTCAAATATAGCATATTGATGTCCTGAAAAAATTCATTAAAGAAGTCTATCATTCCTGAGGTTCTGCTAGCACTGCATATGACAGAAGTACTACTGATAAAAACAGAAATCTAGTATTTCAGTTACTGTCCTTTTGCCCTTTTACATCTGTCCTGTTACACATGTTTGCACTGGAAACCTAAACATCAGCTCTCATTTCAATATACGGAATATAAAATTATCTGTTTACAAGAGAAACCCTGCAAACTTGCTGAAATGTAATCAACCATGTGAAATCTTTAATACAAATCCATAAGTCAATGTGCAAAGCTTCACCTGGTTGCTTTTCATTAGCTCCTTACTTAAATGGAAATATGTTCTAAATAATTTAACAGAGATCAAAATACCTTCCTGTCTCATACATGTGTCCCTCTACACATTTTATTTAATATTGTATGATATGTCCTGCATTTACTTCAGGAAATTATTATGCATTCCATCACTTAGAGTAATGTATTAACAATCCAGATCAATTTCTAACATGCTAAATGAGAACTATTTTAGATGCCAGCAGTATCAGGAAAACTAGAACATAAACTGGCAATCTCTTTGCACAGACTTGCCTTGCACTGTACATACAGAGAAGTATTTATTTCAAAAGAAAAAAAAAGAGAAAAAGCTTTCTATGCAATTGGTGTAAATGCCAAGAAAAGGGAAATGTTCTGAAAATGCAAGAGCCATACAGGCAATCTTGCATCATTATAGCACTACTCTTACAAAGAACAATCCATTTTTAAACAATTAATGAAAATAAGTCTTCATACCTTTTACCTCTGTCAATACCAATTAACATTTACAGTGCATAGCATCTTGGAGAAGGGACTGAATTCAAGGCAGTCCTTTTCCTGCAGAACAAACCTGCTTATTTGATCAAAAAAATCCTATGGAGATATTTGGCACTCGTTAATTGCCTCTAGATATAGATCAGAAAACAAAGAGGGCAAAAAACCAAAGAGGGCAAAAAAATCAGTAAAAATAATTCTGAACCAAACCCAAAAGTAAACACACACAAAACATGGTGTGTCAAGGTTCTGCAAGTATTATCATCTAGCATTTGTACTTCAGCAGCTAGGATATCTGTCAGGACTCATGCTTTCAGATTGTTTAGGTAGATAAATATGCATTTACAGCTTTCTATTTTTGAAACTGTTTTCCTAAACAAAGCAAGCTATCCTGCTCTGCCATCCTGAATGACCAGAGAATAGAAAACCCAACCTGAGAGTAACATATGGCACAAGCATCCTGAATAAGGGTCATATTCTGACTGTCCACTTTATGCCTCATTTAGACATGTAATTTAAATAATGAAATATCTGGCATTAGTGTAATCATTCAGGGAGCCCAAGTTATCTTCTCGAGTCTGACACCACTGCAGAATTCTGATGAATTGAGGCACCTATTTTTCCCGCTTGTGTTTAGACACATTTCAAGGAAGATTTG
The DNA here is from genome assembly GCA_013398955.1 of Callaeas wilsoni. NCBI lineage: Eukaryota > Metazoa > Chordata > Aves > Passeriformes > Callaeidae > Callaeas > Callaeas wilsoni. The sequence goes on along the minus strand of VWPU01001724.1, from coordinate 11,002 downwards.
ATGCATTTAGCATATTTAATGCAGGATATATTGGATAGGAGGATACTCTACAGGAAGAGAATACAAAACACTAAACACAAGGAATTTATGCAGCCTGGACCTTCAGAGATATCTTTTTCTGTATCTGGATATCAATACATATTCAGGAGTGCCCATGAGTTAAAAGGTAAACATAAAGTTAATTCCTCCTTGTTTTTGGCATCCTCAGGACATTCTGAATTGATCTCTAGAGTGCATGGCTTCATTTTCTCCTAGGTTTTGTGTTGTAATTTAGGATTAGCATTTCAGAATTATTCCTAGGGATGCAGCAAAAGATTTGAGTAATGAGAAAGACTACATATCATCACTATATTTAATGTGGTTCCACTTTTCTTGAAAATTTATACTCTCTTGCAACTACAAAATATGTCTGGTAAAAATTCTAAGAATTCCTGCACCTTTTTGCCTCTTGGTTCTGCAGAAGCTAAAAAATAGCTTTGTATTGACTTTAACAGTATTAAAGATCAGGCTTTTTACAGAATTACAGAGTATTCTGAGTTGGAAGAGACCTACAAAGGTAATTGGGTTCAACTCTTAAGTGAGTCTCCCAAACAGAGATAGAACCCACAAACTTGGCATTACCGACATGATGCTCTAACCAACTGAGCTAATCTCTTTTTGTAGGTATGAACCAAAATAAATTCAGTTTCCTGAAACTTCCTTTATTAACAATCATTTCTAGATGACCCATAATGATTGCCTTTCAAAAAAAGCTACTACTTAAATATAGTGGAAAGCTGAGTTTCATCTGAAAATGACAATAGTGCAGGGCACTTCATGGAAAAGGCAGATTAGCTAGCAAATAAGCCTGTCCTTCTGCAACTTTAATTCTGGAAATGTATACAAGCAGAGCAGAGGCCACTGTTCTGTGCTTGAGTAGCCACAGCCGAGGCACTTGTCAAGCCCACAGCAGATGCTGGGTTAGACTTTTGCTCTGTTTCACAGCTGTGCACAGGATCTGAAATTTCCAGTGCTGCCACTGGAAATGCCAACACATCGTACGTGCAGGGATGTTTGTCCTTTCTATAAGAACAAATACTTGTTAAAACCATATGATTCAATCCCTTTTCATGTGAGATCTTTATATTGAATACCCTACCCTAGGTGCACATATTTTGAAAAAGCTTTGAAAAATGTTCAGTGATGTCAGTAGGTTTTGCATTTTTTAAACATTTCTTTCTCTTTTATAAAAGACCACAGAATACCTCAATGTGTAGAAATAACAAAATGTCTCAATGTAGTGTAGGAGAAGAACTAAGGGTTTTGGAAAAGACAGATCTGGGAAGGATCTTAAGTTCAAATTGCAACAGAGAAATGTTACATCTATTTCTGACTTTCGGCAGCTTGGAAGAAACAAGAAACAATTTTCCCTAAGAAGCCTATTTAGTGATCAACCAATGTGGTGACATTTTGTCTCTAAGGACAACAACAACAACCAAAATAAAGCAGTAAATGACAGAATGATGACTGAGTGAAGACACCAAGCCTTAAAAACAATGGAACAGTGATGCACCAGCTGAAAGCATTTTCAGGTGATAAAGGTCAAAAAAAAAGAAGAAAAAACAAAGTGAGTGAATTCCTTTTTGGGACTTTTCATAGGAAGGCAGCTTAATACAACATTGGGTTTTTTTGGTAAACTGCTGCCCTCTCCTCTAAAGGATGTGTGCCAGTCATTATAAGAGAGACTGCTATCTGCCACTATGACGTATAATTGTGGCATCTTAAAAAACTAAGAAAAAAATTTTTTTTTTCTTCTGGCCAAATTTCAACTAAATGGTCAATGGTACATGATCCGTAATATTTATGAACTATTAGAACTGTGACACTGTCATTGACAATTCACCCCCTAAATTTGGCAGACATATATGAACTGTTACCATAGAATATAAGGAAAAGAAGGAAAGGAAATAAACTGGAATAAGCTCACTAAAAAATTAATGGCACATATGAGGTAGGTACTTTGCTTTACACAGGATATATAGCATAAATATATTTTACACTTTGCCTTGTATTTGCGATCCTACTCTCCTGCAAGCCCAGGTCACCTGCCATCTACTGTATTAGAGTTCCCTCTACTGGATGAGTGACTGAAGCTGTTCCTTAAGAATTTGAAAAGTAAACTTTTAATTTACTTTTACTCAGTCTATTTACTGACCTGAAGTTCTTATGATGAAAAACTGAAGTCTTCTCCTGGTGACATACAGAACCAGAAGACCAAACCACATATAACAATGATAGATTTCCATGATCAGTTGTCTTAGAAGAAATGTATTGTTCAGTTCAGCAAGTGTTCACAGTTCAATACAAAAAGCATTGACCAGGGAATGTACTTCTCAACGGAAGCTTAAGGAAATTCCATAATCTGAAAGCCTCAGGAAAGTGTCAGGGTTTGAAATGGAAACAGTATCTTTAATGTCAGTGATATGTAGGTTGTCTATGCACAGATAATTGCTTAGTCAACAACGTAGAAAGCTATGTTGGTTTTAGTCATTGCACAAGAATTCATTGAGGTAAAGGAAGATTTAAAATCTTATTTCCTCAAAGAAATCTGCAAGTTTAATTAGGCCTAATCCAGATGCATTATAATATGAAGACTAATTTCTTGGCCATGGTATTTTGCTTTTACAGTTTAAGGTTTCAGATCTTCTGCTATTACTCATCTCTTTGATCCTTAGTAGCAATTCACCACTTTCAGAATATATTGTGACAATTGTTTAACTGGAACTCAAAATAAAGAGTGAGCCAGATGACACTCAAGCTTTGCAGTATTCATCACTTCCTCAATCACAGTTCATTGTGCCTTATGATGGTGGATGAATTACTAAACTTGTTGGAACTTCATCTGTTACCTGAATGTTCACAGCATAGAAATACATGAGTATGCTTATAATTTTAAAAGGCATATGAGAACCACTGCCACACTAGCAGGAAAAAACCACTTATTAAACAGTGACAGAAGAAATATCCTGCTTAGAACATTAACTATTGGAAAACTGTAAAATACCAGGCAGTCATAAGGTCCTTTCTAATCTCATTCTGCTGCTAATTTTCCATTCAGCACTGAAATTTGACAATGAAATTGAAACTACCCTCAATTTCTGTTTCATATACTAGTTGAAATCTACTGCCTTATCTTTGGAAGTCTGAAAATCACGGCCTAATTTTAGAGCTTTATGCATTTCCATGCCCAAATCCTCCATAGGAGGACATTCACACAGTTTGAATGTCAAGCATCTATGTGGAGGAGCAGAGGTGAGACGGAGCTGCACAGGAATTACACACCAGCAAAGGAACTGCTGCAGAGCATCAATGAGGCTCTGTCATTCCTATGGTCTTGATGAAGAAAGGGTCAATTGCTAGAGTTGCACATAAAGAGATTTGTCCTCAGACTTAATGTGCTTTTAAAATAAACATGCTGCAACAGATTTCCAAATCCATTTGAGCTGCATGTTCAAATACTGCCAAAGTAACACATTATGCTCGTACCTGCACGTGAGTCAATCTCTCCTGACTAGTTATGTTACATGTGAGAGCTCATATCTTAAGAATAATTAATGATGATACTATGTAAGATTTTGTATTTTTAAGATCTTAAATGCAGTCCTTGTTGATAGCATGGTGGTTATATACCTTACACACAACCATATATTTTTTTACAGATTTTATCCATGAAAACTATTTAAGAATATTCTCCACATTCTTGTATATGGTTTCACTAATATCAATAGGACAACTCACAGATTTAAGCTCAATCTCCATTGAACTGCTTCTGCTACATTAAGACCTTAACTGGTGTTTTTTTAAGGATTGATGTATTTTGTCAGAGTTTGGTTCACCTTAACATTAGTACAGCATAAATTAAACAACGCAGTGTTAATCTTATCTGCTGAATTGATTTTACTTAGATATGCCTATCCTTTCAGGTGGATTTAAATTCACATAGTCCTCTGTGGAAGTAATCATTTTAACATTAAAGCAAAAATACCTTATGCCTAATTAATCTTGATGCTTAGGTTTCTGAAATGAAACTATTGTCTAACGCTAAGTTTGCTGTATGTGATAAATGGCAAAAAAAAGCACGAGTAAAAAAGCAGAGGCACATCTAAGCTGAATTTCCATATACATGGATTCAGATATGTTAGTCTAAACATTTAAATAGTAGAAAATTTGAAGAAAAATATGAAATTGAAAGGCTGAGCCAGACACCCATCTTCACTGGATTTGCTACTGACCCACAGTGGAGTCAGTCCTAAAACATTTGGCATCCAGTACATGCATTGTCTTTGAGGCCAGTGGCTGTGGGAGAAGGAACTACAACTGCACTAAAATCTCTCTCTCTCCTGGGAAATCTATGTTGTATATAACCACAATGAGCAAATATAATTTCATGAATTTTTTTTGGTAGCATTTCATGAAACATGAATATTTTTGACATTTATTCAAAACAAGTAGGGATACATGGCCTTCTGAAGCATCAGCATGAGTTTCCATCTCATAAATGAAATATAATACTTTATAGTCCTCAAAAAGCTATTCTTTTTCCATGTGCATTTCTAGAGATTCATTATGATGTGTGATATAGTGGGTTTCAATTAAACCAAGATGTGCTAGCACTGTATTAACATTTCATAGAACAACCAGATTTTGCTAATTTATTTCACACCAAATTTCCTAGCTTTAATTAGCAAAAGGAAAATATCCATTCAATTTGATTAAAGATCCCCAGGTACACTCATGTCCGTCCGAGGAAGTTCTTGTGAAGATTATGATAATGAGTAATTACCTTAGGCTAAAAGCTGTTTTTATTCCATTGTCTGGAATGAAGAACTTGAACTGTTTCCTCTCAGGAAATAAAAAAGAATTAAATACTAAATTATGTTCAGACTCTGGTTGGATAGTGAAATTTACCTCTGCATTTTCCCGCTACTCTTTTTCATTAAAAAAACCACTTTTCCCTGATGTATGCTCACGCAGTTTTTGGTGTATGGCAGAACCTCTCTCCTGTTTAAGACTGGCAGTGATGGCATCCCTGGAAGTATTCACATACTCTATAGTGATTTTTTCTTTTTCTTTTTTTTTTCTTTTTTCTTTTACAGGCTTCACCTCTTTGATAGGTACTGACATTTTTGACCTAGATCTAAAAGGAAAGAAATTACAACTGCACCTTTAACTTCTCAGGAAACATGAATAGACTTCTCAGGTATTAACTTTCATGGCACTGAGCTCTTATGCTAAGTCAGATGCTTTATTTAAGGTTTTGTACAACTGAGAAGCACAGTCATTAAAAGGCTTTTTCAGCTGACCTTATTTTTGTCTCAGAGAATTTTAATCCCTCATTACTTAGAATGAAAAGATGAAAGAAGCCCTCACAGAAGCAAGGGTACAGTGGAGGCAGGCTTGCCATCCAACACATCCCATGGAGGAAAGGACGCCCTGGCCAGCACAGATTACCTACACACAGGCTGAAGTACAGAGGCACAGCACGGTCAGACCTGGTGTCTCGTCCGTCCCAACCAGAGATCAACAATTCCCTTCTAGGTTATGCTCTTGGGTGCCTTTCACACCAAAAATAAGTTAGAGGAGGAATGTGTGCCTGCCTGGGCCTTGCTGTAGTGTGGTATTTTGACAAGATTAAGTTCCCACCTGGATTTAGGAATACGAAAATCGACACTGGTCCAGTGGTCCAGACAAAATCTGAGTGCCACCCATAATCCTGTTCTTACTTTTAAAGGGAGTATTCTTCACCTTCCTAGCAGTGCTGGCCAGGATGCTGGAAGCAGTGTGAGAGTGTGTCTCTGTGTTTGTGTGCAACCAGGAAGAGCAGACAAAAGGTATTATGCAAAGTGCTCTTCTCACAGACATTCACTTTGGTGGCATGAAGAGTTAGTCCCCAGCTTTAACACACATTGTTTGTATTAATGTCCTAACTGGTTTCATGATTTCTTATTACCATTCCTTATTACCAAGGGACCACTCTCACAGTTGAAACACTTTAACCTGCTGGATCAGGTTACATCGTTAGGGAAAATATCTAACAAGTACTTTGAGTAAAAAGATCTGTGGACACTGCCCTATTCATTTTTAATGAGTTTTGCATATCATGCCAGCTGAAATTATGCTGGGATGCACAGCCTGTGTTAGGTAGGATAGCAGTGGGGAAAGAGCTGGATGAGGGGAAGTGGGAAGAGAGTGGTTTCTTTAAACTACTTGCTTCCAGACACTTCAACTCTTTGAAACTGTAAAGTATAGCTAAAATTAAGGAGTCACTAAAGACACACATCCTTCACTGCACTGTGCAAGCACTATATACATTAGCATATTTTTAAGCAATATGCTATCAATGGGACAGACAGAAAAAAATTTTCTAACAATAGACCCACCTTCTCTCTGCATCAGTTCTAAAGTTGCTTGTGATTTAAAGAGCAAGTTATATTTCAATGTTATCAGGTCACTATCAATGTCACTTAGCTTTGCATCAGGATAAAAAATGTTCATTACAGAAACTGTTTCTTAAATGAAAATACCCTCCCCCGTAGAGATATCCTGCTGTGTCTAGTTTTCTTGAGAGCACAGAGGCTGATGAAAATGCTGCTCTATTCACAAAGGCACTTTCTGATCATCAACAGCCAAACTCTTGCTCATGGTGCTGAGCTGTTTGATCATAAATAAGTGCCCATGACAACTGTGCTGCAGGGTTCAGGACAGCTGTGACCAAAATTCTTCCGTGGAAGGGCATTTTAAATGACTTGTTATAATTATAGGATTTTAATTTTTCTGAGGTGCAATGCTGGTGTATCGGCTTCAGTGAAGGTGACATCTCTGGTTATTTTGATTCACTTAGAGTAGACTCATGCCTGAGTTTGCCAAAATCTGCAGCTGTTTTACCCAAAGTAAAATCTCATGTGGAAGACTGGAATTTGCAGGTCCAGTTATTCAGTCAAGTGGAGGTAGAATTTTTCAAAATCTTTCAGGCAGATCCCTATAAACACAGAAAACCAAAAAGCTGCAAGAAGCTGCATTGTCATGGACACAGAGATCTTACTGCACAACAAATGTATCCATGGAATCAACACTTTTGACCTCAAAAAATCTTATGTTGATTTGCCTTCTTCTGATCCGAAGGCCTCCCACTGTGCATTGCTATCTCTTATCAATCAGACATTCTTTCCAAATAAAAATAATCCAGTTCAAGTTCTGAAGACTAAGTTAAAACCATTTCTTTGAAAGAAATGAAATTTCCCACCTAAACTAGTAAGAAAGGGGGAAAAGAGCTGAGTAAAGACATTCTATCAAAGGCATTATATCCAAAGAACTGTGCACTTTATTCCCCATGTGGTATTCTGAAATTACCTTCACTGGCTGCTGGTACCAGACTATAACAAAACAGCATCTCACTTGGAAAAAAGGAATTGGTGATTGCCATGGCAATAAACTCTTTACTATCAACCTATGAGGAACTACCAAGTTTCTAGCAATTCCCTGACTTCCAGGAAAGGCTCCTTACCAACAGGAGGAATCATTTGCAGTTGCTGAATTTTAAGCTCTTTTAAGAAACTTGATCTCTAAATAAAGAATCTTCATTGAGTTAGAATAGTTGCCTGGTCAGAGAATGGGGGTAGTTTTGTCAAGTCACTTCCCTTCAACTCACTGGAGGTAATTAGAAATCTATTTGGATAAACTGGGTACCTGCCAGGTAAACTGGAATGGGAAGCTCATTAAAAAGCTTTTTGTAAAATAAGCAGTCTAATTATAGCCATTGAATGAAGACAACAGGAAAACCCCAAACCAATGCTTTGGGTAATTACCCAGAGACTTCTCATAATCTCCCTGCACCTGTGGTTTTGTAGCTCTTTGGATTAGGGATTTTTACTGCACAGACTATGCACATGTACAGAAAAAAACACAACAGAACAGCCCAGCTTCAACTGTTGTTCTTTTACATCACTACCCTGACTGAAGTACTGCTTTAGCAAAGGGGTGGAGAAGTTTTGGGTTGTTTTGGTGAGGGTTTTTTTGGGGAAGGAGTTTGTTGGGGGTTTTTTGGCTTGGTTTGTGAGATTTTTTGGTAAGAATTTGGCCTTTTTTTCACCTTTTTTTTTTACAGGAATACTAAACTGATCTTTAGGTCTCAGCAATTTTCTAAAAAGGGTCAGTGATGCAAGAGAAGAGATGGACAAGAGGAGAACGCCTTAGCTACCTTGAACATTAGTGGTTATTACAGGTCATGTTAAGCAAGTTCATGTCCTTCATAAACTTCACGGGTCAGTCAGCAAACTGTCTCTGAGTGCAGCCTGGGCTACGCAGGTCACTTTGAAGAAAAATTTCTGTGGTTCAGTATTCTCAGCTGGCCTCGCAAATGGCCAATTACTTTCTACAGGAAAAGAAAAACATGTAGACATCACCGAGAAATTGTCAGGATATTTTATTTGATACACAAGCAGCAAAGAGCAAAAAATTATGAATGTAATAAGTTCACTGAAGACACAGTATCACACATAATTAGTTTTTCACCAAATACTTTTTCTTAACCATACTATAAATAAATTGTTCCTTCCACTTTTGCATTAATAAAGATCAAATGACAAGCAATCTTTGTGAATGAATTACCAGAAGGTACTGCTGCAGCCATGAAGCAATGTGTTCTGCAGGAAATGAGTAGTTCTAAGGACGTCCAGATATAGCAGACCAATTGGGTATGCAAAAAACTTAATTAAAATTAGCAATAATTCCTTAGGCCATTTCCTCTTAAGTAAATATTCTGCATCTTTCAAATTCCTGCATGATCTACTCTGACAGTTTTGGAAGAGTTGCTCTTTTTAACAGATTGCAATCTAACCCCAAAATAAACATTTAATAAAAGAACATTTTTAATTGAATATTTCATTTAATCTCCTAGTGGAGCCTATTAAAAACATGTTCAGTTTAAAACCAAATAAAAGTGATGTTATTGAAGGCTTTATCTTGGGAATTAAGATTTTTCATTAAATTTTCTTTCCAAAAAATTCTGTAGTTATTCCATTGGCTTTAATTAAAAAATTTTTGGTACAAACCTTTTTTTTTTCTATTGCTGCTAAGTTTTATAATTCTCTTTACTGCTTGTTTTTTACTGCACTAATTTATGCACAGTGATTATGATATTACTGGATCTTATCTTGAGGATGGTAGGCACCAGCTTGCATAACTTATTTTACTATTTGGGTACAAAAAGCAAGAGACCTGCAAACTGTCTGGTGGCATTAGTATTCTGTGATATTTCATCGAGAAGGCACTGCTATTCCCTTCAGCTGTGGAGGTACCCTCTATCTCACATTTCTCTAGCAAAGTCTGACCAGGGTAATCAAGGGAGCACTTTCACAATTGAAACACTTTACCTAAAGAGACATTTAAAGTGGGAAAATATAAAAAGCATTACATTCTACAATTCTATACTCCAGACATTTCTAGAAAACAGTAGCTTTAAACCCAATTTTCATACAGATAATGTTGGGACAAATGCTCTTCCTATGCATTGCTTTTAGGTTTTGTTGGTGGGCTATTTAGGAATTACTGAGAGAAGACAGTTGCTACACATTAATTGCCCCTTTGAATACGGCTTTCTCAGAGATAGCTGAAAGCAGAATTCAAGCTGTTAAAAGCTCCTTAGAAATGTCATAGGCACACAAGAAAAGAAAAAAGGCAAAGTGCTCTCTGAGGGGAACCGTGTGTTTCTGTGAGGAAAAAAGCATCTAAAATTGCATGAGTTCGTCTGGAGAGGACACAGATACTGCAGCCTCCATTCCAGGTACGACTGTCAGCAGACCCAAGAGTGGGTCTGGGTATTTTTGGAAGGGATCCCTACCCAGAACACCACGGAATGTCCATATCCACTGCTCCTGATTATCATCTCCCCTGATAATATCACTGCTTCTGTGACCCCACGTCCCTTAAATGAAGCTTCATGCTGCTTTTGGTGAAGGGGAAGAGTCACTTTACTAATTAGTATACATTTTGGTAATACTTGTGAGTTGAGAAGGACAAAAAGGACCAGGAAGCCTTAAAATATTATTAAATGCCATGCCCCACTACTTGAAATATGGGAAATTATAAATAAAAGACTTCACCACGCATTTTTGTTCAAATAGGTTATAACTTTGCAGAAATGCAAGAACAAAAATGATGTCAGACATGTCAGACAGCAACACATTTTAACATCTCAAAACTGTCAAACATTTTGTTCATTTTCCTGAGGAAGAAACTTAAAATGATAAATGACTCAGTGTAGATGAGTTTATTTAGAGGTTATTAAGTTCTCTTAACTTAGGAGAAAGCAAATAATATCCCCACTCAAAATAATGTTGTCCTTTCCACATCAATATGTTCCTGTTCCTGCCTTCATGACCATTTAAAAGTTTGCTCACTTGTGACATTTCTATGACTATGATTAACTAAACACTGAGTGAGTTCTCATTTCTAGTATAATTTTTAACTCTTCCCCCATTTCCTTGACATCTCTATTTTTAAAAATGAGGCGACAGAAAGGAAGTTTTAACTTGTGATTCATCATAAAGAGAAGTTAATTATTTTATGGATACTATTCCTCACACTCAATTATTTTTCAAGGCCTGCATTTTTATTAGGATTAAGTCAATACTAATTTTTCTTCTGACGTATTGTAGAAATCAGGTGTTCTAAGTCACTTAAGGCATGATAGAACTGCTTTTTTACAAACTCCATAATCTCTTTGCTATCCTGCACCACGCTGTCCTTGCTCCTATTAGTGTGCAGCTGGCGTACTTGGGAGAACATATTCTTCTGGTTTGGGATTTTTATACACATAAGCACAGATATACAGACAAGCACACCAAGTAATTTTATTTCTTTTTAACAAGGAAACTCTTATCTTAGTACTGCTCTTTTACAATTTCATCTGTTTCTGCATCTCACTTTGTAATCAAAGGTTATGCTTCAACCTGTCATCTCATAG